>CM053623.1:188127376-188150291 GCA_028646595.1 Phalanger gymnotis
TCCCCCCCCTCTCTCCATATATGTATGTATATGTATATATGTGTGTATATGTATATATACATATATATGCATATATATTCTCTTCGACTACCTAATACTACTAAGAAAAGTCTCATGAGTAACAAATATCATCTTTCCATGTAGGAATGTAAACAGTTCAACTTTAACAAGTCCCTTATGATTTCTCTTTCCTGCTGACCTTTTAATGTTTCTCTTGATTCTCGTATTTGAATGTCAGATTTTCTATTCAGCTCTGGTCTTTGCATCAAGAGTACTTGAAAATCCTCTATTTCATTGAATATCCATTTTTTTTGTGACCTGAAGTTTATACTAAGTTTTGCTGGGTAGGTGATTCTTGGTTTTAATCCTAGCTCACTTGACCTCTGGAATATCATATTCTAAGACCTTCAGTCTCTTAATGTAGAAACTGCTAAATTGTGTTATCCTAATTGTGTTTCCACAATACTTTGTTTCTTTCTGGCTGCTTGCAATATTTTCTCCTTGACCTGGGAACTCTGGAATTTGGCTACAATATTCCTAGGGGTTTTCCTTTTGGGATCTTTTTTCAAGAGGCAGTAAGTGGAATCTTTCCATTTCAATTTTACCCTATGGTTGTAGAATATTAGAACAGTTTTCCTCAATAATTTCTTGAAAGATGATGTCTAGGCTCTTTTTTGATCATGGCTTTTGGGTAGTCCAATAATTTTTAAATTGTCTCTCCTGCATCTATTTTATAATTCAGTGGTTTTTCCAATGAGATATTTCACAGTCTCCTATTTTTTTTTATTCTTGTGGTTCTATTTTATAACTTCTTGATTTCTCATAAAGTCATTAGCTTCCATTTGCTCCATTCTAATTTTTAAGGAATTATTTTCTTTAGTGAGCTTTTGGACCTCCTTTTCCATTTGGCCAATTCTGCTTTTTAAGGCATTCTTCTCTTCGTTGGCTTTTTGAACCTCTTTTGCCATTTGGGTTAGCCTATTTTTTGAGGTATTATTTTCTTCTGTATTTTGGAGGGTCTCTTTAGCAAGCTCTTAACTCATTTTTTATGATTTTCTTACTTTCCTCTCTTTTCTTTTCCCATTTTTTTCCTCTACTTCTTTTACTTGATTATCAAACTCCTTTTTGAGCTCTTCCATGGCCTGTGAACAATTCATATTTTTCTTCGAGGTTTTGGATGTAGGATCTTTGACTTTTTTTTGTCTTCTTTTGGTTGTATGTTTTGATCTTCTTTGTCACCAAAGTAAGATTCTATAGTTTATTTTTTTAATGCCATTTGCTCATTTTCCCAGTGAATTACTTGACATTTGAGCTCTTTGTCAAGTTAGGACTCTTCTTCCAGAGTGGAGAGTGTTCTGTCCCAAGTTTCAGGGGTTTTGCATAGCTGTTGTAAGAGATATTTCTAGACACCTGTAAAATTTTCAGTTCCTCTAAGGTGCTGTGATTAAAGGAGAGGTGTTTACTCCTCTCTTGCCCTGTGCTCTGATCTGTCAATGACCATAAGCACTCTTTTCTGCCTTGGAACTATGAGGAGGATTCCCTCTCCACAGCTGTCACAATGTGTCTGCACACATTTGTGGGGATCCAATGTGATAATGTATGTAAAGTGCTTCATAAAATCTAAAGTACCATACAGATGTTAGCTATCGTTGTTGTAATTAAATAATGGCAATATGAGTGAATATCTGCAGAGGCTGAATAAACAGCAATAAAGATTATCAGAGGGAGCAGTGAATAAAACATTAAGAGCAACGATGGCAGGAGGATGAATACTAATGGCTAAGGAGTCAATATGGTACAATGGAAAGGAAGCTGGAGTTGGGTCAAAGAAGCTAGACTTCAGTTGTAAATCTGCTACTTATTACTTGTGTAATCTTGGTCATGACTGTTAAAGACCCTAGACTTTGCTCTCTTCCTCTATAAAATAAGAAGGTTTGACTTGTGGGATTTTGAGGACTCTTCCAGGTCTAAATCTAGTACTGTATGACCCTATTAATTGTGGAACAGGATGATGTAGTCCACTGATTAAGATACGTATTTTGGATGATGAATGACATTTTCAATTATGTAATTGATAGAACACTGAACTGGAGGGCAGGAGATCTCAATTCCAGCCACAAACCTGGATTCAACAGTATGACCTTGGGTAGAACACTTCTCTCTGAACCTCTGTTTCTGAGTCTCTAAAAGGAGACTTTTGAACTATATGATTTCTAATTTCTTCTTGGTCTAACAGTTTATGTTTTTATTTTAATTACTTCTACATATACTAACATACCCATTAATGTACAAAACCTAAAATTCCATTTAGTATTCTCAAAAAATGAAGCAAGATAGGAGAATAGTAGGAAGAACATGCTCATTTTAGAGATAGACAGTTACAGGCACAAGAGTTGAGTATTAGTTGTCCAGTGTGGCATGATAAGTGAATGGAGCAGCCAGAACTTGAGGCCAATTTTCCTAATGTCTGATTCCCTTTCCAGTAGATTCAGCAGAAAACTCAGCCTGCTTTTTAGATAGAATTGGGATGAACCATCAAGGTTATAGTAGAAGCCAACAGAGGAGAGGAGAAAATCTTAGATGTGCAAGGGACAGAAAAGTAGGAAAATATCACGTGGCATATACATTGGTAATTGTTCAGTCAGTTCACTCATGTTCAACAATTTGTGCTCCTATTTTAGATTTTCTTGGTAAAGATATTGGGGTGGTTTGCTGTTTCCTTCTACAATTCATTTTGCAGTTGAGGAAACTGGGGCAAACAGAGTTAAGTGACTTGCTCAGGGTCACACAGCTAGTAAGTGTCTGAGGCCAGATGAGTCTTCTAACCCCAGACCCAGCACTCTATCCACTGTGCCACCTAGCTGCTAGATTAGGAAAGGTGCTAAAAATGGTTAGGTTAGAAGTTAGCAGTTTTTAGCATTCACATGGGAAACTAGTACATGAAGCAACTTAACTAGGTGTGTTTTATGATACTACTGATGTACATAGGGAAATAATATTATGCTATTAGTGTTCTCATGACAAAGAGAAAGAAGTTTGGGTGGAGGATTTCATGATGGGCCACATAATTCTATATGTGATCTCAGAGCATATAATCCAATAATTGCTGGTTGATTGGGTCTGTACCCAGCACAATGACACCTTCATTATGTGGTTACATGTTAAAAAAAAAAAACTGTCAGCAAGTTTAAATGCATTAGCCAGTGCCTCTGATATGCACATTTGCAATTAGAAATTTCCATAAAATATTTATTTCATTGAAATGATACCTAGAGGGTCATATGGTGACCTTTATCAACTTTCCAGTTACAGAGTTGTCTATGGCTGCAGTGTTTTGATTTAGTTTCCTTTTTTTCGTTGTTTCTAGTTGTCAAATAATTAAAAAACCCATTGTTTCTAATAATGTCATCTATAGATTTTACCAGATTCTATCCATCCCACAGTAGATCATAGTCATCATTCTTTTGCCGGAGGGACATAGTGCATTTAAAATTAGAGGCAATAGCCTGCTGAGCCCAACTGTGATTCTATTAAAATCCACCTTCTTGTCAAAATAGTGGAATACAAATCAACATTTCCACTTACAGACTGCTGGGCTTGATGGGAGTCTGGGCCCCATTTAAAGGAAGAAGAGCAGGAACCAGGAATCCTATCTGGGATAATTTTCTAATTAACCTTGCTTTGAAATGAGCTCACTTCTGGAGATACCAGTCCTTAGACTTTACAATCGTTTGTGAGTTTGGTGTTAATGATGCAATCAAATGTATTTTGTCTCAGTTCCAGATATTCAAATCAAATCTGAAGGGGAAAAAAAAATATCAAACACTTGTGACATGCAAAGTGATGTATTGTATTCAATTATTGGAAGAAGTACTTCTTTAATATTTGCTATATTATAGTTTGTATATTTTTGAAATGTGTGAATTAGGAATAGTGGCAGCATGGGGGTAATGAGTATAGATAAAGATATAAATAAAAATTGACGTATACCCCTCCTTTCTCATTCAATCAAAGATTTAGAGTTAAAAGGTTCATGAGAGATGAGTCCAAGTCCTTTATATTATAGATAATGAAACTGAGGAATAGATAAATTAAGTGGTTTATCTAGAGTCATGTAGCTAGTAAATGCAAGGGAGAGGTCTTTGTAAATATCATTGGAAGAACATTTCTATTGATATGATAGGGTATTGGGCCAGCAAATCCCTTGTGATCATTAGAAGTATTACACACTGCCCCACATGGAATCCAATCTGCTTTCTTTCTTTTTTTTTCCTATTTGTCATCTATGATTCCTTTGATTTGCCTGTCATAGAAATGCATTCCTACACAATAACTCAGTGGACTGGCTTATGAATTTTCAACATAGGAGTTTGCCACTATCGTGGATGATGTCCTATATAAGGCTTAAATGGAAAGGTAACTGTCTTCTGTCCAGTTAAACTATGCTAATTGTAACAAACCCCAGAATGTCTCTAGGCTAGGGTTTTTTTTTTACCTCTTGAGAGGTATCAAAACCATTGGTGAGACTTAACTGTCTCAGGGGACATTAATCTATTTGGAATAGAATGATTATAAACATTAATTAATGGTTACGGAAGATTTATTTTTGGAAAGTTTAAAATAAGGGTTCCCACAGGTATGCAAAATGTTGGTATCTTGCTCATTATATACTAATCAAATCAACTCTATGCCTTTACTGAAAAGGGGACTATTTTGATATAATCGTATGGAAGATCCATAGTAGGACAAGTTATGCTCAAATAAGGAGCTCAATTCCCTAACCATGATGGTACCTCTAACTTTGTGAGATCATGAACTTTAAGATGAAAGTAGCTTTAGAAATATTTGTAACCCCTTCATTGTACCAATATGGAAACTAAGATTTTGAGAAGTTAAGTGATTTGCCTAACATCACAGAGTAAATGTCAGAGGCAGGATTTGAAATATAGGAAGCCTTTCTCAATTGAACCCTAATTGCAAGCAATTACTCTATCACCTCTGCCATACTGCCTGCTATCTCACAAATGAATACTGTTAGATATAAACTGAACCAAGCAAAAGAATAGGAATTTTCAGCATAAGGAGGGAAAGAAGGAGGGAAAGAAGGAAGGAAGGAAGGAAGGAAGGAAGGAAGGAAGGAAGGAAGAAAGAAAGAAAGAAAGAAAGAAAGAAAGAAAGAAAGAAAGAAAGAAAGAAAGAAAGAGGAAGAAAAGAAGGAAGGAATAAATAAAGAAGGAAATAAAGGAAGAAAGAATGAAAAAGAAAGAAAGAAAACAAAGGAAACAAAGAAAGGAAGGAAGAAAGAGAAAGAGAAAGAAAAAAGAAAGAAACAAAGAAAGACTCTGCCATTGTGGGTCACTAGTAACATTTGTAAGAAAGAAGAGTAACACACACAATTTGGTTGGAAGTCCCTCATTTCTATTTATTGCCATTTGCTTATTGATGATTTGTCAGCACCTAATTTGTTTCCAACCCCAAAGAGTTTATGGAGGAAAATGAGGGAGAGTGAATTTTCCCCAGGTGACTTAAAGAAGATATAGGAGGCAAGCTTTTCTTTTGGTTTTTCCCTTGGGAAAGAGAAAGAGTGAATATAAATTCTCTAAGATTTTTAGGTTATTTCCCCTGTCTCTGGCCCTATTTCTGCATGCATTTCTTTCAAAGAGGATGAAGTTTAAAATTGAGCTCCTCTGATGATAAGGTATATTTTAGGAACAAAAAGAGAATAATATCTATCATCATCGGGCTTTTAAAATCAGAAATAAAATGAAAAGAAATATTTGAAGTGCTAAACATCCAGACTGTTTCTCTGAGGTGCATAAAATGTTTATGGGGCCAGCTATACACATAAATCCAATAAAAAGTGTCAAAAGGACATGAATCTCATGAGCATTCTTTTGCCTTTTTAAGTTCCTGTGCATTGGCTTTTGGACTTAGAGGTAAAGGAGTTATGTTTAGGAAGAGGTATTTTGAGGCACAAATGAGCTAATTAATGTAAAGCACTTTGCAAACCTTAAAAGGGCTATATACATGCCAGTTGTTATTATTGCTATTATTATTAATTATTTTCATTAGCCTACAATCACCAGGCCTCCAGTCTAGTGATGACTTCATTCCCTGAGCCTTCTAGTACATTCCTGCTGAGCTTGAGCTGTGTTAATAGTCCAATACAGGGATAGTCTGCTAAATGTTTCATTAACACCTGGACTTTCTACCCAGAAAAAAAAGAATGTATGCACAATATACTTTTGAGTTTAAAATGCATTAACACTTTATTTGATATAGACAAAAAAAACCAGAAAACCAAGCCCTGATTTGAAGCACTTATAGATTTCTGAGGAATAAATGTTCATACTGAAAATTTAACAATGGACTCTCCAAGGTTAGAATTGGCTGCAGCATACCCTTGGATTTAAATTTCAGATTTAAATCTGCATGACCTTTGGCTACTTCTTTCTCTTCTGTTCTTTTGACCTCTTCCATTTCTTATGGGGATCAGGTTGAAATACTTTACATACATACATACATACATACATACATACATACATACATAAATGGATAAATAAATAAATTGATTTGTAGAGTGGTACAAGTCAAATCCCATCTAGCCTCTGGCTGACATGGTGCAGAGAACACTTGGGGAAGGAGGCTACTGGGAAGCTCAAAGGAGAATGTGTTTCTTCTGTGTGGCTATAATGTACTCCCTGTCACATGGTCTCTGGGAGCTAAAGATTAATTCAACCATGAATAAATGAATTCAAATGGTGGATGTAGAGTGGAAAGAAGGGGACAGATGTGAGAAATATGTGGAAAGGAAGAAAGGGAGAACAAGAAAGAAAAAAAAGGAAAAAGGAAGCAAGAAAGAAAAAGAAAGGAAGGGAAGAAGGAAGGATGATTAATGGAATACATACTATATACCAGGCATTGGGGATATAAATCTAATTAGAAGGACAATTTTTGCAATCAAGGAGCTTGTATACTAATAGGAAGAGATACCATATGTTGGCTAATGGTTGCCAGAGAAGAAAAAATTCATCTAAGGAGTTACGTGGATGGTGAATGGAAATATAGTTCATATTTTGAGTCTATGGTTACCCTTTCCATTGCAAATGTTGTATGGATTTAATTACTGTTGCTCTCAGAGCAAGAGATAGAAAAGCAGGAAATGTAGCATGTGTGTGATGGCAAATGGAAGATGTCTGCAAAGGCCCTGACTTTCAGTTCAATCACTTAAGAGGTGGATAAGTATGATCTGTGGATTTCTAGGTAGAATGGGTCAGGTAAGGATAGACTCACCAATCCAGACAGCTAAGCCTTAAATCAGAGTTTCAAGGAACACTTGCCGTCGGTAGGCCCTATATGAGGCACATTCAGGACCCTTGCCATGTAATTTACTGTTCTCTGATTATTCACTTTTTTAAGATATGTAGAAAGGGATGTTAGGTCCATTATTTATAATACTGAGGTCATAATTTTAACATGCCAGGGTTCGAATCCATAAACCCATTTCAATCATCCATGATTTCATGGGTGTTAATAATGCCTCTAACCATGATGATTTCAACTCCTTTATGACATTGTACATGCTCCCCATGAGTTACTGTGTCCTCCAAATTCTTCACCTGAACAATCAGTCTTTCGATTAAAAGAAACAATGAAGTACTTTCCAGAAAACAGACTGTTTTCAAAGTAATAGTATTAGATAGAAAAACATCTTTTGAGTCACATTTCCCATAGGATTGTAGGATCATAGAATTGAGAGCAAAAAGACATTATATTCCATCCCACTAATCAATAGGTGAGGAAACTGAACCTTGGAGTGGTGGAGGGATTTTCCCAAAGTCACCTAGGTAGTTAATGGCAAAACAAAGATCTCAACCTAGATACTTTGATTATAAATCTAACACTTTCCAGTTCCTCACTTTGCCTCCCTATGTATACTTAAATAATTGATATAGGAAAAAAAATCCCCCTCCTCCCAAAAAAGATGGATCAGTAAACCCTTTATCTCAGTGTCATATATCTACTGTGATTTTTTTCTACCTCAGTGACACCTTCCTTTTAAAATGATCCTGCTTGTTGGGATACCTCTTCATAAGTGGGCAACCACTAGAAACTAGTTATTACTTTATTTGTGAAGTGTTGTCTTGCAGGTTGGAAATGAATACATTAAGCCCTTAGGAATTGTCAGCTATTTTGCCAGACCATTCATTCTATTTGTAATATTTCTGTGAGACATCAAGGCCAAAAAACAACCACAAAAAGAATCTCCTCATGGAAATCATTTTTATGAGTAGTTCAGGATCTTCTGTCAGAGCAATTCTCCTTGTTAGAATGGAATGGAAAGATGAACAAAGCCTCAGGAACGGCTGTATTCTCTCCCTAGAGGGAAATGGCTAAAATAGAGAACAAAGCCAAGCCCAGGATTATTTGGGAAATCAGTTATTAAGAATTAAGTTCCAAAAGAACTGTAGTTGAGAAATTTGCGAATATAGGGCAAACTCAATAGAGGAATAAGCCTGCTCTTTAGAATTCAGGCCATGCACCACATGGATTAGCCATAATTCCCAGGCTCTACTTCTAGGAGGAAATGGAAAGGTAGGTAATAGACAAATGAGGGGTGGAGTACCAGAGAGAGTGGCTCTAGATGCCATGCTAGGTCGTGGTAGTGAAAGATCATGAAAAGTCATACTCCATGGCGCAGTTCTTCATGTAATGTACCCTCGATGTCTGAACCTCAGAAAAACGTTCCCATTGCTTCACCTTTATTATAATTATAACTAAAGTATTAAGCAAAAATTAGTTACCAGAGCATAAGGTGATAGTTCTTAAAAAGTCCTTTCTTTCATAAAGTCTAATTTTGTTTCATGAATACACACATTATCACTATTTTTATTCTATGCCGTAACTTAAAAAATACCTTCATAGATTTATATCTAGAAGGAATTTTCAACATCATCTAATTCAGTCTCTTTGCTTTTAATATAAGGAAATGGTGGCCCAAAGAGGTGGTATCCAAATTTTAAAAAGTGGTGAATATCCAATATGAGATTTAAACCCGAGTCTTACACTCAAGATCCAATAATCTTTCCACTACACCAAATTGATTCTCACAAAAATCGCTGAATCACAAAGTTGAAATTTGAGCCTTTTTCTATATTCTTAACCTCTTCCCTTACCTAGTCTAATGTAAAACCAAGTCCTGTTGAGCCATCTCCTCCCATATGGGGTAATGCAGATTTCTGGAAAGTTGATACCCTGCCCCCATTATATCAAGCTTAAATCTCCCTCTTTTCAGTTTCTAAAAATTCCTAGTTCTGACCTCTAGAGCCATTTTAAACAAGTCTAATATTTATTTTACATCCCTTTAAAGACTCAAAAATAGATAGCATCCCTTGCCCCCCCTCCCAAGATTCTAAACAAACACAGTTCCTTCAACAAATTTTCATGTGGAATGATCCTGAGGAAATTCACCATACTGTTTGCTGTATTCTGCACACTCTTGAATTTAACATTGCTCTTCCAGAATGAAAACAATACTCACTGTATTATCAGCTGGGAGAGTAGAAGAGAACAGGGATCTCCTTAGTTCCTAGAAATAATGCCTCTCATTTCAGCCAAAGGTTGTGTGAGGATTTTTTTTTATTTGCACCTATATCAGACTATTTTCCTCCCTCCCTCCCTCCCTTCCTTCTTTCCTTTCTTCCTTCCTTCTTATTTATTTGTTCATTCATTCACTCCATTCATTCATTCATTCATTCATTCATTCATTCATTCATTCAGACAATGACTGTTAAGTCCCTACTAAGAGCAATACTATTTTCCTGACTGTTGACTGTTGCTTGTAATCCACTGCAACCTGACATTTCTTTTCGAGGCAAATTTCTATTTAGCCATATGTTCCACAGCTTGTGCCTTTGAAGTTCACATTCTAACTCATATCTAAGAAACTTACGTTTATCCCCATTTAATTTATTCATCTTAATTTCCACAAATCTTTCTAGCCTGTCAAAATCCTTTCTAAAATTTTTGAATGCTTTTCATTTAAAAAAAATCACTCTTTGCCATTGTATTAAAAGTAGCACCATGTCTTCCACTTATCATTCAGGTTGTTATGTATATGTATGTGCTATATGTGTCTAATATATTTGTTTATGTGTTGGTAACCTCAAGTCAAGGGATGATAATTCTTGGGGTCTTTTTTTCTGTAGCAATCTTCCATTAATTAATAATAATAACTGAAATTGATACAACACTTTAAAGTTTTACAAATCACTTCTATCACATCATTTTATTCTTGAAAATACTTTGGTAGTTGTTATTGTCTCCCCTTTCTAGATGAGAAAACTGAGGACAAGAGACTTTCAGTGACTGACCAGACTCACTTCATAAGTATCAGACAAATTTGAACTTAGGTCTGCCTGATGCTAAATTTAAGACTGACTATTTTACAATTCCCTTGCGGGCAAAGGTGCTGTTTATTCCTGAAGTGAAAGGAAGTATGGGAATATGTCATTCTTTACCATTTTACTATATAGCCATTGTGGAGTCAGCCAGATCTGGATTTGTTTCCTGGCTCTGATGCTTCCAATCTGTGTGACCACAGGGAAGTCACCTCAACTCTCTTCACTTTTCTCATCTGGAAAATGAGGTGGTTGGACTCAATGATCTTAGAGGTCCTTCCGATCTCTATATGGATTATCCCAAGATCCTTTGTCATACCATTCTCTCCCCTAACTCTTCCATCTCTTTAAGAACAATAACCAAGTTGTTTATGTCTAACTTCAGTCCCCAAGCCTGTGACTTCCCTCCCCAAACAGTCTTCTGTGGCTATCACTTCTTGATACATGTTGTCTTCCTCTATTAAAAAGTAAACTTCGCAAAGACAAGTGTTGTATTGTTTACTCATATTTGTACCCCTAGTACTTAGCACAGTGGCTACAATATGGTAAGCAATCAACATTAAAAATAATTAGTCATTTGTTCCCTTTAGTTTCCTAAAGTACCAATTTCAATGCAAAACAAAAGAGAATTATTCTCAGAAGGGTAAGTAAATTCCATTTCATTTATTCACTCATAATAGATGTTCATTCTTAACTTGGGATCTACAAGATTCTCAGATAGATTTCAGAGGTTTCATGAGCTTGTATAGGAAAAAAATAATTACATCTTCATTTTCACTAATGTGCAATTGCAATTTAGCATTTCCTTCAATTTTAAGACATTATTCCGAGAAGGTATCTGTAAACTCCACTAGATAGCCACAACATTCCAGGACACAGAAAAATTTAAGAACCTCTCTCTTAGAAGGATGATATAGGATTCTTTTAAGTGGGATTATCCAAATCATCATAATTCTAGAATCTGTGCTTTCTTGCCAAATATAATTCCACCTTGGCTTGTGGGGAGAACCACAGCTGAGAACTCGGTGGCTGCAGTGGGACCACAGAGTAGGAATGAGTATGTCTGCCATACTTGGGAGCTATCCCTTATATTCTAGCAATATCCCACAAGATAGGAATATCCTGTAAAAAGTCAGAAAAGATGCAACATTTTCACTCCCTGATGAGGATTTTTAGTGCTGTGGCTAGGGAAATCTTTTGGATTCTACCACAAGGCCACTACTACATAAACAATTTTTCGGGTCCATTTCTCCCCCTAGAAAGCTCTCGCTATGCTTGAGTTACTCCTATAAACTCCAGCCCACAGAAGTAAGTAGGATTTTCAATCACTTCACATCATTGTCCTTTCATGGTTTCATGGTTCATGATGAATTCATGGTTTCCTTAGAGAAATACTGTTCTTTTGTATCTAGATGAAGCTGAATGGCAAAGCCCTATCTCTTCCAGGAAACGTCTGCTTACAGACTTTTTTTTTTTCAAAAGAAAAATGTACTTTCAACCATAGACAGTCAACACTCCTATCACAAACTGGACAAGTGCCTAATCTCCTGTCCCACAGCCTATCAAGGATTATTTTTCTCTTCCTTCATGGACTCATATGGAATATCACCATCCCTATAAAATGATTTCACAAGTTGACAGTGATTGTACCTTCATTATCCTATATCCAGAGCCAGAAGAGACCACAGAAGTCAATTAGTCATACTTCCTCATTTAACACAGGAGAAAACAACCCCACAGAAATCAACAAGGAGGAGTACAATGGAAAGAATACTATATTTAAAACTGAGTGTCCTAGGTTTAAATCTTAGCTCTTCTCCACTTGTGACCTTGGGTATGCCTGTTAATTCTCTAAAGCTTCAGCTTCCTCATCTATAAAGTGAGGGCCTTGGATTAAATGATCTGTCTATTTGGTCCTAACTCTAAAATCTATGATCTTTTAAGTTCGGTGATATAGTGGATAGAACGCTGGGCCTAGTGCCAGGAAGACTTGAGTTCATCAGACATTTACTAGCTGTGTGACCCTGGGCAAGTCACTTAACCCTGTTTGACTCAGTTTTCTCATCTGCAAAATGAGCTGGAGAAGGAAATGACAAACCAGTCATTTTTGCCAGTATGTTTGCCAAGCAGACCCCAAATGGGGTCATGCACGGGAACATGACTGAACAACAAAAACAAAGGTCAAATAGTCAGTGGAGGCAAAACTAACTTTCACATATCTATCTTGATTATTCAATCATAATTTTTTTCTTGCATTTATCTTTTTTCCATTCTGCCTTACATTGTCATATACCACATGCTTACATGTCAAATAGATCATTAGAGTGTAAGTTTTGGGTGAGGCTAGGATTATGCCACTTTTCATTTTTATATCCCCAGGACCAAGCATACTCCTAAGTACAAAGGAAGGACTTACTAAATGTTTGTTGAATTTGTTATCTCATGCAGCTAGTGATAGAGGGCTGAGATCTGGATTCAAGTCCTTCCTTTTGATACATGGCTATGTAACCATCAACAAATCATGGTATTCTCTGAGTGTTCTTGACAATTCTCTGAGATGATAAGTTACAGAGATGATGCCAATCTTCATTTTTATAGGGAATTTCTTCACTCTAAGCTCTCTATACCAAGAAAATCACAGGTACATTCTATCCTATATCAAAAAGGAATTGCTACAGTGATAGTCTTAAAACATAGGTCCTGTCCATATTATTCCCTATTTCAAAGAACTGCAATGGTTTCCTATTGACCCTAGTTTGACATTTAAAAGCCCACACAATCTGGCTCAAATAGAAATTAATGATTCCCTAAAATTCAGTCTAGCCCAGTCAGGCTTATTGCATATTGTACACCTTTGTGCACTCTGCAATCCAGCCAAATAGGTCTGCATGTTATTCCTTTCTTCATTCACCAGCATTTACTGCTCTCATCCTCCAGAAGTATGTTGTGCTGATCTTTTACATACTTAGTATTTCCCTTTATATGGATTTTTTTTGTACAATTTACCTTCTGCATATTGTGCATTTTACCTGATAGAGTATAAGCCCCTTGAGGGCAAGCAATATTTTGGTTTGGTCTTTATATTCCCTATATAGTGTGGTATTTGGAACATAGGAGGCACTTAATTGTGGTTTGAGTAATAGGGAAACCTAAAACCATCTCAGATTTGAAGGATCTAATTTTCATCAGCTTCCAGATTATCATTAGATTTGAGGAGATTTCTTTAATCTCTCTCTATTAGGGGGTTAAACAGGTCTCCCCCGATCCACTGAATCCTTTCAACCTGCCTGATGTGATTGTAGAATACAAGTTTATATGATAGGAAATAAGGCATTAAATATATGACCCCTTTCAGATGAGTAACAGTTGTTTCTTTCAGTTTTTGAGTGATTATTGTTAATTAATTATTGCTTTGATCTACTACCCTTATATGTATTTAGAAACCCAATTTTGTGAGACTTACCTTTCTATAATGTATTTTATATCAGTTGGAGGGCAGCAGGGTTAAAAGGGAAATGGCAGTGTGATTTCCAATTAATACTATATTATGCTATTTATTCAGGGTTACATATATTCTATCATTTTAGGCTATTTCATGATAAGGAATAAGCAGCACATATACTAGTCATCTGGAGAATAAAGATTCTGTCTTTACATCTCATCTCAAATTCTTAAAAAAAAGAAAGTGATCTCCCCTTCTTCAAATTCTCTTTGAGTTAATTGGATGTCTAGTTGCCCCAATCTCCCAATGCATCATCACTACCTGCTTTGAATTATGGTTATTTAGATCTGCACAGAGTAGATTTTAAGCTTCTTGGTAACACCATTAAAAGAAAGAGAAACCCTACATACCCCCCAGACACTCAATGTCCCACACATTGTAGATACTCAATAAATGTTAAATATGCATCAAATTGTTACATTGAAGGGGAAAAATGCTTTTTAGAAAAAAAAACTGGGAATATTTTGTTATCATCCTAAATTTATGCTTCTATTTCTTGGAATAACAGCATGGAAGAGAATTGCTTATTTAGACCTAATTAAAAGGTGTTAGTTTTCTTTTAACCTTTGATCCAACCAGCCTTTCTGAGGACACACAGAGAGCAAATTTGAAATGAGTCACATTTTGTTAACCAGTCAGTTCCTGACTATTGAATTATAATCAAATGTACTTTCTAGCTTCATTTAATAAAATTACCAAGTTTGTGTCAGCAGGATATAATTGAATTCAGCGTATATGGTATCATGATATCATGGTGAACATGCCGATATATAGATCATATATACATACTTATATTTATATGTATATGTGCATATGATGTATGTACATAAACTTCTATACACATTCTTTCTTGAATGTTGCAAGTAGTGTGATATGGTTTCTATTCTATTGGACTTAGAAAGGCCTGGCTTCCAATCCTTCCTCAGACTATGTAACTAGTTATGTTATCCTGGGCAAACCATTTGATCATCTAGAGCTCAGTTTCCTTATTTCCATCAATAAAATGAAGGAACAAATAATTCCTATCTCACAAAATTTGTCTAATGCTTACATGAGACAATTTACCAATAGAAATTCCAAGTCAAAACCTGGAGTTTTATTCTGGGATAGGTCGATTATCCCAAAAAAGAGTATAAAACATGGTCCCCTCTTTGAGGTCAACTCCTTTCTCTTCCATGAAGCTAGATCTGTGGCAGCTTAGATCTAGAGTCCTTTGTGTGTAGGAAGACACTTGGGTTGTATGTCACATTTATAAATGTGAGCTATTATTATTAGGTATGTGATATAATTCTGACAGAGATAAAGCGTGGCAAAATCAAGGAAGAATAGATGTTAGAGTGAGAAGGTCTGGATTCAGATGCTGCCTCTGACACTTAATACTTATGTGATTGTGGACAAATCATTTAATTTCCTCGGGGCCTGTTTTTTCATCTATAAAAGGATGGGGATGGAGTAATTGGCCTCTGAGATCATGCAATACTATAAACCTATGATTTGATGAAAAGTATACCTTAAAGTAAACAGATTAAGATGGTGGGAGAAAGAACTGTGTTTGCTGGTATGCTGCAAATATTTTAATAATTGCTTCCCATGTATACCTACCACTAAATGGAAGAATACCATTTGTGGCTCAGGAAATTTAAGTAGGTTTGTTCCATTGTACACAGTAATAACCACACTGTGTGAGAACTGATTTTGATAGACTTAGCCCTTCTCACCAATTCAAGGACTTAAAACTTTTCCAAAGGACTCATGATGGAAAATGCCAGAGAAAGAATGATGGAATCAGAATGTGGAGTGAAGCAGATGCTTTTCTCTTTTGGTTTCTTTCTCATGGTTTCTCCCATTCATTATAATTCTTCTATGCAACATGACTAATATGAAAATGCATTTAATAGGGATGTATGTGTAGAGCACACATTGGATTGCATTCCATCCTGGGGAGGGAGGGGGAGAAAATTTAAAACTTATGAAAATAAATGTTGAAAACTGAAAATAAATAAATTAAATATTAAAAAAAGGTTTTTTCTATATTGGGGAATCCCCAATAGAAGAAACACATCACAGTGAAAAACTATTGTATAAAAATATGTTGTAAAAGAGAAAAGGCTGTTGAATAC
This sequence comes from Phalanger gymnotis, assembly GCA_028646595.1. Classification (NCBI taxonomy): domain Eukaryota; kingdom Metazoa; phylum Chordata; class Mammalia; order Diprotodontia; family Phalangeridae; genus Phalanger; species Phalanger gymnotis. The sequence goes on from CM053623.1 coordinate 188,143,399, forward strand.
ATAAATGAACAGGTAAAATGGGTAGTATAAAACCCAGATATGTGTCATGTTGAAAATTTGATAAGGATTTGAGGGGATAGCCTCCTTTTCTGATTTTGTTTTTACATTGCATGATAATTCTCTGGGCCTTAGAAAATTGGATGGGAAAAGAATAACTACTTATTATGAGAAAAGTGGCATTGCTGCACATACCCACACCACTCCTCCGCCCACATACACACATACACCCCTCCATGTCAGGAGTTTAAATTGCTATTTGTCATATAAAGATTATGGTTACCATTTATGCCATTTCTGGATTCATTTCAAAAAGACAAATTTTTTATGATATTTCCAACAAATATTTTTTTTTCCTTATTGTTATCAGGGAGCCAGCTCACAAATCTCCCCTCTTACGAATATTTCCATCTTTTCTTTGTTCTGCATGTACTGTTTTCTCCTTGTATTTAGTAGAAAACCATTAGTAGCTTGATGGATAAAAAAAGTCCTCTTATATTTAAAACAACTGCTAACATTAGAAGTTTACTTTGGATTAGACTCAAAATTTCATTGCTCTAGGGAACTCTCAATGAGGATTCTGCTTATACGATTGCAGAGCAGCAAATTATACTACCAGACAGTGGCCCATTACAATGAAAAGTTAAGAGTCATGTCCAGGGGTTATGCAGGCCTTAGGTGCCAAAGACAAGACTTGGACACAGGTATTCAAGGCCCTCTAACTATGTTTCTCTCTTAAGGCACCTCACCTCACCAAAAGCAAAAGTGTTGAAAACATTTTGTAAGTTGCCGAAGTTTTAAACATAAACTTATCCAAGGTTTGCGTGCATTTTTTACTGATTTTCTTAACTCCATTTGCATAGAAATAAAGAACAGAGTGATGTGATTCTGTTCAGTCTCTCTGGACCAGATTCCAATCTATAAAACAGAGACATATAAAATGAGCTAAAATGTGTAGGTCTTAATTTCCCAGATGACACCACATCGTGGAAGGTGGCTAGAACCTGGAGATCAGCATTATATTTCCAAATGACCTTGAAAAATGGGGGAAATGATCAGAAACAAAGAAAGTTAAGTTTCTTTAATGACACCTAGTTGCCCAGTAGAAATCTTAAGGGAGAAATACTCAATATATAAACATAAAACTAGGAGAGTCTATTTTTATACAACTATATCAGGAAGAATTTTAAGTCTTAAAATAAGTGAAGAGATGGCAGTAAAGAAACTAGTAAGTTCAATTTCCCAGCTCCCACAGATTGAAATAATTCATGCTATAGTTGAAAGAATATTGGATATTATCAAGCAGGCTGGATTTGAACCCTAACTCCAACATATATTGGTTTTATGACTGTGATCAAGCCAATATCACATTGCTAGGCTCATCACTCACAAGAATGCTATAAGGAAAATACTTTGTAACTCTCAAAATGCTATAGAAATGAGAGGTCTTTTATTATTCAATTATTAACATTTATTTCTTTCAAAGGGGTTCAGATAGAAACAGTCCTATGACAAGTTTCTTTCATTATTTTGTATTGAATATTAAGTGATTGTTTCACAGATGGACAAAATAATTGCATTTTTTAATTGAATAAAAGTACTGGGAAATAAGTTCATACTCTGTAGACTGATCGAGAGTATCTTTGAGTCAATTCTAGAGGCAGACAGGATAGTGGGTGGGTTGGCATAAATTTTATCTTTTCCCTACATTTTAAATGTCTTTTTCTGTATTTCTGAATTTTGGAAACTTTTAAGTCCTTGTGGCTTATAGATTATGAGTATTTGCTGTGGTGGTATTTATATTGTTATTATCATCATCACAAATAAAATGTGACTGCTAAACTATTCTTGGTGACATATATAGATGTATATATATGTATATTTGTACATATATATATATTTATATTTGTGTCATGTGGGGAAAATGCCACAAAAATGATTTTAGACCAGTTTTCAAAAGGTGAAAAATGCATTTTATCAAATGTATTAACAATGGACTTGAATACATTCTTGATGAAATATTAGAAAGCGTTGTTAAAAAGTTGGTTTGTGAGGACTTAGAGAAGCAGTGGTCATTACAAAACCACCATGAATTAATCAAGAATTACATTGACACAGTAACTTAATTTTTTTTATAGAATTTCTTGATATATAACTTAGAGGAAGTTGAAAAGAAATGAATCAATACACGACATGTACTTTAATTTCCATATAGCTTTTCTCAGCTGTATCTCAAAAATTCCTCATGGAGAAGATGGAGTTATATAGGCTAATGATATATTAAGATCAATTAAAAACTGAATGAATGATATGAACACACAAATTAGTGATTAATTAATTATGACAATATGTAAGGAAGAGTGAGTCAAGTGACATTGTACTCTGTCCTTTTTGCCTTGTACTGTTAAACCTTTTTTTTTTTTTATTAATAACTTATTTGAAGATTAGATAAAGCATTTTTGCAAGGGCATCATGTGTGCCAAGCATTGTGCTAAGCACCGGAAATACAAATACAAGCAAAAAGAAAGACATCTTCTGTCTTCAAGGAGCTTATGTTCTCATGGAGATGGAAAAACAACCATACAAAAAAGGAAATGAAAAGGGGAGGGACAGTGCAAGTGGAAAAGTCTTGAGAGATAAGAACTGAACTGCCATTGGTTTCTCCTCCAAAGGAGAACGCAGTGAGAAAATCATCAAGGAGAGTAAAACGCAGTAATCAGCATCTCCAAAGTGAGAACACATCTGAGGTATAGATAGAAAAAGTCCAGAGAAAGCTTAGATAACATGTTCATGAAACTGACAAATGAAGTCAATATATGTCAAAAGCAAAACATGAACCCAGGTCCTTCTAGATTCAAAGTCTTCTCTCTATCCACTAGGTCACATTGCCTCTCATACCAAGCTGTAAAGAACAGAGATTGGTGGTTTTATGTGTAGTCCTCTTTTTATACCTTTTATATAAAAGTCATCTTTGAAAGAACAAACTGTTTCACTTACTAAATTTACCTATCGGTAAGCATTCATTATGTAATTACTATTTATGGCACTGTGAAAAGCACTGAGGATACAAAAAAAGTCAAAAGCAACAGAAACATACTAGAGGAGTTTATATTCCAAAAGTGGATAAAATATATACATATAAATATATTTAAATATAAAATAAATACAAAATATATAAATATATTTAAATATCGAATAAATTTAAATATATAAATATATATGCACACATATGTATACACACAGTAGAAGAAATGTAACTTTACCAGGGGCAGCTAAATGGTACTGAGGATAGCACACTGGATTTGGAATCAGCAAGATTCATCTTCATGAGTTCAAATCCAGCCTCAGATGCTTACTAGCTTTGTGACCCTGGACAAGTCACTTTGCCCTGTTTGCTTTGGTTCCTCATCTGTCAAAAGGAGTCACAAAAAGAAATGATAAACACTCTAGTATCTTTACCAAGGAAACTCCCCAAAATGGGGTCACAAAGAGTTGGAGATGAAATAGAATGACAATAATAAAAAACTTAAAAGATGAGGTTCAAGTGGCAGGTTAAACAAGAATGACCTCTTGTAGAAGGTGGTATTTGATATTTGTTTTGTATCTTCCCAGAAGAAATATGACACATTTCTCTGACATATACTGGCTTTATGACTCTAGGCAACTCACTTTCAGCAGAGAAAGGACCAATGTGAATTGGTAAAGGGACTTTCTTCTTCCAGGAAGTTTCCTATTAACAAGAAAATCAGAGATACAGTCCCAGTCCTTACCCCTAACATTTAACACAGTGTCTGAGGTATAGTATGTGCTTAGTAAATATGTATTGACTGATTGATTGATTAGGTGGATAGTAGAGGTCTAAGGAGACCATGGGTTCTTAAACATGGTTCCGTGAGCTAGGATGTGAAAAAAAAAATGATCCTTCTTTTTATTGAACTTTGGTTTCCTTCATAATCTTATGTATGCCATCTTTAGTCATTTAAAAACCTTATTCTGAGAAGGGTTCCATGGACTTTACTCGACTATCAGAGTAATTCATAACATAAACAAAATAGGTTAAGAAACTCTGAAGTAGACACATTGAACCTAAAGTTCCAGGATATCACCAAAGGCAGAGAAGAGAAGAACAATGGAACAAAGTTCAGAAGGATCATTGTCATGGTTGTTTGTCCTTTGTTCTTGAAGAGGAACAGTCACATCAGACAGGTGATGATTTGAAAGCGAATTGGATTTAAGCAAGGCAGGGCTGTTCAGAGTTATCCCCCTCACTCTCTTCTCCAGACTCATGGGAATCTAGTAGCAAGACATAGGTCAAGATGACCGGTGATGGCCCAGGATGCAGTGAGAGACCTTAGCCTTTTGAGCTAAGGTCTTTCCCAGGTCTCAGTTTGTCTGAGGCAATGTCAATTCAGTAAAGGCCAGGTAAGAATTGAGGCAATGGATGGCCTAGTTTGTCTTCCCAAAAAAAAAAATCAATCTGGGAGGGGAAGATCCTCAAAGTTTCTCAGAAAGGATCATTAGAGCCAAGAGGGATCAGAGAAAAATGAGGGAAAATATGGGAGCGGGGGTAGGAAAAGGAGAACAGGCCTCAGGCCTAAAAGGGCTGAAGGATGTGACCAGTCCTCAAACTCAGAATAGACAGACTCCAGAACCAGAGACACTGGATGACATAGGACAGACAGAAGTATTGGCATGACATGACAGTGGCAATGATAAGACTCATCAGGAAAAATAACTTTTATACTGAAAAAACCTCTTATAAATCAGGAACTCCTTATACACTCCCTGGATGAGGTGAGAAGTAGGCCCAGAGTATGCAGAAAGAAGTCAGGGTCAAGTTGGTAAACTAGACTGAAGTTAAAAGTTAAGGGGCAAATAGCCACATCACTCTTGCCTTCTTGTAGAAACAAAATGAAAATACTCCTGACTCTAAAAAAGGGTGATGAAAAAACAACATCGAGCAACAAAGGAATAGGGCAAGACATGTCATTTCAATCTTCTGAGGCTCCCAAAAGTGGAATAGAGAAAAAAGTCAACAGTCAGCTGTTAATTAAATTCTCAACGTGACTTCTAGCTTTTTTTTCCCCTCAAAACAAGTAGAGTAGTCAAACACTCCAAGCCTGTCAATATGCTATTGATGATTTTTCAAGTGACTCCACTCTCGACCACCCCATAGTTTACATTTACAATGTATATTCCTGTCCTTCAGGTACCCAAACCAAAACTATGCTTCTTTTTAGGGAGCAAAAAAACAATCCACTTTAGTGATATTAACATGGATTGAAAATATAATAAAAGAGAAATGTTCCCAACTGGGTAGTATTCTTCCCCAGAATATAAATTATATATCACCATCTAGTAGTCTAATCATAGCATATTAACTATCTTTCCTGATAAGCAAGAAAATTGCAGAGTAAGATTTAGATAGATATGATTAATAGACTATAGACATGCCCAAAATACATTTTTTATGGGCTTATAATCATAGGGTGTATTTTTCCGTAATCCTCTTTTTCAGGAGATTAATTATTTTGTGAAGAACACTTTCTTATCCATCATAATAAATGTTTGCAACACATGCATACTGTTATTAGTGTAAATACCAGGGTGCTACAATGATCAGAAAAGAAACAAGTTTATTGTGGGAGTCCTAAGATAAAGACAGAATTTACATCCCACATTTTCTGACAAATTCTTAATAAATAAAAACTTTTGAAACATTTCTAATGATTATAGCTATTATTGGGTGGGATATTTCTGATCTGGAAGTTTGCAGGTGTACTTCAAAGTACTTTGCTGCATGTCTTCAAAGGCCACCCTTTTTTTAAAAACATATTTTCCTTGGCATTATTTGCACTCAAACTTTTCATGTTCCTACACCCCAATTTAGTAAGACTTAATTAGTCTATTGAGAGAAGTGTTGCATTTGGTTATAGGGAGGCAGTATGTTGCAATGAAAAAGACCATTGATGGGAGTCAGAGGAGATGTATTCAAATCCTGTCTTTGACACATTGCTGGTATGACCTCGGACAAGTCACTTAGTCTCTGGACTTCAGTGAACCTGTCTGTAAAATGAGGGGGTTGGAATAGAAAAAATTTCTGAGGTCTCTGCCACATCTATGATTCTCTGATTCTGCCATTGCTTTGATGCAAAGGATAAAAAAAAAAAGTTACCTTCTTCAGATGTGAAGAGGATCCTTTGTTAGCCATAAGACAAGACTGAGGACAAGATGTGAATGAATTGAAGCCACTGCTAAAGAATTTTGTAAACATTGAAATTATTTTCTCTCTTCTTGATCTTGTTCCATCCTTAATCATTCAAGGGAGGTAGGAAATTATGATGCCAATTAGGAGTGCAGGGCAAGGGGCAGAGGGGTGTGTAAGAAAACTGAAACTTCGAATGAAATTGTCCTAGGGGGCAGCTATGTGGTGAAGTGAGTAGAGCACTGGCCCTGGAGTCAGGAGGACCTGAGTTCAAATCCAGCCTCAGACACTTGACACACTATCTGTGTGACCTTGGGCAAGTCATTTAACCCCAATTGCCCTGCCTTCCCCCCTCCAAAAACAAAAAGAAGGTATATCATATCCCTAATAGACTTTACTTTTCTCAGCAATGCAAGGTGCAAGGACAACTCCAAAGGACTCATGATGGAGAGAGTTATCTACATCCAGAGAAAGAACTATGAAGTATGAATGCAGAGTGAGGCATGCTATTCACTCTCCTTTTTTGTTTTCCCTTTGTTTTTTTTTCTTTTGTTTGTTTTTTTTTTGTTTGTTTCTTCTTTCTCCTAATCCATTCCATTGGTCATAATTCCTCTTTACAACTTGACTATTGTGTAAATAAGTTCAATGCGAAGTTATACGTAGAAGATATATCGAATTCCATGCCGTCTTG
>CM053623.1:188150791-188170771 GCA_028646595.1 Phalanger gymnotis
ATACAGTAAAGGCTTCATATATGGTAATCCCTTTCCCCCATCCCTGTAGATTATAGGAGGTAAGAAGGGAGAACATTCCAGATATGTGGGATAGCCTGTGCAAAGACACTGGGGTAGGAGATGAAATGGAATGTCAACTTGACAGTTGTGTAGAGGAGGAATTAGTTAGAGGAGAAGATAGATATCAAGAGTGGAAATGGATTACATTCTTTCAGATGAGATCAGAGACTGAACTCTTATGGTAGAATTGAGGGGGAAAAAACAGGGATTTGGGAATCCCAAAACTAAAGTTCCCAGGACTGGAGTTCCCGGTTGAGGGGGAGTGCCCTTCAAGGACTTGAGTACTAGAGAGGGTTGGGACGTCCAGAATGAATTCATGATCACAAGCATTTTTTTAAGTCAAAGTGGCAAAGATTTATTACACTTTACAGTGGGCAAGAGTTCTTAGGGAACCTGCAACCTTCCGGTGTGCAGGTAAAAGTTTTATAAAAGGTTTTGGGGAGAATTAGGTGTTTCGGGATGGGATTAGGGAGTGGTCAAGGCATGGTTAAGGAGTGGTCAGTTCTTAAAGGAACATGTACTTTTGTATTTACTTCACAGGGGTATTACCCAGAGTTCACTGGGAAATAGCCCAAGGTGGGGGGCCACTAGAGGGTGTAGTTTTGACTGTAAAATGTCACTAAGTTAACTAGCGGTCATGGCTGACTGGGAATATCTAGGTGGCTTCCATTAAATGTCTTGTTATACAAAATAAATGTAAGAGAGTATATATTTGACTATATCTAGGATACAAATTAGTAAGGTCAGTAAGTAGTGAATATGGTCATGCCCCAGTGCACAGCCAATTATTAGTACACAGGGAGTAGATAGGCTCAGCTGCCTACAGTATTGAGAGTAGAGATAAGTATTTTGCTAGGGCATGCTGTCCTGTTTTGCTAGAGAGAAACTGCTAGGGCCAATGTTTTGAAGCTAGGAAGAGGTGTAATTTTAGAAATGGATGTGGTTTTGGAATTGGGGTTCAGGCACAGACACCCAAGCAGAGGCTGCTAGAATTAGGGTCTAAGCAAAGCACCCAAGCATCCCATCAGTAGCTGGGTGAATAGAGAAAACGAATTATGGAATGAATGAATAATTAATTTATTAAGTGCTTACTGTGTGTTAGCCAACGTGTTAAATGCCTTGTTGTTGATCAGTCATCCAGTCATGTCCTACTCTTTGTAACCCCATGGACTTGTCCATTTGGAGTTCTTTTGGCAAAGATACCAGAGTGGTTTTCCATATTTTTTATAGATGAGGTAACTGAGGCAAACAAAATTAAGTTACTTGCTACACAGCTACTAAGTGTCTGAAATTTGAACTTACAATGATGAGTCTTCCTGACTCTGTCCGCCGTGCCACCTAGCTGCCCTATCAAATTTTCAGTGTGAACATTGACAACTAAAAATTGGCAAACATTACATATCAGGTCTTGATTTTCTGTTTTATTGCTTGTCAAGACTTAAGGAAGTGATGGAAAAAAATGCTACTAGTGCAAATTTAATTTTAAAAGTGGGTCTTGAATGCATCTTTGGTTTTCTTGGAGAGTGATTGTTAAAATACTTCCTAGCACACCTCATGGTATACTTTATTTACAGCACTTCTTTCATCAATTAGTTTAGTAATCCTGTAAAAACAGTAAATGACTATAGTCTGAAATGACCTGTTATTCATGAAAAATAAGAAAAATACTTGTAAGAAAAACCAATTATCATATACATTAGTAGAAATATGATGTATTAAAATTAAACATGTAATAATATAATTGTTCTTCTCTTTGGGTAAATTTATGTGCCCTTTTTTCTGAGTTGCAAAAATGATTTATGGTGCTTTTAACAATATTTTATTAGTGTATTTTGTTTTTTACATCATCCACATTCCTTTGCACACTGCTCTCTCCTGCCTCTTCCAGACAATGAGTCATTATAAAAAAGAAAAAAAAAGTAAAATACAATGTAGAAAAGCTAAACAACATGCTAAATATTTGACATTGAATGTATTCTTCCTTACTCAGAGTTCTCCACCATTGTAAAGAAGTAGGGGGAGGTGCCTTCTTTTATCCATTAATGCTCTCTTCCCCTTTACCTCTCACTTTCTAGTAAGTCATTTCCACCAACTCCCAAAAAGAAATCTTCCAAGGCTTATAGGGATATGTTGACAAAATCTAATATTTTTTGAATTCCATAAAATTGGAATCATTTGGAGATACTGTTCAGATAAGTCACAGATTACAAAAGAATGGAAATGATCACAAATAGTACGTTTAATGAAGGGCCACAGACTTATAAAGTACTAGTAACCCATAAGCTATGTCGTACCTATGACATCATTATGTCATGAGTATCCTTGATGAAAACAATCAAAGGTGAAAAGCATGTTTTCACATATTTTTTTTTCCTGAATTAGAAAAAGTTGCTGGACAATTCATTGAGAAATAGAGATACTATAAAATCACAACTGTGTATATCAGACAAACAAACAAACACACATATATATGTATATATACACATACATATATATATATATATATTTACAAACACATATGTGAGTAATATATGTTTGTGTGTCTTCCAAAGATATATTAAGATCATATAGTAATCTAAAGTGGTTGGCAAAAGTAGGTTTCTGCAGTGAATGAAGAATTTCTTTATATGCTCCTCTTCATGGACAAGAAGATGCTGATGATGTCAAGCTCCAGAATATCACATGGTCTTTCAAGAGAGATTGACTCAGCCATTAAACCTCAAACTGAAATGCACAGAACTGTGTATTGCTCTGATTACAATATGCACTCATATTGGCCTACTGTCTGTCTGTCTGTCTATCTACCTATCTATACAAACATGCATACATACATGCATACATATATACAGACACATAAATAAATAGATAGATAGATATGGTGTATATGTGTTTGTACATGCATATATGTGCATTGTTTTGTCTCCACCAGTAAATTATAACTTGGGCAGTAGCAGGAATATGAGCTAGATACATAAATAAATAGGAAGAAGAGATTGAGCTAGATTTTGACAAGTGGCCAAACAATTTCATTGGCCTCAAACTGCTCATTATCAAAATATTCTGTTTTCTTTTTTAAACCAACATTTTTCTTATAATTCTGTATATTGGCAAATCACACAATAGGAATTTCAGGTTTTCCAAGGGCAATGGAAAGATGAATCATAGATGTAAGAAGATTGAAGCATATTGCCAATATCTCTATCAAATAGAATATAAAATAGCTTAAAAATGAGGTAATTAAGTAAAATAGCAAAGTTTTGATTCAGCACTTGTTTATACGCATAATACTATATTGGATATTCTGGGAAATGACACCCCTCCCCCCAAAAAAGAAATTTTTGAAACTAGTATAAATTATTTTGATTAATTTCTGCATCCTTGCTCCATATCATTTAAATAAGAATATATATATATATATATGCATGTATATGCATATATATATTAAATTTAATCAAAATTAAATATTTAGGTAATTTAAAATATTATTTTTTATTTTTTTTTAGTGGGAATTTCTACTTAAGGTTGAGTAGTTACTACACAATTATTGTCAGCATTTGAAAATACATGTCTTGCTTATAGGAAAGGCTGACAAAACTGTCATGCTGTCTTGGTGAACTTCAGAATACATATAAGATCTCATATAATAAATTCAGCTGTGTAATATGAAAGTTGCTGATGCAGTGTTAAAATGTTATTAGTAATAAAAATCATGATTAAGTAAGGTTGTGCCTGGGATTTATTTAAAGAGGGGGTGAATTCCTCTTTAGGTAATTTTGTTCCTTATTTTCACAATTTTGCACTCCAATCACAATTCATCACTCCCTAATCCAAGAGTTCCCTTCATTGTGGTTATGATTACATTAGTGTAGATTTTCTAAGCCAACATTTATTTCCTTGTGACACACATAGAAACCAAATTGTATTTGTGTTCCCATATGAAGGTATACATTTATGGTTTTATTTTTATTTTTTTAAAATTAACCATGATATACATACATACATATATATGTATATATATTTTATTCCTAAAAAAAGCTTGGCTTCTAGGAAATTTAAATGATTATGATGTTATTTTAAAATCATATCTAAATGACAATTTAGAGACAACCATCTCATTTTAGACAAGGAGAAACTGAGACCCAGAAATGGGAAGTGACTTCCTTAAAAGTCACATAAGGAGCAAGAATACTAGAACTAGAATTTGATACTGGCTTCTCTGATATCAAATTCAGTTTGCTCACCACTATACTACAATTGATTAATTTAATTTTAGAAAAATGATCATGAATAATGGGATGAACTCAAAAAAAAAGACAAGAATATGAATTAGCATTAGAATCACTGATACCAGAAATCTGCAATCATTGACGTTATGGTACCATAGGTCTAGACATAGAAGGGAGATCAGAGTCAAATCCAAACCCCTCATTTTACAGATGAAGACACTGAGGTCCAGAGAATTTAAGAAATTAGCCCAGTCACACAGGTAGTAAGTGCCAAAGGCAGTATTTGAATCCAGATTATTTGACTCTAGAGTCAGAGCTCTTTTCAGGGTTCTACCACCACCATTACATCCTCACCACCACCACTGTCATCATCCCCATCATCATCCTCATCCTCCTCCTCATCCTCCTCCTCATCATCATCATGACTTCTATTGTCTCAATATTAACATATAAAAGTTGTTTTCATTATTTAATTGCATTTGTATTTGTGAAATGTACTTTATATACATGAAATGTATGTATTTTATAGTATAAATAACTATGTCATAAGCATCCAATATGCATATTTGTATATGTATAGTCCCTGTAGTCAAATGTGCATATGACGTTAAAACCTGAGACAAACACAATTATATGGAAAATGTATGTATGCATGTATAGAATACACACACATATTATATGTATATGTATTTATACATGTGCATACATACATATATATCACAAGCCTACTAATAGCTTAGTAACACCAGTATTAACATCATAACATCTAGCATATATAGCAATATAAATATTGCTACGTGTGTATATATTATGCTTTCATATATATATGCATATATATATAGCATATACATATATATATATATCTGTATATATACCAATGTGTGTGTGTCTATGTGTGTTTGTGTGTCTCTGAAAAACATAAGGTATACAAAGCACTTTACAAATATTAACTCATTTTATCCTTATAACAACCCTGGAAGGTAGGAGTTATTATTATTCCCATTTTCCTGACAAGGAAAGTGAGGCAGATAGAAGTTAAGTGACTTGGCCAGGGTCACATTGCTAGTTGCAGTGAATGAATGGAAACCAAAGCATTTACACTATGTACCAGCCCTCATTCAGCACATTTTCAGAAGAATGAGGGAGAAGGATGAAAGGCTCATTTTTGTCAACATCTTTTAAGCGCCTAACTTATAGTGTCAGATGCTGGGGATAGAATCTACCTTATATAATTGTTGTGAGGCTCAAATGAGATAATATATATAAAGCTCTTTGCAAACCATAAAGAGCTATATAAATGCTAACTATTACTATTATTAGAGGAAATAAAATAGTCTCTCAAGGAGTTACTTTTGAAGAGATTGGAATCTAAAAGTCATTTGAGCATATGTTTAATCTCAAAGAATTCAAGGCAAAGTGTATTGAGTACAAAGATGCAATCTAAGCAAAATGCCCTGAGAAAATTAAAGATGGAAAGATCACTTTCCTGGGGTAGCATAGCAGTGTTTTCCTAGAGGAGGTGTTACCTCAGCTGGCTCTTGAAAGAAGTCTGGAATTTGAATAGTGATAAGGGGAATCCATTCCAGGGATTTTGACACCATAAATGCAGGCAAAAATAAAGAACAGGGCAGTTAGAGAATGAAAGATGGCCAGCAGTTAATTTTGCCTTGGATTTAAAGAACATCATTGTAAGTAGTATAAAATATGACAGGAAGAGTAGGTTGGAATTTTGCCAGGATAAGAAATTTACATTTCGTTCAGGATGCAGCGACAAGACAGTAAACTTTTTGTTTTCTTTTTTAAGTAGAAGAATATGTAGATCTCATTGACTAATTAGAGGCATTCTTTGGGCAACTCTATGAAAAAATGGATTTGTAAAGGAACAGATTAGGATGAGGAAGAATGGCTAGAAGCCCATTGCAATGGTGCAGCCAAAAGGTGAAAAGCTCAAGTGTTTGAAAGAAGCAAAGGAAGGATAAGGTAGTATATGACAGATTAATATTCCTAAAGCACACCCTGGATATATCACTTCCTCTAGGATAAGCTCCTTTAGTTGACATTTAAACCTTTCCTAATCTGGTCTCAATTTACAGAAGAAAACAAAAACAAACCCATACACAACATTTCACCAACTCTTTTGACCTTTTCACTAGCTGTCCCAAACGACTGTGAGGCACTTCCTCTTTAGCACCAAGTCTCAGAATTCCTAGCTTCCTTCAAAGCTCAGATAAAGCTGTCTCTTCAACCTCCTCCCACCTAGAAATGTCTTTGTATATATTTTATATTTACTTTTCTGTACTGTTGCTTCTATACCCCACCCCAGCTACAGAAGAATATGAGCTTCTTGAGGTTAGGGAGTGTTTCAACAATCCAAACAAAGTTCTGTTGGGGTCTGTTCTTCCCATTATGTTCCAGTCCCAGGTTCCAAGTCCTGAGGGTCCACTGGGCAATAAAGTGACCAGGGTGGGGTCCCTGGGGGTTCAAGGCAATTCCCCCACCCCAACAAAAACAAATCCATGCCTCCCTCCTGGATCCCAAGCAGCCCAAAGAGAAGGGACCAAAAAGGCAGACTCAGTGCCTTGCTGCAAAGTTTCTGTCTTGCCCCAGGGCTTGCCTCCAAGCTCTTGGGTTCCAGCTCTGGGTGGCCACACCTGCCTTTTTCCAGAATCCCAATGTAGGTGGTTCCCCATCTTTGTGCTCACCTCACCAAAGTCAGCTGGAAGACAGTTCACTGCTCTCACCTTTCCAAAGTTCTCATGCAGGCAGTCTTTTGCTCTGTCTGGGTCAGTATTTCAGCAGCTGCTGTCCACTTCTTTCTTCTCATCAGCCTTTCCTGCCAAATCTGTAGGAAGGCCATTCTCCAACTCTCCAAGACCATTCTCCACTCCTGTTTCAAAACTCCATATACAATATAATCTCAAGACATTCACTCTTTCAGCACAGTCATCCCGGGCCAGGCTTATCAGTTTAAGCCCTTAGAAGAAGGGATTATCTCCCTGGGCCCCTGCTCTGGGCCCCAGGGAAACCACTCCCAGCACTTCCACCAGCCTGTTTTCCTTCAGGTCTTTGTTGCTCCTGAGGCTCCATAGAAGCATAGCCATCCCAAGTAGAAAGAGCAATGCAAAACTGGGAAACATTCAGACACCCCAGTACCTCAAAACGCCATACTTTCCTTTTAAAAGGCGGATCCTGACCAGAACTATGCCATTTGTTTCAACAATTCAGCTAGCAGATGTTGTGGGAGTGAAAGACCAACACAAGCCCAACAACAAGCACACTACCAGCACACTGCAAAAGCCCTGGTTCTTTTTATCTGCTTCACTAAGGAAAGCAACATTAAGGGGTTGACAAGCTTACTTTAATTCAGCATACAAATACCATTCACTTAGTTCAGAGGGAAAAGCCAGCACCCTGAACTTCAGAGCAAATAGAAACAAATTACAAACATCAACAGACAGACCCAATACAGATTCATAGTTACCAATACTTAGATTCAGCCCGAGAGCTCATAACAAGGGCTGGCCCAGAGTCATGAATGCCACCATTGCTGTGGTTAAGAGCTCCGAAAAAGAGAAAGCCAACCCCTGGTTTTATATCTTTTTCAGGGTGCAGGGTGAGTCACACATGTGACTCACCCACATGACCTAGAATCATCACAAAGAGGCGACTTAAACCCATGTGGTCTAAAAGCTTCTGATGTCCCAAACATGTCACTCAAACTCATGTGTAAAGTAGGCCCTCTCCTGAGGCAAGGAGGCCACCAAGGACTCCCAAATCTAATCAAGGAAACAAACGCCAAACTCTTCAAGGGCACTTGGTTGAACTGAGTGCTAAGAACCCATTTTTGTTTACCAACAGAGGGAGTTATTTATTTTTGTCTTCCTTTCCCTAGTACCTAAAAGTGTCTGAAACAGCAAAGGCACTTAACAAATATTTGTTGAGTGAATAAATAAATGAAGGAAGGAAATATTTGCTTAATGGCTGAAGGGCTATTATGGAGATCAACTAAAGAAAACTGTGAAATGATTTATTATTTGGTGGGTGAGTAAGACTGAGGAGCCTAGAAGTCTGAATGACCTAGAAGATAATGGTGTTAAAAGCAGTAATAGTGAAGTGAGGGTCAGGTACTGAATTTTGAGGGAAGATAAGCTCAGCTGTGTCTGAGATCCTGGAATTATATTTAAGACAAATATTTAATAGGCAGTTAGAAATACAAAACTGGTATTTAAGGGTAAAGTTTTTTTGTTAAGTTATCCAAATTAATGTGATTATTGAAGCCAAAGGAATAGATGAGATCATAAAAGGAGAAACTATAAGAGTGAAGAAAATAGTGTAAAGAAAGAGATATGATATCTGCATATCCTAAATGGCTGCAGGAAAAGTGGGAAACAAATAAAGACATTGTCAAAGAAGTGAGAGGAGGATTTAGAGTATGTAGTCATGGAAATTAAGAGAGACAAGATGATCAAAAGAGAGGGTTTGGTCAATGGTATTAGATGGTATTAAATGGTGCATCAAAGTCAAAGAAGATTAGATCTAAGAAAAGGTCTGTGGATTGCAAGACTAGGAACTGAAGATAATTGCAAAATTCACTTGGAGAAGCATGGGGTGGTAATGAGAAGGCACAGTCCCAGTAGGCTAAAGAAAAAGAAAATCATAAACTCTTGTTCAATATAGAAAAGCTTCTTGAAGAGCGTATCAAAAATTATTTGAATTTTTGGAGCTAGTTAGACAGAAGAAGATAATTCTATATATCTGCTATAAATTAAAACAACCTCTTAGATGTGAGACTTTGAGCAGGCAAAAAAGTTTTTATTAGCAGCTTTGTCTGAGATGAAATAAAGGTGTGAACTATGGGAGTTCAAAAATCAGAGTAATTGCCAACAACTTAGTTAAGGGCCTTCAAAATCAATGTGAGGATTGGAAATTTGAACTTTCAGATGATGGGAAACAAATATGTATTTTAAGGGGATAGGTAGTATAATACAAACAAAAATTGAAGAATGTTATGGGAGCAATAGAAGGCTAAATGAAAGGGTAAGGCATTGGAGTAAGGACAATGTAGAAAGGAGGAATCTTCCAGAATTCAGAATAGAGGTTTAAAATAATGATGGATTGTCAATGGTGACAATATAGGCAGTACATGATAAGATATGTATGTCAGATGTCTAGGAGAAAGTGAAGTGATTAAGTAACTGACTATTAATGCATTAAGGAGGAGAGCAATGAATCAAGTATTGCTTTAAGAATAGATCTCTTCTTTTTTTTTAAAATTCTCTGCCAACTGCCTCCCTTTCATGTGGGAAAGCATGACATAATAAAGATAGAGTTGGCTTTGAATCCAAGGAAACATGGATTTAAGTTCTGTCTTTGATGCATAATGGCTTTGCAACACTCGACAAGTCATTTAAATTCTCAATTATCTAGGTAACTGTCTAATATAATAAGTTATAGAGGTGTTTCCCTGCATTGGTAGATGGAATTTCTTCATCTGACAGTTCCCCAGACAGAGCAGTGAAATCTCAGGTCTAGTTCTTATCCTCTATGACCTTTGGCATGCCAACAATATAATGAACCTCAGTTTCCTTGTGTTTATGATGAAGTGGTTGAAACTGGTAATATATAAAATCTTTTACAGCCTTACATACTATTATGATATGGTACTTATTGAAATTGTCAGGAAATTGTTGGAAACAGCACTTCAAGGTTGAAGATACAATTTGTTGTCATCCATAGTGACTTAAAGAGACAATTCCAGTTCAAGAATGGTTAAAGAATATGAACAGACAGATCTCAAGGGAAGGCATAATTAACTATAGTCCTACAAAAAGAAAACTATAGTCATAAAAAAGAAAAAAATGCAGAACACTATTAGGGGAATGAAAACTAAAACAACTCTTAACTTTTACTTCACACTTGTGGTATTGGCAAAGTTGACAAAAAGGACAATTGAATACTGGAAGGGCAGTAAGAGAACTCATACATTGATGGTTAAACTAAACCAGTCCAGAAAGCTGTTTGGAACTATTCCTCCCGAAAGTTATCAACTTCTGCATGCACTTTCAAAAGTAATAAGACTATGCCCCAAGGAGTTCAGAGGTAAAAGAAAAGGTACTATATATTCAAAGGTATTTATAGCAGTTCTTTTTTACGATGGCAAAGAACCAGAAACTAAAGGGGCCCCCATCAACTGTGAATGGCTGAACAAATTATGGTATGCAATGGAATAATATTGTGCTTTAGAAATTAAAATATGTGGTTTCAGATGAAAGAGGGAACACTTGCATTTTCTGATGCATATTGAAGTCAAACCAGAACAATTTATAGTATAAATTTAACAGTATGAAAATGAACAATTTTGAAAAAAAAAAACTTAAGAACACTAATCAATGCAATAAATAATCATGATTCCAAAAGATGAAGAATGCTACCAACCTCCTGAGAGAGGGGCAAAGAATTAATATGGACAATGAGATTTATTTTTGCATATAGTCAATATAGGGATTTATTGTGTTGACTATACATTTTGCTTGACTGTTACAAGATTTTTAATTCTTTTTTTCTTTCTTCAGTTAAGAGTGGGTGGAAGCTAAAAGAAATAAATGCTTGAAAACTGGCGATGGGAAGTAAAATTTAATTAAAATAAAAATAACGTAGCCATTTTTTTAAAAATAAGTTATCAAGATTACTGAATGGGAGAGAAAAGAAATAATTAAAGATAGCATCTTTCCTTTTCTTCCATTCCCCTTCTCTCTGGAAGAAATTAGAATATAGTGTATCTGGGAAATAGAAGGTGAATAAAGGTACTACCCTGTGCCAATGCGGGATGAATTTCCTTTACATGGTCCCATAGATTTCAGCAACACCTGAATCAAGTTAAAGCTGATAGAATGGATATATTCTCTGTACTATTTAGGGCTTAGGAAGGATACTGGCTTGTGAAAATTTAATAGATGCATAGATTAGTTATATTTAGTGATCTAAAGTAAGTTCATCAAAGTACTGCACTAATTGGTCTTGTAAGTGAGAATTTGGTGAGAATTTTTCAAGTGTACTTTATGGGTAAGGATGTGATTGTTAAGGTGTTTATTCCTCATTTTTGTTCATATTTATTTGTTTTTATTGTGATATCTTCTTTCATAGGTCCTTTGTAGCTTATTTGGGTATTTATAATAGCCAAAATGGCTTAGCTGCTCAAAGTTGCTCTTAAAACAATATTGCTGTTACTAATATATAATGTTCTCTTGGTTCTGCTCCTTTGACTCTTCATTATTTCTGACAAGTCTATCCACGTTTATTCCAATTTATTGCTGTCCCTAAATCCAGATGTTTGGAGGATAATAGGCAGATAGGATGTGGGTTTCATATTTCTTTATTTCTGATTATGTTTCCTGTCACCACCAAGAGGAGAAAAAAGTTATAAGAGAACCAGATAGTTAATTTCTTTGGGCCTCAGTTCACTCACCTGTAAAATGAGTCTTTGGACTAGATGGCTTCTAAAATCCCAACAGCTCTAAATCTATGTAATGCTGTGAGTCAGAGATACACAGTAGGTGATGAATTAAAAGAGTTTGGACTGTATATAGCTCTCTGAAGTTGGGCAAAATTTAAAAAAGGCACCTTGCCTTAAATATACCATTTCAGCTTGGTTCTTCTGCCACCTATTTTAATTAGATCTTCTGGATCCAAGTCAGTCAGCAAAACTGCTGTTGAACAGAAAGGAAACCCTTGTTTCCTATACATGCATGGGTTCAAATGGAACCATTCAGTCATAGCTCTGGTCTATAGAAGTAGACCTTGCAGCCATCCCTCAAAGGTAAAGAAGGACCAGGGAATGAGACAACTGGCCTGGGAATAGGATTCACTCCAGAAAGACTCAAGATGCTATAACGTTCTACTTAAAGCAGCAAGATTACTTAGCCATTGATCTGGCTAAGCCCAGCCCCTTTCCATTATACAGGATTGTTCATGTTACCATTTGATGTAAACACATTTTATGTAAAAAGGAGGAAGAAGATTCTTAAGAATAAAGACTTCTGAGTGAGAAGCCTGAAAGTTACTCTCTTAATTGGGTTTGTAGTACATATAATTAAGAAAAAAGTTGGTATTGAGAAATGAAAACCAATGGGTCAGGGATGGTGACAGATAGATAAAAGGATGCTTGAATGTTCTTCTAGACTTGTGTCAAGTAGGAGTTGTCAGATAATTTGATTCCTCATGCATAGCAAAGAATGCCCCCTGTGGACTATTGAACAGTTAATGAAGTATTCATGGAATCGGAATTGTTGATCGTTAATAACCTGACTGCTTATAAATGTAATAAAGTTGCAGGGTATTTAACTCTGTGTTTTCATGGACTTCTGAACATTTTATCCCATCTGTTCTTGAAAAAAAATGATGAAATTAAATGATTATATTCCCTTTTTTGTGTGTGCTTTAACTCAGCTCCCCGGTTCATTGATATAATAATAATAGCTAATGGCTAACATTTATATAGTGCTTCTATGTGCCAGTCACTATGCTAAGTGCATTACAATTATTATCTCATTTGATATTCACAACAACTAGAAGAATTAGGTGCTATTATTATTTGTGAGAAATGAATATTTCTCTCATGTTTAATAACTGTGAGGACCAAGGATTTTCCTCTTTTCCACTTACTCATCCAGCAAGCAACCAGTGTGGGAAAGCTGCCTTAGAGATTTACCCAGGCCAAGATCTAATCAGGCAGTAAAATAAATTATAAGTTTAGGCTAATGGGTATATTCCTGCTTATTGTGTTTGCCTTAGACAGGTCTGGGGAAGTGTTGATTCTCCTTATTGTCAAGACAGGTGATATGGAAATGTATGTCTCTTTGACCAAGATTTGAGTGACCTAAGTCACACACCCCAAGATAGCCTATGTCCCATTTTGTTAACCAATTAGAGGTGATTAGATATCCTTCAGGAACAATTCCTTTTCAAAGGGCATATAAACTGTGACCTCATTGCCATTAGGGGTCTTTGGTTTAAGAGAGACATTCGAATGACCATCTTTATTTTATTTATAACCTATTATCCTTATTAATAAAATGATTAAATTACCAAGAAACTATGTCTCTTGAATCTTTTAAAACATCATATGTTGATGAATATGATGATGATGATGATGATGATGATGATGATGATGATGATTTTGTTGCTCAGTTGTGTCCACTTTACTATTTTTTTTTTCCCCATGGGGTTTTATTGGCAAAGGAATTGTAGTGATTTGCTATCTCCTTCTCCAATGATCAGTTTCTTCTTCTTTTTTCTTCTCCTTCTTCTTTCTTCTTCTCCTTTTTCTTTCTTTCTTCTCCTTCTTTCTTCTTTTTCTTCTTTCTTTCTTCTCTCTTCTTCTTCTTCTCCTTCTGCTTCTGCTTTTTCTGCTTCTTCCTTCTTTCTTCTCCCTTTTTATTGGTCAGAGCTTTCCACTGTGACCTGTCTTTGGTAACCCTGCATGGCATGGCTCATAGTTTCATTAAGCTATGCAAGCTCTCTCTCCCACACCAAAGCTGTGATCCTGGAGGGACTTTTTGTAGCCACACAGGGGTTGAGCAACTTGCCACACACCTAGTAATTGCCTGAAGATTTGAAATCAGCTAATAATAGCTAACATTTATGTAACACTTGCTGTGTGTCAGGCACTATGCTAAATGCATTGCAGTTATTTTCTCATTTAATTTTCATAATAATCCTGGGAAGTAGGTGCCATTGTTATCCCCATTTTATATATGAGGAAACTAAGGCAAATAGAGGTTAAATGACTTACTCAACATCACAAAGCTAATAAGTAAGGCTGGATTTGAACTCAGGTTTTCCTGATCCCAGTGCCAACACTCCATCTATTGCACCACCTTGCTTTCCTCTGTAGAACTAGAGGGCAATGAGTTCATAAAGTTTAACTTCATTTTACAAGTAAAGTGAGTCTGAGAGGAGTGCCTTGTCCAAAGTTATACAGGCAAGAAGTTGCAAAGGTATCACTGAAAACCAAGTCCATTAATTCTAATTCAACCAATGCCCTTTCTACTATATGAGATTGTACATGTTATCATTTGAACCAATATAATGTTTCGTATGAAAAGGAGAAAGGAGATTGGTTAATAACAAAGAATTCTGAGTCCTACCAATTCAGTCATAAAAATGGGCTTGAGGTTTTAAAATGTATTCCAATGCAGATACTCATCTTAGACTCTGTCATTGAGTCATGGATATAGAGCTAAAAGGGACATTGACTATCATCTCATCCACATACTATAGATGAAGAAAATGAGGCTAACAGAGGCTGTTACTGAGTTATAAAACACTGTAGTTTCTGACTAGTTGGAAATAAACACCACTCAAACAGCCAAGGAGATGTGCATGGTGGTTGTGAGCAGGCTTCAATTCAGAACAGAAAGGACTTATAAAGGAGAACAGAAGAATGAGACGTCTCAAAGAAAGTAGGCGGGATAGTGAGAGTGAGGAATAAACAATGGCTAGCTCACGTCCTTGATAGGTATTCTTGTGAGGTCAAGAGAAAGGGAAGAAGTCCATCAGGTGGCTACCACTGTGCCGCTGAACTTATGGGAGGTCATGGACAGAAGGTGCATGGGATAATTAGATAAAGATGGGTTACAATTGCTTGGTTGGAGGGAAAGCTTAAATGGATAAACACACAGATCAAATAGGGTATTGAGCACTCTATTGGGTAGTAAAATAGATGGAATCAGATTGTTTAGTAAAATTATCACCTTAACTTGTCTCTGTGACCAACAGTGTGACATTGGGCAAGCAAGTCAACTTTCCAGGCTTCATTTCCCTAATTTATCAAATTGGGAGTTGGGCACCATGTTCTGGTGAAAAAATAATCCTGTGACCCTTTGATGAGTTGAATTCTTTTTCTTGGCATTCCTTTTATAAATGAAAAACTTGGAGAGAAAATGCTGGGAACACTGGTGGGAAAATTAAGAAAAAATACTATAACCTGAATTCAAATCCATTCTTTGTCAGACATGAGGCACATAAGCCTCCTTTATAAGACAATGTTACTGGGAAATTGCAGATGCCAAATTAACCACAGGTGTTGAATTTCTAAAACAACAGGGGTTAATTTAAGGAGACATTAAAATTACTGAAAAATCTAATAAAAATGCATACTAAATAGTGATGATATTCCCTCAAAGTAGACATCTAGTTGATACCAATGCCTAGAAAGATAGAAATTGTATGCCTGTTGAACTATCAGGGGAAAAAAGTAAATTTTTCCTTTGGATTAAATTTCCATGTAGATGTGGTATACAGTTTAGTTAGGCAAAATGCATCAATTCAAGTCTAAATGTATTATGAACTAATTACTATAGAATTTATGGGAAGTATGTGAATTAAAACAATTAAGAAGGTGTGACAAAATGTTTCCTAAATAAGTTAACAATGGAAACAAAATTACAACAAAAATGTTAGCCACTCAAAAGAAACATTTTAAAGTGATTTGGGAATATCATTTTCAAGTGAATAATATGTCATGTATGCCACCCATGACCCAACTCTTCTCTCCACTTCCATCCCCTAACTCCTCAAAGACCCGTTTTCATAGGCAGCTATGTTCAATTCTAGGAGTCTGACCTCCAAAGAAGATAAATAACTGTCTCTGACTTTGACCTTCCCTGGAGAGAAATCTCTTAAAAAATGATTAGATATAGCTTTTGTCTATGGTTTCAATAAATTTGGGTAACATGTCCATTACAGCAAAGGTAGTAAATATCTGATGTGAGTATAAGGCATAGGGCAGCTATTTATTGCCTAGCAGGCAATGGACTTAAAAGTACAGAATAAGAAATAAAGGAAATATAAAATACTCAAGTATCAAGTAGTCCATTACATACGTTTACCAGAAGGGAAAGACAATTCACACTGAACAAAACCTCCCTTTTCATTTCAAATGTATATCATATGAGCAAGTTGTAGCAGTATCATGGAGAGTTGACAAAGTCCAAATCACTTTCCCAGACCTGTCATAGCTTGAATGAAGAAAAAGTTTTTTATCAAGTACTTTCTATATGTAAAACACAATCGTAAAATGCTGGACAAAAAAAAAAAAGCAAAGCCTTCCCTGCCCTCAAGGAGCTTACATTCTAAAAGGAGGGCAACCCATGTGGGGTAGTGGTAACAATAGAGTGCTGTTTTGATTTCAAAATTTATTGAGCTGCTAAGTGTAGACATGGGGGAATAGACATCCTTTTTCGGAATAATGGCAGTATTCCACAATGATTACAACAACAACAACAACAATAATAATAACAAACATAATCAACCATAATAATCATAACAATGGCAGTGGTTCCAGAATCAAAAGTAATGTGAGAGAAGAGGGGGGTGGGGCAAATGCTTAAGTAAGATGTCTGCTCAGAAAATGGATCATGAATCAGACTTCCAGAGGTGGAAGAGTTAAATCCTCAGGGATTGATGTCTTGTTCTTGTGAAAAGACAGATAGATGGAAGGTGAATTGGATTTTTTTTTTCCTTAATAGTTGTTCCTTCTCTTAGAGGTCTTTTTTCTCCTCTGAGATACTCACTGTTAAAGTATCCTTTTCCCTAGGAAAAATCAGAACTAAATTCTCAAAATAAGTAACTCCTGAGGTAACCTCAAAAAAGGTAATGCCAATCCTCAGCATATGGTCTCTAACCTATGCTCAGGACAGGAAATAGAAGATGACAGTCAGGAATGGGAAGGTCCAGAACCTCCAGGTTCTGACTCATTTTTACCATTACATGGAATACCTGTCATGTGCTGGCCATTTTTCTATTGCTATATTCTGCTTTCAATCATTCCTGTTCAGAAATCTAGGAGAGAAAAGAGCAAAAGGGAATGGAACCGCATCATGGTTCACTCCCAAAATAACAGTGAAGGTAGTTCCTCAAATAAGTATTGGTCCTTCTGGATCTAAATATAATGATTGAGAGCCCAAGACTATCAGAGATGATCCCTCATCTTCTCTGCAAGGGGCAAAATCACATGTTTCTTAGAAATGGTCTGTGGCCCCCATATCTAGCTTCCTAGAAGGTATACCCTTTCAGCAAAGGGTACATGCTGTTATTTCATAAAATTGATTGAGAAATGCAGCAAATTGTCATGCCTCCAAAATTATGAATTCTTATTGATTTGTTAGTAGTGAATTTTGAGGGGTGCCTACTATGCGACACTTCGTTTAATTCATTTTGAAAGTAATAAAATTGTACTTCTTTTAATATATCTAATCATTCAGCTTTCTTGGTGAGGTCAGGTTGTGTTGTGGTGGGATGTCTCTAAACAATTACAAAGACATAGTCTGACCCCAAGCCGGACAGAGAGATTTGTTATGGTTTTAAGATTTTACACTCTAGTGAGTGGCTTAGTTCTTTAGAGGAATTAGCAACTTCAGTAAGGCAAGACAGGGAGTTTTATAGAGTATATGATGCTGATTACATAATCAAAACTTACATAGAATATAGGAACATGATTAATATTAAAAAGGCAGAAGGGGTTTGTTAAGGGATTAAGTAGTAGGGGAGGGGCCCTAGCCTCAGTGGAATTGTGCATGTGGTTATCCATGATGCATACAGAAAAACCCACTTTGGAGGAGCATGTATGTATGATAGGGGTATTATAATAAGCTTTTCTAAGTCATAAGTTTATTCTAGGTCAGTTCTTTAGTATTATTGCATAGGTGCTATCCTATGGTGGGTCCCGTCTATGGTTCAGTGGACAAACATCCTGCTCTACATCCTGGTGGTACTGTTTTCTGATTGCCTAGCTATTGTGGTCCTATCAGGTCAAGATGGATGACGTGTTTGTGGTTGAGCACATGCACACACTTGTTTCTGTGAGAAATATGTAAATTAGATCTGAGGGCAGAGACTAGCTAGAAGATTGAGTCTGGAGGCAATGGCTAGCTAGGGGCAGTGGTTAGCTAAAGGCAGAGGCTTTGTTGATTCTGGTAGCGGTAGCTGGCTAGGGACAGTGGGTCTGCTGTTCACGGAGGGCTATGATTTAGCTCAGGGGCCTGCAATGTGGTTAAATCCTGATTGTGTGGTCAAATCAGGGCATTTCTCCTATTCAGTCATGCCCATAAGGAAGTTAAAATATTGGGGCTGGGGCCAGCTTTGTTAGGATTCCAGCATTATCACTAATTTAGGAGGGTGTTCCCTCCTTTCACTTCCTCATAATCTGAATTGATGAAGTTTTACTGAACAAACATTAATATAGAATCGTAGAATCTCAAAGTCTGAAGGAATTTCAGAGATCATCTTGTCCAACCCTTACAAAATTCCTCCTAGTTTTCCATTTGATTTCTTTCATCGCGTGTATACCAGTGCAGTACATAAGCTGTCTGTTGGTCAACCTTCTCCATCTCACTCCATGGTTGACCCATTTTATTTTTCAGTTATATAGCTCTCTACATATATCTCCTTGAAACCCCTTCCTATTAAATTTAGCTGTCATATTATAAAGGTAATTGGATATAAGTCCAAAAATCAAATGGTAAAATGAGCATAAACAAGATATTTAAGATTCTATGAGTTTTTAAATATCTATGGCAGTTTTCTTTATGAACTATAAACAAAAATTGGTTATTTTCCAACAGCCAATTGGAAAACAAATTGATTTTGTAAAATATCTGTATTTTGGCTTTCACTTGGAGTTCATCTTCATTTTATCTAAAATAAAATTAGTATCTTTCCTATTCGAGCTTCTTATGACCAATGGAACTTGTATTTTCTTAACCACTTACCATGCTTACTTGAATTTCAGACAATAATTCATTGCCACAGTTCTATGATCTCTGACTTTTAGGGTTCCCAGATCTTTGATGGAAGTATACCTAGATGACTAGAGAAGAGCTCAAAAGGTGTGAAAGTTAGTTTTAATAAAGGTAGTGACACAAGTATCTATCTCTGTCAAAATGCTTGATGTTTCTTGAGCCTAGAAAAACAGTTCATATAATGGTTCAGCACACTAGTCTTTCCAAGAACCCATATCATGGGGAAAACAGAGGCATATAGGGAAAATTATCTAGCAGCAAAGAAACAAACAAATAAAACAAAAACAAACAAAAATTCCTAGAAACTATTCTGCTGTATCATAGAGAACTTGATTTGTCACTGTGTTCTTCTAAAAGAATAAAATCAATAATTCTAGTTGGATAGACCAAGCTAGTAAACACAGATCCAAACAGACCGCTTCTCCTTGTTTTTTATGTTCAGCATGAAGGCTGGACAGCAGTGCAAAACAGCCTGGTGTAGTCCTCAGGAAGACTGCTTGCAAACCCCAAAGTTCAACTGCCATGTTTTCTGTATATTCCAATGCATTTTGCCTGAGTTCTTAAATCAATAGTAGTAGAATCATTTTTTTTTCTTCACGGATAAAAACTCATCCTTGATATTGTTAAGAAATACTAACATGGGAGGGGCGGAGCCAAGATGGCGATTGGAAAGCAGTAACTGGCGTGTGCTCCTCACCAAGTCCCTCCAAAAACCTATAAAAAAATGGCTCTGAACCAATTCTAGAACTGCAGAACCCACAAAGTGGCAGAGGAAAGCAGGGCTTCAGCCCAGGAGAGCCTGGATGGTCTCGGGGTAAGGTCTGTCCCGAACGGAACTCCCAGCCCCCAGCTGAGGGGAGCGGAGCTGAGCCAAGCAGAGCCCAGCCCGCGAGGCG
>CM053623.1:188176619-188199187 GCA_028646595.1 Phalanger gymnotis
TAGATGAGGAAACTGAGGCAGAAGTTAGGTGACTTGCCCAGGGGTACACAGCTAGTAAGTGTCTGAGGCTAAATTTAATTCTGCCCCTCCTGACTATAAGCCTAATGGCCTATATTTTGTGTCACTAGATTGGACAATGGAGGTATGTAAAAGAGAGTTAACATAGGTATATTAATTACATGTCAGATATTCAAGAGGGCACAGTGCAAGGGGGTGGACAGATTTTATGTGGAATATTGTAGGACATATTGTGTTAGATAGGCTTGAGGCAGAAAAATAAGGGCAAGGATCTCTATATTTCAGCCAATGGGGTTCACAGTGTTTGAGACAGAATGAGTTTAAGGGGATGGGAAGATGCTAACCAATCAATGAGTCCAACCATAGTATTAATGGTTGGAGAGGAGTTCCTTGAGTGAATGACAAGATTAGACTCTTCAAATCTGGTCTTGAGGTTCAGACTCCTGGCAGATGGTGATATTTGCTCTTTAAAAACAAAGTGGTGTAACATCATTGTAGGTGGCAATAGCCAGAGATAGGAATTTGCTCAGGAGGCCAGGAAGCCTTGTCTGGACCAGGCCCTAGGGAGCAGAAGATGGAGAGATCTTGTCTTACAGTTCAACTCTGTGCTAGTAGACAAAGTGCTGACCTGCATTGATAAAGACAGCTTCCTCACTTAGAGGAGGGTGACTTAAAAGTACAGGTCTAGTCACATCCTCTATTATTTTCATAATATTTTTTCTTAAAAGGGAATATTTTTTTAAAAAATTTGCATTGCTATAGTAAATGAAGTAAAAATACACAGTTCAAATGCAAAAGCACATTTAATCATCTAATTATTCTGAATCTGTACAGTGGTTAGGCTGTTAACAGAGCCCTTATTTCTTTTGCATTTTAAAGATAACAGTCACTTTCACTAACTATGTAAGTACATAGGGCAAGTATCATGTCCCCATTTTACAGATTAGGAAACTGAAGTTCTGAGAGGTTAAATAAATATTCTATGAAAACACAACTTCTAATGAACTGAGGTGGTATTTGAATGCATGTCTTGTGGATTCATCTCTAGCATTCTGAGTCAATATCCTCTATGATAAACTGTACATGAGGAGATTCAGTTTAACAATCCCAAGATATATTCAAAAGCTGACAGCTAAAAATGCTCAAATAACAGAAGACTGGTCTTAAATGCAAGTAAGGTAAATTATATTGCAGGGCATCTCGCGAAGATCAACCTGAGACTTTGTCTGCTCTCCAAATAACTCTTCCACTGACTTACTATAGGATTATCCATTCTTCATATTGAGCCTGAGAGCCCTGGCATTAGAATTGCTCCCTTTTAGGTGGTTAGTGTATTGCCATTACATTGTGCTTATTTTTTACTGGGATGGGAGGGTGCATAATAGAATAATTGATCTGCAACTGGAAGGAATCTCAGAAACCAACTAGTCCAACAATTTTGGGTTATAGATGAGGATACTGAGGTGCATAGATATTAAGTAACTTCCTCAAAGTCAACTTACCATCAAAGATAGTAAGCCTCAAGGACACAATTGGAACTCGGATAGTCAGACTCCAGAGAGAGTTCTCTTTTCTCCTTCTCACACTGCCTCCCAGTTTTTTTATGCTATCCCCAAAACATAAATTAGCATAGCCTTGACCATAAAGAAATACCTCAATTTATTAAGAATAGTTATGGACATGAGCAAGATAAACCTAGATCATACATCTCCAGCATGGGTTGCTGAAAAGGGAGAAATGGCTTCATTTACCTTCTAAGGATCATAGATTCCTAGATTCAGATAAAGAATGAGACCTTAAATTTCAATTATTCCAATTCGCTCATTCCAATAATTGAAGATGTTAATAACATTGAAGATAATTGAATTTATATTTATAGTAGATTTTAAAAACACTTTTCAAATACTGTATCATTTGATCCTTACAACAAACTCAGGAGGGCAATGCTCTTATTATCCCTATTTTGCAGATGAGATAACAGAGACTGGGAGAGGTTAGGTTATTTTCTCAGGTTCACACAGCTAATAAGTAGCTGAGGCAGCATGCAAATTCAATTCTTCCTGACTTCAATTCCCATACTTTATCCATTAGCTGCCTCTATTCTATAAAAATGATAGGAATGATGTGATTTATTCATGATCCCATGTTTTTTTGTGTGTTTTCTTGAGTCTAGCACTTGAATAACCCTTCAAATGATGGCAAATACATAGATAATTTAATTGAGTCATTTTAATGATTAGCATTTTTGATCAAGGAATTTTGAATCCATTCATTTCTTGTTAACCACCAACTACTGTTTCATCAATGTAGCACATGTATGCTTCTCTGCTTTAATTATTTTTATGCGTTATAAATGCTAACTTCAAAGCATCATTTGATTTCTAATTATATTCTACCTCTTGCCCCCCTCACTGTTTTTCAGCTATGATTTTGCTCATATAGAGAAGCCCTAATACATTAACTCCCTCCTTCAACATATATAAGCAATTTATCATTAACTTATCAACTTACCTAGATATTGACAGGTTACATGATCACAAAGGTATGTCAAGCAAGTCTTAAATCTAGCTCCTTGCAGTTCCAAGGCCAGTGCATTACTCTTTCTTATGTCTTTCTACTTCATTGTGTTCTCTTCATAGACCTTTTTAAAAATGTTAAAAAATATATTTTACATCATTTTAATTTGCTTTCCTCTTTACTTTCCCCATTCAAAGAGACATCCCCTGTAACAAAGAATTTAAAAAGAGAGATAAAAAAGTCAGTTCAGCAAAATTAACCAACATATCAAATGAGTCTGATTTTATATTCAGTGTTCCACATCCATAGTTCCCCTGCCTCCTCAACAAAGGGAGGGAAGCATTTATGTGTGTATATATATGTATATAAGCATACATGTATGTATATATGTATATAGTATTTGCATGTTTATATTATATATACTATATGTGTGTATAGTCTCTAGTCATTATAATTTTGTATTGTTCACTTTTATTTTTATTTCCATTGATATTTATTATTACCAAAATAATTGCCTTTTTACTGTAGAATTTATGTTAAGAGAAGAGAATGATTACCACATATAGTGGAAAGAGAGCTAGGCCCACAGACAAGAAAGATCCTGCCAGATCACCCTGATAATGCTTACTAACTGGATGGCCACAGCCATGCCTCTTAACCATTCTGTTTCTTGCTTTTCTTATCTGTAAAATGGGGACAAGAATGCCTGTATTACCCATGTCAGTGGGCTTGTTGCTCTAGGAAGACAATGCATGTTCATTTGCTGGATTATGATAGTAATGATTCCATGAAAAATAAAGCCTGGTGCTAAGGTTGCACAATCTTTATTTGAGGATTACAAATTATCCAGCATTTGCCTTTGTATTGTAATTATTGCTTTTGGCTAAAAAAACCTTCACAGAAATTGCATTCACTAAAGAGGAAGTTCATAGGCCCACAGTAAGCCATAGAATCAAAATGATTTTTCAGTGATTGTCTTCTGGGACTTTTTTCTTTCTATAAGATTTTAGATATTCTTGCAGAAGTTAAGCTTGTATGGCTACATTAGCTCCAAGAGTGCATATCTCCAGCTGTCAGTGAGTATCTGTGTGATCAGGAGATATCCCACAGGGGAAGGAAGGGCAGAGTAAAGGTTATGTACATGTTGATTGTACTGCACCGAGACTGCTGTTTATTTTGTGAAGGCTGAGCATTTTATGAATTTTTTTTTCCAAAAAATTCTCCTTTAGCACCAGAGGGGAATCTCCAGGACACAGCCAACTCTTCCCAGAGTATCCCCTACCCACTGTGAGATGTGTCAGGGAAAGAGTAGAAACGCAAAATGAGAATCATGAACGAGAAGCTATGAGATGTGAGCAGTTTGTACATAAGGAAGCAGGGTAGGGAAGGGCAGAGCAGGGCACGGCAGGGCAGGAGAGCGTTTCTTGGAGGATTTGAATCAAGATGTGACTACATTGAAGATGTAGTCACATTAGAAAATAAGCCTTTTGAAAGAAAGGTGTGATAATCATAGGATGATTATAGGATAATATGGTAACAATAGGAAACATTAATACCAGACTTGAAAGCTCACAAAGAACTTCATATACATTATCTCCTATCACAACAACCAGACGAGGTACTCCCAGCAATCTCAACCCATTTTTTGGCTTTAGGACACAGAGGATCAGAGAGGTGAATTTGCTTGCCCAGAGGCATACAGCTTATTAATATCAGAAGCAAGATTGAACCCATGGCTTTTTGACTCTAATTCTAGACCTCTCCCTACTTTGTCATGTCACCATTTTGTAATCCAAAAAGACTGCCTCAGAGTGGATGAGAAGTAGCTATCACCACTAACTAGGTGGTCATTATGTAGAGGAGGAGATTTGACAGGGGTATGATGGAAAAGATTAGCTGGCTCTGTGAGAAAATAAGGATATAATAGATATAATTGCAGATATGTATAAACTCATATAAGTATGCATAGATACATAACCACATGTGTATACAAATATAGGACTACACATATACACAAGCACAAATATGTACTTATATACAGTGTTGACATATATCTACAATTATGTATTTGTGTATGTGTGCATACATACATATACATATATACCATGCATACATGTTTGTACACATATATGCATACACTTGTGCATGTATACACATGAATGCATACACATGTGCATGCATGCGTGGATACCTACATATATGTGTATGTGTGTTTGTAGGTAGGTATATACAGTTATTTTGTAGAGGGGTGAAATTTGCCAGTGATATAATGGAAAAGTTCAACTAGCTCTGTGAGAAAATAAAGATATAACTATAACTATAACAACTATAACTATAACTAAAACTATATATATATATCAATCTAGCTATGTATATATACTCATACACATATATAAATATATAAAACTATGTATATATAAATATGTAAAACTATATATAACTAAATAAATATATAACTATGTATACATACATATATAACTATATATTACTATAGGTAACTCTCTATATAATGATATATATTAAATATATAACTAAATATAACTGCATATACATACATGCACACATATTTGTATGTGTATATACATATATACACACATATATACATATACAACTATGTAACTATATATAACTATCTATAATACAACATATAACTATATATGTATATATAACTATATATACATACATACATATGTATACGTGTATATAACTATATATATATATTCAAATGCACACATATATGTGTGTATACACCCACATACACACATATAGACATTCACACTGTGTATGTATATGTATAGATATAATGGATATGTGTGTGTGTGTGTACAGACACACACACACAAATATAAGACTACACATATAAACACGTGTGTAAATAATGTATATGTGTATATACACACAAGTGCAAACATGTACTTACGTTAAATGTTGATATCTACAATTATGTATGTAACTGTACATTTACATGCATGTACTTATATATTCATAATGTGCTTATATTTATTTATATGTAGTTATATCTATAAGTATAGATATATACTCATATCTACATACAAATATATATACAGATATATACATATGCCCAACATTTATATACACTATATATTCTATACATGTTCATATATGTGTAAAACATACTTTCAAGTTTAATTTACAAGTTAATATTCTCTCCATCACTTTTTTTTCTGTCTACACTATCAGCAAAACAATATATCCAGCTCCGATTTATAACAAATGCCAATTTCCAAGGAATAAATGCTTACTCCGAAAATGTAACAATTAGCTATCAGTTTGTACTGGTTCCAGCACACTCCCCGACTTAACTAAATTACACTAAACATGACCATTGATTTCTTTACAATGAACCAATTTAGTCAGTGGAGAAATATCTAGTTAGTACCTACGGTTTTCCAAATTCTGTGTCGAAAGTATATAGCCTTCATTTTCCAGGAGTTTATAATCCCTTAGGTAGATAATACTTACTTATACATAATATATACCAATCCAAATTATTTCAAGTACAACTGGGAAGGGGTTAAGATTTATTTTCTCATCTCTTCTTTAGAAATAAGCTTGATCAATTGAGAGTTTTCAATTTTGTATTTCTTTTTTCTTCTGTTATTCCATTTACGTTGAGCAAATATTTTAACATTAGAAGGACCAAGAGTGTCAATTAAGGTAAAAATTTGCTTGGTCCTTAGAGATCTACCTATATTCCAGTCCTCTCTATTATTTGCAACACATTAGGAATAAGAAGATAAACATGAAATTATCCTTTCCCACTTTGGGCTTTGTATAGTAGAAGGACCACTGCCTCTGGAATCAGAAGTAGATTCAAATCTTTCTTCTAACACTGCCTTTGTGACTTTGAGCAAGTTGTTTCAGCTACCTCAGTCTCCATTTGCTCAAAAATTATAAAATGAGGGGATTGTGCTAACGATCCTCTGATTTTCCTTCTAGCTATATATCTCTTATAAGTAAATGTAAAATTAATGAAAAGAAAAAGCCATGTTAAAAGAGAGAGAATTCTAAAAAGCTGGAGGAATCAGGAAACATCTCTTGTAGTATTTCACATGTCATTTTTGCTTTGAAGGAATATCAGGATACAATGAGATGGAGAAGTAAGTGCAGAGTGAATTTCAGGAATGAAAGAGACCACAGAATACAGAAAAAACAAACAAAGGAAACATTTCCATTAATAAATTCTACCTCAGTATGAGGAATCACTTTTACACACATTACGGACAAATAGGGTGACATTAGGATATCATACCTATTTAATATTTTCAGGAGTAAAAGTCAGTGAATCATCATGCATTGGGTGTTTCAGTGGGAGTCAAAGGAGCATACGTCGATTCATCAAAAGTATTTATTAAATGCTTACTATGCACCAAGTACTGGGCTAAGTTCTGGAGTAGAAAGAAAGGTTACAAAATGGGCAGGGGTGGGGCACTGCCTTCAAGAAGCTGGCACAATGGGGAAGTAATGTAAAATAATTAAGTAACTACAAAATTTCACTTCTCCAATATTTTAAAACATGTATGTGCCATTGGAGCTACCAAGTTAAAAGCAGATGAGGTAGCAATAATCCTCCCTCAAAAGGCAGTGTTAGGGAATGGCATATTCTTGATTCTTTAATATCAAATCTCAACTTTTTTTTCAGAAACAAGCCAAAAATAAATATTTATTGTTTAGCTATCCAAATCAAAATAAATGCTGACAATCATGCTATAATTTAAACCTTGAAAATCACTTTGCTGTCTGCATTGCTTTTATTCTGGTGACAACCTTAGGAGCTATGTCCAAAGATGCAAGTATCCTCATTTTTTCGATGAAGAATATAGGTTTAGAAAGCTGAAGTGACTTGTCCCTGTCCCCAAAGCTAGTGAGTTTCAGAGATCTGCCTCTCCAAATCAGAAAGTGACTAAAAATATTGATAGCTCTAAAAATCAGTATTTCCAGATTTGTTAGATATTAAAATAAAATTATTTTTCAGATGAAAAAATTAGCCCCATTAATGTCACTCATCATACAACTATTTTGTTGGCCTCTTGTTCTTGTGAAAGCCATGAATTTATTTTAAAATAAAGTGCCTTCAAAATAATCACTTAAATTTTTATTTAAATTGCTCATATGACATGTATCTTGTGAAGCCATTTTTTTACACAAACCTATATTCTGGAGGTTCAAGAGTATGAACAAAAAATGGCATGTATTGTACCACCATATCCCAACCTTCCATTAATCTGTCATTTCATGCCTAAATTTCTTTTTCTCCTTATTTTTAATATAATAAGAGCTCATGAAATTAAAGACAAATTAACATTGCTTGCAAGGGAGAGAAAAAATTCAACATTAATTTTATTCAGAAGAGATGATTTGTATGCAAGCTGATCAGGCTGTAAGCTTATCTCATTACAATCTCAGGTCTGTGAGCTTGCCATCCCTTTTCAGATGCCATTAAGTTTAATAATATGACTGGCTGCATTGTGTATTAAAAATGTTTCACTGTCCTGTGATTTCTGGGTAATTGTAACATGTTTGTGAATATTTATCACTAGTCCCTCATGCTCTCTGATTTCTACTTAGGTAACTGATTTAATTGTCTGTCTCAGACTAATTGCAGTATTTAGAGAACTTTCTACAGTCTTCTGTAGATGCAAAGATAATAGACATTCAGATTTGTTTTTAAAAAAAGTGTAATAATTGGCAGGAGAAAATTTGCACAGACATATAATTGCAGTGAGAATGAAAACTCTGTGGGTACTCTTGGGCACCTGCAGGGTCAATTAGCTGTTCGTCCTTCATTCTCAGAATGTAACTGGTCAGTCCTGCTGATAATTAAACAGTTGCACAGGCCATTATTTGCATTTCTAAGTTTGTGTCAAGAAATGATGGTAACTGCACAGTTCATATGCCAACAAAGATGCTTGCTAGAATCCCTTGATAAATCGGTCCATGCATGCATTTGTCATTTTCCTCATATCCATTTTAGTAAATCAGCATGAAGTATAGCAGCTGAATGATGCAATCCAGAACAGAATAAAATACCAGTCAGAGGATCTGGGTTCAAAAATTGCTAATTCCATTTACTCTGTGTCAAACATTATTACTACATATCCTTGAACTTCTGTTTCCTCAACTATAATGAAGGGAGACTGGATTGAATAGCCTCTGGGGTTCTTTCTGGCTCTAAATCTATGATTCAGTCACCAAAAGAGACTTTACTAGTATTTTTTTTTTCTCCTTCAATTCTTCTCCCTTAGAAAACTATGATAATGAAGGGCTTTACATATGTGAAGAAAAGATAAAGGAACTGGACTTTTTTTTCCCCTAAAAGAGGAAGACTTGGTAGACCTAACAGATGTGCAAGTATGTAAAGGGCTGTCATACGAAAGAAGGATTAGACTTATTTTATTTTACCCTAAAGGATAAGGGTGGGGAATCTGTGGCCTTCTAGGTCATCAAGTGCGTCCTTTTGACTGAATCCAAATTTCACATACAAATCCCCTTAATAAAGTGTTTTGTTCTGTAAAACTTGGGCTCAGTCAAAAGGTTGTACTCTGAAGAACTAGAAGGCCACATGTGGCCTCAAGGTTACAGGTTCCCCACCCCTGGTATAGGACATACCAAAACCAATAGGTAAAAATTACAAAAAAAATCAAATTTATACTTAAAGTCAGGGAAAAACTTAAAAATTAGTAACATCCATAAGTAAAGTAAGAGTTCCTCAGTGGTAGCAGTTTGTCCCTCCAGAGTTCTTCAGGCAGAGGATACTTTATTCTCTTGTGTATAGGCACAGGTTAAATTAGATAGCAACTGAGGTCATTCACTGTATTTTGTGATTCTATGAAATCACTAAGATTTGATCATTGAAGATCTGGCTGAGAAGTTAAAGAAAAGGTTCAAGTCTCAGTTCTGTTAGTTTGAGCACATCACTCTCTAAATTCACTCGACATAAATGAGTGAATGAAAATGCATTTAGTAAGTCATTACCATATGTCAAATTCTGGGTTATGTAAGGTGTTAAAGAAATAATTACTAAAACAGAATTAGTCCCTGCCTATAAGGAACAAGATATTCTAATCATTCTAATGTAGTAAATAATGTGTATATAGGAGTGGTGATATGGAAAGTAACTTTGGTGTGAAAAATTAGAGAAATTATGAGGAACCATAAGGAACTAGACTGACACACCCCATCCAGGAACAATGACAAAGTTGATTTGATTTTTGTTCTTGACTTTAGAATTGGGGGAAGGGGAAGTAAGGGCAATGGCTATGGAGGAGATAGTTTCAGAGGAAAGAGTGAAGTGAAGCTTGGATTGAATGTTCTCGTCCAAATAATAATCTGGGAGAAGAAGCTACCAATCAGGGGAACAAATCACCAAAGAAAAAGTTGCACTTCTCTGCATATATTCTAAGTATTAGCTATAAATTACAGTATTTACCTAATTTATAGCTGTGTGGTCAGTACTTCTGAGAACAGTTAAGGATATAATTAAGCATTTTATACTCTTTATATTTACCACCTATTTATAATTGTTTGTGATGTATTTATAATTAAAATCATAGATTGCAGAGTAGTAAGTCAGTAAAATTTTTTAAGCACCTAATAATATGTGCCAAGCACTGTGCTATGTGCTGGGGATACAAAAAGAGAAAACAAAACAATTGCTGTTTTCAAGGATCTCACAATCTAATGGTAAAATATAGCCCTGGAAATTATTTATTTCAGCCACCATGAAAGTATGAATAGTATCATCCAATATCTCTTCAAGTGGCTCTTCAGTATATACTTTCACTGAGAAAGCCCATTCCATTTCCAAACTGCTCTTAATTGTTATATTTTTTCCCTTAAATTAAGACACAGTTCTGCATCTTTCCCTTCCTTCCAACTATTAAACTTATCTACCTTGTACAGCCAAGCAAAATAAACTTAACCCCTCTCACATAAGAAGCTTTAAATATTTGAAAACAGTGATGGTGTCCTCTGCCCTACCAAGTCTCTCCCTTCTGAAGCTAAAGACCTCAAGGTCCCTCAACATTCCTGTGAAACATAGTCTTGATTCCCCCCATCCACTCTCTTCTTGGTGAGCATGCTCCATTTGGCAATGTACCTATGAAAATATGGTACCCAGAAATGGACACAATATATCAAGTGTATGCTAAATAAGACAAAGTAAAGAGAGACTGTACTCTCTCTTGTTTTGAATGCTATACTTGTATTAACGTAGTATAAAATCTCATTAACTTGTTTTAGGCTGTGATGGTACACTGCTAATTCAAATTGAGCTTGGAGGCCATTAAAGTACTTATATCATTTTCATGTGGAGTGCTTAATATGTTTGATTTTTTAAACCCAGATTAAGACCTTTTTTATAATTCTCTCCCCAAACTAGGTTTATACTCTATATGACATTATGAAATTTGCCAAAATTTGTTTTTTGTGGTCCTCTAAAACTTCCCATATATTCTTCTCAAATCCACATTATCCCAGATATCTTATCACCTTATATCTGCCCTAACCCTGACATATGTTCACAATCTCCTTCTCTCCTCAGAGTTTTATTTATCCATCAATAGATAGAATGTTTAAACTGGAAATTACCTGAACCAATGAAACATAGAATCAGAATGCCTACCAAAAAAAAGGATGGAAGAAAAATGTACTCTAATAACATGATCCATTAAAAGATAATGAATCAATGAAATATTCAAGTTTTAAATCATTAATTGTAAAATATGAGGCCAGGGTCAAAATCATTCCATCACACCTAGTTGCTTTATATTTATTTGGTGAAAACATATCCCACTTGTTCACTAAGAGTGAATAAGTTACCTGGGCACCTCCATAGGTGTGACAGGAAGTTTGATCGAATTAGCTGAGGGACTTGTTCATGCTCTCTGTGACTTGAATAAAACAAATTAGGTAGTTGGAATCAGGGATTCTAAAGAACAGAGAACCATGAGAGACCATTCCGGTGAAACCATTGGGCAGTATTCACTTGGAGGGGATAACAATACTTCGGCCTTAGTCTCTCTAGCATCTCCTTCATCAGAAGATAACTTTGCTTCAAATAATGTAGAAGATTTCAGACTTCCCATCTTTCATCAAGCATCATAAAGCACATTCTTAGAACCACAAACAGCAGTGTATGTGTTGGGAACCAAAGACAGATGTCAAACTAATTTAAAGCTTAATAAGAAGCCAAGGAAAAGATGGCCCTTTCAAAGTACTAATTATCTGCTGACTTAGTACCAAATGATAATCCTCATGAGTATACTATTAGGGTCTCATGAACTATACCAATAGTATCAAAATTAAAAAATACATTAACATTATCTATGGTATACTGAACTTTTTTAAAATTTTGTTAAACATTTCCCAATTACATTTTAATGTAATTCAGGCCGAACTCTGGAGTTTTGTGGCCAGCTAGAGCCAAGATTTTGATACTTCTGATACCATAGTTGAAAAGACAATCTCTTCATACCTCTAAACCCTCAT
The DNA here is from genome assembly GCA_028646595.1 of Phalanger gymnotis. NCBI lineage: Eukaryota > Metazoa > Chordata > Mammalia > Diprotodontia > Phalangeridae > Phalanger > Phalanger gymnotis. Next base: position 188,188,665 of record CM053623.1, read on the forward strand.
ACTTACCACTAGAATCCTATGGATAGATGTAACAGCCATTTTCTAGGTACCCAAATTGTTAATATATGTAGAAATTGAGATACTAACTTGAACTGATAGTGTTGGGTTTATTCATTTGTTTGTTTTTTGTGAGTGTTATACTTGACTAAATGTATACCCCCCCCACCAAGTATTTAATTTATGTCACAATTTAATGTATTCATTAAGGCTATATCTATATGGCATATATCATGTCTATTATATTCCTTAAATATTGCTAATTATCCACATAAAGCTATTCAATCCTGATAGCATAACATGGATGTGATAACCACCACACTATCAAAGATCTATGCATCTCCTTTCATTAATTCCATCTTGATTTTCATTAATCTATATAAACAATCACATTATATTTCTGATGATCTATAGAGCACCCTCAAATCTACAGGAAATATATCAGAAACACAAATGTTTTCTCAATATGTCAAAAAAATTATATTTCATTTGAGGCAGTAGAAGAGTTTCAGACTCTGTTCTACTAAGGAATTAATGTCTAATTGTGGATAATCATCCTGTTCAGTAATGTGCAATACCCAATTTATTTTTTTTTGCACCAGAGCCCACGCCAATTATACTCAGACCACAACTGTCAATATTATCAACAAATTAGATACTGATTGGCAAGACTGTATTATAATGGTCTCCTACCAATTTTAATAAAGCAACTATGTTTTTAAACATCCCTTGTACTGCTAAGTATCAAGTTACTGGTAGTGGGGATGGAATTAAAGAGAATTTAGAGGGAAATGGCATTAAAATTTTTAGAGATGTGTGCCTAAAAATTAATTTTAATATATATTAAAGGTGGTTGAAGTACCAATCTTGCACATTTGTTAAGATCATAAACTTAGATATTTGATCTAAACACTTCATTTTACATATGAAGAAACTGAGGTTCTAAGGGATAGTAATTAATTTAGTCAATAAGCATCTAATTAGCTAATTACTTACTATGTGCCTGGCACATGGTATCCAAATACAAGTAAAAAGAAAGACAATCTGGGCCTTTGGGAATTTACATACTAACATGGGAGGACTGCGCATAAAAGGAATCTGAAAGAGGAAAGGAGTGAGGAGACAAACTCAAGGAGGTCCAGCAACTAGAGTGAGGTATGACTTAGCTTGCCTGGTCAGCTTCCTTAAAATGAAGATCCTGGGGGAAAAACCAAACCAAACTGCCCAATCAGAAGGAGAGGCTACAAGGATGGCCAATTTGTCAATTCAAGTACTCAAGTGAGGCTTCAGGATGAGGAGTAGAGGAATAGTAAAGGAGGTCTAGATTTGTAAGAGGCATGACAAATGACATCTCCACTATTAAAGGAATAAAAACTGGCAAAGCCAAGGTTCTTGTCATTTTTGAAGGAGGTTATAGATTTAAAATTTTTTTTCAAACTTTGAAGTGTTATATAAAGCTCAGATATTTTGTGATGAATCCTGTATATAAGGGAAAGGTTAAACAATGATTACTGTGAAAAAAGATTAGTTTCTTCAGTGGATCTCAAACTTAATAAATGTTTTAGTATAACATGGTCTGCAAAACAAAACAAAATAAAATAAAACAAACCAAAACTAAAAAAAAATACCTTTTTGTCAATATGCCAACTATTTGTAATTTTGGTGGGGGTGTGTACTCGTTCTCTTGGGATAGATTTTTTTTAAGTGCAAGTCCCTATAGCCAATCTAATAATAAGCCTCTGAATTTTGCTAATCTGAAGATGCCAAAACACAGGTTTTATTAGGTCTACCTCAATGCATTTCCATCCTGGTTGGACCTGCCACAGGTTAAGCAATTTGACAGCTCTCTGACATAATCTGGCATAAGAATAAGATTTTAGTTGAGGAATGCCACTTTATACAACTTGAAAAGGAACACAATTTCCAGATAAAAGGAAGTGGTAATGCTGCTGTAGTCCTCCCTGATTAAATCTTGTATGGACTTCTGTATTACATTCTTTGCACCACATTTCAGAAAAGAAATTGGCAAATTAGAATGTATCCAAAGAAGGATGAGTAAGGTCTATAAGAGACTCAGAACAATGTTATTGGTGGATTGATTACAGGAGTAGGAATATTTGGCAGTATGAAAGTTGCCTTTGAGTACAAGTTATCCCCAAGGTATTATTGCAATTTTACTCTTAAAATTCACAATTGTTCTAAGATTTTTGGGACATATTCTTCTGAAGGGATGATATCTGGAATAAACCCATCTTGCTTCTGCCCAGAGAGCAGACTTAGGGACAAATGCCATGAAATTCAGAGAGGCAGATGTTAGTTTGGTATAAAAAAACAAAAACAAAAACAACTTCCTAATAATCACAGCTGCAACAAAGTAGGATGTTTTGCAAAGGAAGCAGGGAATTGCTCACCATAGGAGGGGTGGTAGAACTGATTCTTACTCTGCTATTCTTTGGACCTGATGGCCACTGAAGTTTTTCTGTCTTTTAATTGTTTGTAATCTTTATAATTATTCCTTCTTTTACATCTCGTCTTTTTATCCCATCATTTACAAGAAGCCTTTTCCAACACCTTGTCATTCTGATGCCTCCTTTCTCTTAATTATTTCCTATTTATCTTGTATGTAACTTGCTTTGTATATATTTGTTTACATGTGGTCTTCCCCCATTTGAACATAAGCTCCTTGAGGTCAGTGACTGTCTTTTATGTCTTTTTATATGCTCAGTGCTTAGCAGAGTGCCTGAAAAATAGCAGACATTTAATAAAGTTTATTGATTGATATCCCATAATGAGTCTCTATAAAATAGCATTTTTAATTATAAAAAATTATGATTTTACCTTTTTCACCATTCATATGAATAAAATGTTTCTCTGATGTTTATTTTAAAACCCACAGATAATGTTTGCAACAAGAAAGTCTATTAAATTCTAGCCCCCTCTTGCCTCCTTTTTGTGTAGTTGAGTAACTTTGACCGCATTATCATACAAAGTGGAACCCTCTCAATATAGATCAGTATTCTTTTTGTAACTTATCATCTTGAAAAGTTGCATGAGTCCCTAGGAGTTTAAATGACTTACCAGGGTCACAAGGCTAGTACATCATAAATTGGCCTTGAACCAAGGTCATCCAGACTTTTGTGAAGTCACTCTTCTCCTACCATGCCACACTGACAATAAAGGTAGCAAATGGATGAGAATCAGCTCAATAATACCCCCAATATGGGATTACCCAGGGTTTGCTACAAGGTTTCTGACTACTAAAAAGGTATATAATATAGCAGATATAGTGTTGACTTCATAAGATTATTGTTCATGTCCCACTTCTGACAGATTGGCTCGCTCTCTCTCTCTCTCTCTCTCTCTCTCTCTCTCTCTCTCTCCTCTCTCTCTTCTCTCTTCTCTCTCTCTCTCCATATAAATATATATATTATATATATACACACACACATATAGATATATAGATACATACATACACACACACATACACACACACACACACACGTATTATAGACATCTGGAATGTGTGAGAAAACAATGTAGCATGGTGAATAAGAACCCAGCTTTGAATATATTAAGACTTAGACAAGCCCTAACCTTGACATATCCTGGCTGTGTGACCCTAGGCAAATTACTTAAACTTTCTGTGCTCTAGGAACCTCTCTAATATAAATTGCAAAGAAGGTGCTGCCCTGAATCTGTAGAGGAAGTTTCCTGACCCTGTAATTCCCTATGCCAGTGAAATCACAGATCCAGTCACTGGTTGTATCCTTATGACTAAATAGGGGAGGAGGGAGAGAGAAAGGGGGAAAAAGAGAAGGAGAGAGTGAAGGAGAGAAACACACACACAGAGAGAGAGAGAGAGAGAGAGAGAGAGAGAGAGAGAGAGAGAGAGACAGAGACAGAGACAGAGACAGAGACAGAGAGACAGAGACAGAGAGACAGAGACAGAGAGATAGACAGAGAAATGGGGTTAGAGTTCTGGGGAATGTCAGTACCTTCTCTGAATTTCATCTATAATATGAGAGAGTTGGTCTTGGTGACTTCTAAGGTATCTTTCAGCTCTAATAGTTAATAAGCCTTTGTTCCTCTGTGTGGTATATTTATTTAAACTTATTTTTACAGAGGCAACACCTTAGGTCATTGAAACTCCATGAACTAAAATGTAAAAATCCATAGTGTTCTATAAGAGTAATTACCATACTCTAGACAATACCATACAGCGATGTCATTGAATCTTTGTTGTCCATTGACTATGCTGATATATTAGTACATGAGCCCTATTTGAATGGTTTCTCAGAGTGAAGGTATCTGGGTTTATAATTCATCGGAACAAAACCTCTTAGAGTGGAGCAATCTATCACACCAGTGGCAGTTTTTGCAGTGATAAGGAATTCATGATCTCCTCCCCTATACACAGCAGTTTTCTTCTAAATTGAAGAATATTGTCTTTCCATTTTAATAATAGTGCAATGATTCTTGTCATCACGGTTCAAACAGATATGACCTACATTTAGGGCTATCACTGACAACACAGTCTGTATTTGGAGAAGTCATCAACACCTCCATCGCATACCAGCTTCCCTGGCCAAGGGGATATTTCACTTTCTGACATCTAAAATCATGGGTTAGTATATTCTGCAATACTATATAATGATGACGGATTCCATTCAAGGTGCATTTATTATACACCTACTATATGCCAAGCACTAGTGATAAGAAGACAAAATGAAAATAACATCAGCCATCAAGGAACTTAGATTCTATTGCTGAGATATAATGTGTATGGATAAGAAAATATAAAGTAATTTGTGGAGGTAGAGGGCATCAAAGAAGGAGCTCAGGAAAGATCTGCCCCATAACGTTGTATCTGAACTGAATCTTAAGATAGTAGGGACATAGAATGAGATCTAACAGGGACCTTAGAGACTCTCAACTCCAACTCTCTTATTTGATAGACAAGAAAGCTAAGGCCAAGAGAGGTTGCCCAAAGACTTACCCAAAGACATGAAGGTAGTAAACATCAGATGTGGAATTTGAAACCATGCACTATGAATGCAGAATTAGTGCTCCTTCTAGCATGAATGTAGTTAGGGGTACAAAAAGTAGAGATGAAGAGCAAAAGTATTTCAGGAATGAGTGACAGCTTAGGTGAGGGATGGGGAACTAGCGACCTTGAAGCCATATGTGGCCCTCTAGGTCCTCAAGTGCAGCCCACTACATGTGGCCTCAAGGCCACAGGTTCCATACCTCTGGCTTAGGCAAAGACAGAAGATTGCAAATTTTGAGGAAGAAAGAATCTAATCCAGTCTGCTAGAGCAAAGAGTGTGAAGGTTACTGATTTAGAAATTATAGATGGGATCCAAGACATAAAGCATTTTAAATGCCAGGCTGAATTTGTATTTTTCCCTAGAAGCAATGGGGAAAGGGAAATACGATAACTGAGGCATAGCACTTGAGTAGAGGAATGACCCCTAGACTAAGACGTGAAATAGGTGAAGTTCATCTCCAGGGCTCCTTCCTTCCCTATCCTATATCCTTTACTCTCATGCCCCTTCCTCAGGGCCTCTCTTAGATACTCATTGCCTGTATGCACCCTTCTGGTTTCCCAGGGTATCTCACTGCCTATTGCCTCAGCCGGGTCCCATGCTTCAGATTTTCATACACCAAAGTAATTCAACAAATAATCTAAGTTTAGAATTTGTATACATCTCTTCGTGTAAAGATGGGAAAAACTAGAAAACGAAGAATGTAAAGTAGCCTTCCCTAGTCCTTCTTGATTCCAGTGTTTCCCTCTTTTAATTATGTCTATTTGTACTGTATATAGCTTGATTTGTATATATTTGTTTATATGTTGCCTCCTCTATTTGATTGTAAGCTCCTCAAGGGCCTGTCTTTTGCCTCTTTTTATATCCCCAGCACTTAGCATAGTGCCCAGTACGTAGTAGGTGCTTAATATTTTTTGAATTGAAACAAAATTAATTTGACCCCAGTAAGTTATTGTCAAAGATAAAAATAGAACTCATGTCTCCTTTCTCCAATCCAGGTCAGTTTCACCCATACCATGTTACCTCCACATATTTATGAAAATATATTTAGGCAAAACACTGTCATGCTTTATCAAAATGGCCTGTCTTCGATTCTTTTCAGAATTAGGACTACAGGAAAATATAAAGGAGTCTCCAATGATGTCTACTCCATCCTCTTCATATGATAGATGAGGGAATTAAGTCCCAGGGAGAGTAAGTTAACTTTCCCAAAGTCACATAGAAAGGAATAATAGTAGGCATCAGAGGTGGGATTTGGGGAAAAATGTTGGCCTCACTCTTGGAGTGGGAAAAATTTAGGTGGGGTTGGACGAGGAACATCCTGACATCCAAAAATCAAATAGCCCTTCTTTTTCAGCAAATGCCTAGAGGGAACAATAACCAACTAGAAGGTGTTATAACAAGAACCTAATACAAGGGCATCACAACTCAATAAAAAAGAAACTAGGGCAAATGGATCCTGAGTGGTTTGTTCCAGCTAAGCATCAATTTTAGTGCAGGACATTACAATAAAACCATTCATTTCTAGGGATTTTAACCTAAGGCCTTCTTAGCTGGCCTAGCTTAGCTTTGAGTTGTTTCATCTATGTGACTTAGATTACACGTTTTTAGCTATTAAATATTCATGACATCTGAAACTTCCATCTATTCTTTAAAACTGTGAAGCAAAAGTTGACATGGTAAGTGATGCCGATTATTGGTTAAGTGTATTTTGGCCTTCTGATTTAGAAAGTATAGGTCATTCTGAAAAAAAGCCTAAAAAGCCCATTGAGAGCAGCTAATGGAAAATGTTCAGTTCAAAAATGGTCCTTTAAAAGTTAATTGAAGCCATCATTTTGAACTGATAAAAGTATAGGATGCATGCTGGTATGCTACATGTGCCAAAATACAGAAATGTGGTCTGTAATTTTTTCCTAATTCAAAATTACTTCTTCCCCAAATGGCTAAAGTAGTATTATATTTACATATAACTTATGAGGAAAATTAACAGATTTTCATGCTATTTTCAATATGTCATACTGAAGCATTTATTCTACAGAGACTACAGCTTTGTAAACATCTTCATTCTCTAAAATTGGATTATTAACATTTACCTCTTAGAAAGGCAGCCTGGGATACTAGAGAGAGAACAGAACTTGAAGTCAGGCACACCTGAGTTCAAACTACTGAAGACCGTGTGATCCCCTTTTTTGCCAAATGGATCTTCTTAGAATGTCTTTCTCCCCACCTTCCCATACATTCAATAAATTACAGTGTTTTCCCATGAGCTATAAGATCAAATCTAAAATCCTCTCTTTGGCTTTTAAAGGCCGTCATACCTGGTTCCCTTCCTACTTCTCCAGTCTTCCTTCCCCTTAGTCCTTTACACATTCTCTAAAAAGCGATGACTCTGTCCTCTTTGTAGTTCCTTATACAAAACATTCTATCTCCAGACTTCAAGCATTTTCATTGGCTGACCATGCCTGGATTTCTATCTCTGCTGATCTCTGCTTCCTGGCTTCCCTGGCTGCCTTTAAGACTCAGCTAAAATCCCATTTTGTTCAAAAAGCCTTTCCTGATCCTCAGTTTGACTGCCTTCCCTCTGAGAATATATGCAATTTACCCTGTATTTATCTTGTTTGTACATAGTTGTTTGAATATTGTCTATTCTCTTATAATATGGGTTTCTCAAGAGCCAGGACTGGTTTTGTTTTTGTTTGCTTATTTGTTTTTTGCTTTTGCTTTTGTTTTTGTTTTATTTTGTTGTTTTTTTTTCTTTCTTTGCAGCCCCAGCACTTAGCCTAGTGCCTGAGACATAACACACACTCAGTAAATGCTTATCGACTAAGGCACAGAATAAGTAAATTATCTTCTCCATGCTTTAGAAAACCAAATTATGTATGAATTGTTGATCTGAGTTAGAAAAAGAATTTTCCTTTTTTGGAGAACTCCTTCCACTAATGTTCATTCAATAAAATGAACAGGAAATGACCCTGAGTCCCAAAAGGGAAACATCATGTGTGCATAGAGATAACATTCTCTGAAGTATATTTTTATTTTCTCTAACAAAGATCTTCATTAAGGATCAAAGTTTGCTTCATGGCAGATAGGTAGCTAGCACTGAGAAATATGAAACATATCAGAACATTAAAAAATAAAAGTAAATCAAGATACAGAGCTATGATGATTAAAAAGAAATGAAGTTCATTCAAAATAAGTCCTTGATTCATTAAAATGCAGATCTTCTCATGATAAAGATCTCTGAGGTATTTTATTATACTCTAAAAAATGTCCAATTGGAAGGTGTACTATGGCAAAAAAACAAACATTTTAGATCAAAGGTTATAGTTTTTCAAATGAATGTTCACTTTGTATTTTTTTGTTAGGGGTGGGGAAAAAAGTAATTTATTTTTCCAAGTCTATCTATCTATCTATCTATCTATCTATCTATCTATCTATCTATCTATCTATCTATCTATCTATCTATGTGTGTACATATGTATGTATGCATGTGTATATGTATAATCATTAAAAAAATAGATTGCTATAGGTGGTGCAATAGATAAAGTGTTGGATTAAGAGGCAAGAACCCTTCCGTTTGAATCCTTCTTCTGATACTGCTCTGCATTACTCTGGGCAAAACACTTAACATTTCTCAAACTCAGTTTCTTCATTTGTAGAATGAAGAGTTTAGACTCTAAAGTCCCCTCTAGCTCTAAATCTATCATCCTTTGTGAATGTCATATCTTATAACATATTATACCATCTATATATTAAGGTTTATGGCAATTCACCTAGCTTAATTATAACAAGGTATCTTCATTTATAAGGTTGGTGCCTAAAGGGACCTTAAAAGATTTAGAAAATTCAACTCTTTTCTGTCTTTCTTGCTTCCTATAATCTTTTCAGTCCCTCTCCACCTGTAAACACATCTTAAAACTCCAGGCTTCAGAACCAGACATACCCTTTTTGTTAAAAAAGATTTGGAGATGTTAAGGATTATTAGCTTATAATTGAGGCTTTCTTCCTAATATGATAAGAAGAACAGAAAGAGCATTGAAAATGAGAGAGGTTTGGAGGAAAATTTTCAGCCGTTTGAAGTCTACTTATATGAGAAATTCAAGGATTTGTCCTTTAGTGAGCCTTTTTGCAGGTTTAAAGATGGGCCATGACACAACTCTAGAATATGTTATCTAAAAATAGAAAATATATCATAGAATAACATGTTTGGAAGAGAACTTAGGAGTCTTCTTGTCCAACCCACACCTTAAAAGGCATTCCATCTAGAAGAAAGCCAACAAATGAGCCTCAAATTATCAATCCTGTATATAGTAGCCTATAAAATATGGAGATATGTAATACAGACGTAGATATATGACATAATATGTACCGGTTGTTTCTTGAAAGCAAGGCATTCTATTCCTGTACGCTGTGGTACATGGGGAAGAAAACACTGGATTGAGAATCTACTAGTTGATTCTGGTTGCAAACATGCTATCTCATTGTCCCTTTAAAATAAATTCAATAAATAACCAAGCATTTATTAAATATCAACTATGTTATTCCAAAGCCAGTAAGCCCACTTCAATGTAGCAATGATGAAATTGTAACATGATATTATAGCAAGGAGCCAAGTCATCTTGTAATCTTCCCCCTGCTAGGGCCTTCCTGTAAACAACCACTCATGAATCCTAACTCTTTCTCAGTACTCTCTTCTGCAGCTCTGTAGACTCTGAGTTCCTGTTCCTCCTCCTTGGGCTGAATTCCAATTCCTCTATCTCTCACTGCCTCAATGTCCTCTTGATGTCTGCTTCTGAATCCTGCTATTCTCAGTTCTAAGGCTCTCAGTTCTAGTCTCTCTTTTAATACAGTCCTAGCCAACATCTGATTGACTAGAACTCAGAGCACATACCATTGGCTCTGGTCATGCCCATATAGGCATAACTAGCAAAAGGGTGTGGGCACGGGGACTCACATCTAGTTAGTGAAAAGATGTGGGCCTGCCTCTTATCAAGCCTCCATTTGTTGGCCACATCTGAGGCCTCTTAAATGGGTGGGGAAGATCTTTCACTTACTGATTGGTCTTACATGTGTGCCAGGCAATATGCAATGTTTGGGATAGAAAGGCAAAAACAGCCCTTGCCTTCAAGGATCTGACAATTTAATGAGCATCATAATGTTCCATAAATCACAAAATGTCAAGAAATAATGACGGAATAGGTAGTAATGATTATAACAACAATACCAAAATCAGAAAGATTGAGGGCAAGGATAGAGAATCTCAAACTGGTAAAACATCAAAAGAATTCACAAAAAAATACATGGCCACTGATTTGCACTTTATGCATGAGTTGGTTTATAAACTTTCAGTATGCTCTGCCCTTGGTAGTGAAGTACACATGATAAAATGAAGATGTAAACCCAACTCTGAAGTCTGCAAATATCTTGCCTGAAGTATTTCAATAACTCCCAATTTAATCTCCCTACCTTGTCTTTTTGCTC
>CM053623.1:188199687-188220982 GCA_028646595.1 Phalanger gymnotis
TCTCCTAACCCCTCATTTCCTTTCAATTACAAAATTTCATAGATATTAGCTTCACAGTATAGTCTACATCCATCCCTCTATTCCACTTCCACAGACCCTTCTGAAGTTCTGGGCTTTATCATCCCGTATCTAGGATTGCAGAGGCTTCCTAATTGATCTCCCAACATGTAGTCATTCCCTTCTCCATTCCTTCCTTCTCACTGTTGCCAAATTGAAATGCCAAAAGCACAGGTCTTAACCATATCCTCTCTACTCCCAGCCCCTGCTCAAGAATATGCAGTGGCTCTCTCTTTTCTAGAGAATAAAATACAAACTTCTGAGATTAGGGTTTTTTTTTTAATTTTTAATTTAATAAAAAAGTTGTCTTTCCCTCCAACAGCTCTCACACCCAATTGAGAAAGATGGAAAAAAAAATATTGTGCAAACAGGCATGATCAAGCAATACATATTTCTCATAGTCATTATGTCATACACACACACACACACACACACACACACACAATCTTTCTTCACTCACTCAAGTTGTCCAGTTTCCTGTTCCCCATTGACAATGGACCATCTTCCATCTCTCTGCCCTCCCATAGGATGTCCACTGTTCCCACCTACCCCTCCCCAGCAGCTGTCATCTTCCCCACAAGTTAATTTGAATCTATTTGGAATTTCAGTTTCTGAGTATTTGATGTCCCTTTGTTCCTTCATGCAGGGATGTGAATGTTTGCATTAACAATTCCTAATGCTATCTAGCTTATTGTAGGTACTTAATAAATGTTTGTTGATGAATTTTGCACAAATTATTGGTTTGTAGTACGCAACTTTATTTTGTGATTATTCTTAGCATTTTACAACATTGACAAAGAATAGGTGTGGACGATTCTAATAGTATTTTTAGTCTGCTAATTGATACATCTGAAATCAATTAGATAATTAGGGAGAGATGGAGGGGCTCTGTTCTGAAGCCTCCAGATTTAAAGGGACTCTGGCAATCCTTTGATGGCCTTGGAATTAGAAATACCTCCTATAATAATTATTTAAAATCACAATCCTCAGTGGCCTCACCTGTGGGGGAGCTCCCATACCTACTCTCTCCTCTCCCAGCAGAGACCCACTGACCTTATGGTGTCCTCAGCGCACTCTCTGATATTCCTACTTCCTGGCTGCTGAAGTTGTCTTAAACATTGAGTTGGTGGTGAAAGTTGACTTTTCATGCTGCTTACTCAGGACACCACTTGTGAATTTGCTCAGGCCAAGAAAAAAAGTTAAAATAGAGTCATAATAGCAATATATATTTTTATTTTTGTCATTGTTTATAAATTTCTCTGGTCTTAATGTATAAGGAAAAGAGATATATCATATTTGGTGGGAGGTATAATGATAGTCACACAGGTTGGTAGAACAATGATAACTGGCATTTATATAGGGATTTTTTGTTCATCTTATTTCATTGTTATGACAATACTGTTTGGTAGGCACTATGGAGATTATTATCCCTACTTTTTAGGTGAGGAAGCTGAGGCATGGAGAGCTAAAGTGACTTCACACAGCTAGTTTCTGTCAGAGGCAGGATGTGAATTCAGGTTGTCCTAGCACCAGTTTTAGTGGTCTTTCCACCATACTAAGCTATCCTGATGGTGAGTTTTGCTACTTCCTGCCTTCCTGAAGACTACTGCTATTTTAGTCTGTGTGTGATTCAGAATAGGAGAGGGTGAATTTCAGACCAAATTATGAATCCTTATTTAAGTCTAACTGACAATATATGACAAATTATCATTTGGTGAATGCTGCTTACCAGGTGATACTTAAACATTTGTTAGGTACTTGTTGTATGCCAAGGATTCTCCTAGGTACCCAAAGGAAATACCTCTTCATTGATGAATGACATTGTCCTTGTCTTCATGGATCTTAAAGTCTAGAAAAAACTTTTCTTTTTTGGAAGTTTCATCATATTCTTTTTCAGTTAAAAAAAAGTCCAACTTTGGCCACTATCAGGACACAGGAAAAACTTTTACCAAAAACAGCATTGTTTGTATGTAGTGTTAAATTCCTTCAGTGAGTATCAAACAATTGTTCTCAAAAATATCTCATGATCCTTTTTTCCATATATTACCATAAATTAGCTAAAAGCTAATCAGATAAAATGAACAAGAAGTTAATAATCAACAAGATTATGTAAATATCCATATGCATTACGTATACATATACATATGTCTGTACTTAGTGGGCATGTCACTTAAACTCTATCTGCCTCAGTTTCCTCATCTATAGGAACAGTAATAACACCTACTTCATAGAATTGTTAAGCTAATTAAACTCGATAATATTTGTAAAGCACTTTTAAGATCTCGCCGTGTTATATAAGTCCTAACTACATGTATGTGTATATGATGTGTGTATGGATATATATGGGCATGTGAATATATGTGTGTGTGTGTGTATATATATGTATGTGCACGTATATATATGCATACACACACACACACACACACATATATATGTAAAAGGAGGCAGCCTAGGGTAGTTGATACTAAGCTAATCTTGGAGCTTCGGACACATGGGGTAAAGTCCCAAATCTGACACATACTGGCTATGTGATCCTGGACAAGTCACTAACTTCTCAGTGTCCATAGGTGAAAGTCTCTAATACTTGATATTGAAGATCTGCATTGGTAGAGAAGTTCCTCTCCAGGAGCCCACTGACTAACACAATCTTCTTGTTGGTTATGTCAGTCATGTTCAGCTCTTCCTGACCCCATGGACCATAGCAAGCCAGGGCCTTCTATTCTCTACCTCCCAAAGTCTCTACGAGCTCATCTTCACTGCTTACATGACACTATCTATCCATCTCATCGTCTGCCTTCCCTTTCTCCTTTTCTCTTCAATCTTCTCAACATCAGGGTCTTTTCCAATGAGTCCTATCTTTTCATTATGTGGCCAAAGTATTTAAGCTTCAGCTTCAGTATTTGACTTTCCAATGAATAGCCTGAATTCATTTGTTTAAGTATTGACAGATTTGGTCTTGTTGTCCAGGGGAATCTCGAAAGGCTTCTTCAACACCACAATTTGAAAGCATTGATTCTCTCATGCTCAACTTTCCTTATACTCCAGCTCTCACAGACACATGTTGCTATTGGAGAAACCATGGCTTTGACTTTCTGGACCTGTGTTGGCAAGTTGATCTCTCTGCTTTTTAGTATGCTGTCCAGATTTGATAAAGCTTTCCTTCCAAAGAACAAGCATCTTTCAACTTCAAGGCTGTGGTTGCTATCTGCAGCAGTCTTCGAGGCTAGGAATACAAAATATGATACTGATTCTACTTCCTCCCCCTCTATTTGATAGGAAGTGATAGGACTAGTTTCCATGACCTTAGTGTTTTTTTTATGTTAATCTTCAAGCCAGCTTTAATAGTCTTCTCTTTCACCCTCATCAAGAGGCTTCTTAATTCTTCTTTGCTTTCTGCCATCAGAGTGGCATGTCTGCATATATGAGAGTGGTGATGTTTCTCCTGGCAACCTTACTCCTAGCTTTTGATCCCTCCAGCCTGGCATTTCACATGTTGTACTTGTCATATGTTGGCAATTTGGTCTCTAGTTCCTATGCCTCTTCAAAACTATATTGCACTTCTGATAATTCTCAGTTCACATATTACTGAAGCCTCATTTGTAGAATTCTAAGCATACCCTTTTGGCACATGAGCTCAATTGCTCAGTAATTTGAACATTCTTTGGCATTACCTCTTTGGGATTGAAACATAAACGGATATTTTCAAATCCTGTAGCTACTGTTGAATTTTTTGAATTTGCTAGTATATTGAGTGCAGCATTTTAACAGCATCATCTTTTAGGATTTTAAATAGATCCACTGAACCCTGTTACCTCTCTTATCTTCATTGTTAGCAATGCTTCCTGAGGCCAAATTGACTTCATTTTCAGCATGTCTGGCTCTAGATCAGTAACCACATTATCATGGGTATTGGTGATGTTAAGATCTTTCTTGTATAGTTCTTCTGTATATTCTTTCCACCTCTTCTTTATCTCCTTCATTTCTGTTAAGTACTTATCATTTTTTATCATGCCCATTTTTGCATGAAACACTCCTTTGATATCTCTAATTTTCTTGAACAAATCTCTCATTTCCACCATTCTATTTTTTTTCTTCTATTTTTTTTGCTCATTTAACAAAACTTTTTCATCTCATCTTGCTTTTCTCTGGAATTCTGTATTCATTTGGGCATGGCTTTCTCTTTCTCCTTTCCCTTTTCTTCAGCTATTTGTAAAGTCTCATCAGACAGCCATTTTCCTTTCTTGCTTTTCTTTTAGAATGTTTTTATTGTGTTGCAGCTGCTGCTACTTATACAATATTTTAAACCTCTATTCATAATTCTTCAGGCCTCTATCTACTAGATCTAATCCCTTAAATCTATTCCTCATTTCTACTTCATATTTATAAGGATTATTATTATTTAGGTCATGCCGATATGATCTGATGATTTTTTCCTACTTTCTTCAATTTAAGTCTGTATTTTGCAGTAAGAAGCTCATAATCTAAGCCATAATTGGCTCCAGGTTTCTACTAACTGTATTGAGTGTCACCACCTTTGACTACAAAGTACATAATCAATCTGATTTCAATATTGACCACCTAGAGAGGTCCATGTGTAGAGTCAGTTTTGGGGTTGTTGAAAATAAAATCATAGATCAGGTTAAAGGAAAAAAAACCTACCAAATGTTTAGTACTGCCACAGAATTGCTTTCATCTTAAATCTTTTCTTTGCCTCTCTTCTATTTTCTCACTTTCACTGAGACATGACTCCCTCGTGATAACACACCTGCCCCACATCTCTTTTCAATGGAGGCTGCACTTTCAATCAAAACTATTGGCTTTTTCTTAATCCTTATCCTTCTTGACCTCTCTGCAGCCTATGACACTGTCAATTAACCTCTTCTCCACAATATTCCTCTCTATGTATATTTTCATTTTTCCTCCTACCTATCAGACTACTCCTTTTCAGTCTTTTTTTGTTGGATATTCATCCAAGTCATGCCCACTAACCATAGGTTTCCCACAGTTTCCTATCCTGTTCCTTCTTCTCTCCCTATGCAACTTCACTTGGTGAATTCATCAACTCCTGTAGATTCAATTACTGTCTCTGTGCTGATGATTCTTAAACCTACTTATCCAGCTGCAATCTCTCTGCTGACCTCCAATTTCACATCTTCAAATGTGTATTAAATGTCCTGTACCATGTCCTGTCACCATGTAAAAACTGAACTCATTTTTGCCCCATGCAAAGTTCTCTGCCCTTCCAAATCTCCCTATTATTATTAAGGGTATCATCATTCTCCTAGTCTCCCAGGCTCACAACCTAGATAATCATCCTTGAATCATCAGTCTTTCTCCCTCCACCATATCCAATCTGTTGCCAAAGCCAATTGATTTTACCTTGATGGGAAGCCATGAACAAACCAATAGGCTTAGGTCAGGGATGGTTAAGGGGATTTGCCTAGAGTCACATATGTAATAAATATCTAAGACAAGATTTGAACCCAGGTCTTTATAATTCCAAGTATAGAACTTTATCTACTCCATCATTTCACCTTCTTATCATGTATACTTGAGTATATCTGCAAAGATGGTTAACACATACACCTAGATGTTTGCATATGTATGGAAGAAGGGATATCATGGTATCTTGTTTTGCTCCCACAGAAGTTATTGGGAGATAATCAGTAGCTGTGGGGAAGTTCAATTACCAAGACAATGGCCATCCTGGTGTCAGGGGGACTAGAAAGGCTAGGCTGAGACAACTGAGGGGTCATGCCCTGGTCAGGTATCCTCACTACCACACCTACATAATCTGCACAAGAAGGGAATGTAGGAAAATGAAGAATACAATCCTGAGGAGTCTGAACTAACCCTAACTCTGAGAGGGAAGATAGAACTGGTCAACCTCACTCCTGCTTCTGTATCAATGTGGGTGTTCCTAGTGAGCACTACACCCAATTTCCGTGAGAAGCATAATAAATGCCTTCCTTTCCTCATTCTTTCTGAGTTCTTTTCCTGTTAAGGGGCTATCACATGGGTCTTCCTAAGGCCTTGCAACCAGGAAAGCAATGAGCTACAGAAACATGTCTTTGGCTTACTTCTTGACCCTGCCTAGGGAGTCCTGTGATTCCTACAACCATGTTCCTCACAGTGTGGTTTAGATAGATATGTTTTTGTTGAATTTTTACAGATTAGAGAAGACATGAAGAGAAATTTAACTGATTATTGACAGCTAATCCACCAGCAATTGAAATCATTATTTTTATAATTTTTGCCAGTTTTAAGTCAGGTATGCATTTTGTCAACTCATGAAACACATTGTTGAGGTTAGAGAACCATATGTTAGGTTTGGGGGTTCTCAGGATCCCAAAATATTGATACTGGGTCCTATTGCTCAGATAATTCACATAACTCACATGTTTTATACCAACATGATCACTGACTCTAGAGTCAGAAGTCCTGGGTTCAAATTCTGCCTCTAATGATTATGCAATATGTGACAGTAGGCAGATCACTTACCCTTACTAAGACCTAGTTTGCTCATGGGATAAAAAAGAGGAAATGAAGTGATTGACCTTTGTCCATTCAAAAGCTAGGTTGATAATCTTAAATTTCAGAGGTAGAATTTAAATCCAGATCTTATTGACTTCAGGCCAATCCCTTTATACATTATATCATAATACATCTTGATAAGAAATACTGGGAAGAAAAAAGGTCTATTGAAATTTTAAAATTATTTCAAACAGGCTAAAAAAAAAAGAAATATATACCGTTTGGATATCCATACAAGAAATATCCCAAAATAAAATGACTATTTCATACATGATCAAGTAACGCTATTAAAAATATCCCTTGAATATCAATCATTCAAAAAATTAAATATTTAAAAAGTGTATAGTTGCTTCTTTTAGAAAAAATCAACTTCAGATAATCTTGGAAAAAATTTCATACATACACTAGCTTTTCATTTAAAAAAAATCAAAATTATTGATAAGGATCACAATCATATGCCCTCAGTTTTATCATAGTACAATTCATTTTAATTCATTTTACCTTTCATTTCATTAGTGTGCTAACTGGTAACAATTGCAAGTGACCAGTTATCATTATGGTTGTATTGCTTGAACAGCTGACATATAGGAACATATCAAGAGTCTCCTTCAAATCTAAAGTGTGGGTACGGCACTCCTAGGATTTTAACTTTTATGTAATTCTTCACAAAATTCAAAGATCTGGCATGGACTAAGAACAGAATCTGGGCCTAAGGGTAGCATTCCAGGGTGAGAAGTTGTCATGGGTCATTGACTATGTACCAAGCAAGCAGCAAGTCTAGAAACAGCCAGCAGAGATGAGGCTCAGATCCCACGAATGGAGCAGGATCTGAGTTCTAAATTTAATTGGAAGCCTGCAGAGGAATAAAGAGGGCAGGAATCCCAGACCAAAGGGGAGACTGCAGTTTTATCTTTATGAACCAGCTGGTTCAGATATTGGCAAACAATGGATAAATCCAGCAGAAATCTAGTGAAAATATAAACTGGCAAGTCCAAAGCCCTGTTGCTTAGATCTAAAAACATGTCAGAAATTTGCAGAGCTTATACAAGGAAGGTAGTAATCAGAATTTGTCCCAAATCAGACCATATTATAATCGCCAAAATCTTGTAGATCTCTGCCTTGAGCTGTCTCAGAGATCTAGGAATACTCCAAGAATACAGCAATAAGGCCAGATCAACCCTTGCCTTAAGAAGCACACAGAGCCAGGCCCTAACATAAATTCCAAAGTCAGGAAGTAGGTTGGGATAAAGAGGAAACAAAAAAAAAAAAAGGATTCCACAAGAAAAAAAAAAGGAAAGATGTTTAAGATAGTAACCTAGAAGAGAATGAGTCTAACCTAGAAGAGAATAATTCTAAAACAACTAGAGGAAAGCTTAAGAAAAAAAACGCCAACAGCTTCCCCCCAAAACAAGCAGACAAGCAAAAATGCAACTGGAATTCATGGGAAATATTAAAAGGTGTTTTTAAAGAGAATTTTAAAATATTTTTAAATAAATTAAATTGTACATTTTTATAAATTATATATATAAATGTATAATTTTATAAATTAAAATTTATATTTTTTTAGGAATAAAAGAAATCTAGGAACATTTGCATTAGTTCATGCAGGCTAAAATAAGTGGTACCAAGAGAAGAGATTATATAATGACACCCAAAATCTAAAGACAAGCAACTTTGAAAGGCTTAGGAAATCTGGTTAGTGTAATGATCACTGATGATTTCAGATGAAACATGTTACCCACCTGAGAGAAAAGTGAAAGATTCAAGTACAGAATAAAATACTTTTTTTAAAAAACTTTGTCAGTGAAGAAATTAGTTTTGCTTTGTAGCAGTTTTTGTCCTCTGTCTCTTTTTAAGTCGGAAGGGAGAGAGAGAGAGAGAGAGAGAGAGAGAGAGAGAGAGAGAGAGAGAGAATGAGAATGAGAATATGAATATTTTTACTCATTGGAAAAAAAATAAAAAGAAAGTATCTGCCCTCGGGAAATTTGCATTCTAACTCAGGAAGACCACTTTTAAAAGTTTGTTGAAAAATGGGGAGATGGAATCCACATGGAAGCATGGTGGCAAAGCAGAGAGGGACAGAATCACAACTAGGAGAAGCAAGGTATGTGGCCAGCCATGCAACTATGATTTTTCTACCTCCCATCAAAGTATTATTCTCCACACACTCTATTCTCCAGTTGATTGAATGTGAGGTTATTGAGAGAATTCGTTGTTCTGTCTTTTCAGTTGTGTCTAACTCTTTGTGACCCTATTTGGGGTTTTCTTGGCAAAAATACTAGAGTCGTTTGTCATTTCCTTCGCTAGCTCATTTTACAGATGAGAAAGCTGAGGCAAAGAGGATTAAGTGCCTTGCTCAGTGTCACAGAGCTCAAAAGTGTCTGATGTGGGATTTGAACTCAGAAAGGTGAGTCTTCCTGGCTTCAGGCCCAGAATTATATCTGCTAAGCCACCGAGCCGTCCCTATTGAAGCCATAGACTCTGATTTTTGTCCTTGTATGTCCATAATTTATGTTGAAGAGTTTAATAAAATATTTGTTATTGATAACTAGGCAAACTGTACTTCTCTCTGTTCCCTACCACTAACTTCTATGTCTTCTTTTATTCACTTTGATAGTAGTCATAGTGTTCTCCCTGATTGGCCTTAAAGTCCTCTCTATTCTAAAAGATAAATACATCTCTACATCTAGGAAGCTTCGCCTAATTTCTCAAGTTGGTAATGACCTTTCCCCCATTAGAGTTATCAGGCATCTTTTTTTTCGGCATTTAATAAATGTTTACTGACTGCTAGATGGATGTAGCATTTTCTTTCTCAGCAAAAACTCTGGGTTTCAATTGGCAACTTATTTATATCCCCATTCTAGAAAAGTCTGTGAGCTCCTGGGAAGATATATCAGTAAGGCAGAATTCATGACTTCAAAGATGAATATGCTTCAATGGTCCAGAATTACAGGATATAAGGAATTGTCTAAGTAGAAGGAAGAGGAGTTAAAGCACTTATTGAAACTCAAAAGTAGCAGACCCATGGACCAGTGTCCCCAATTCGACATCCTGGCAAGAACCTTCCAAAACCAGTATGCCCATCTCACAATAGTGACCAGGGGGCCATAGAAAAACATTATGGCAGCAAGCCAAGCCATACTGGTGCATCCCCCTCCCAACCCCGAGGCCAGGGCCCTCCAGCAAGAAGACCCACTGGCCTCAAGCCCCTGCTCAGCATTCTCCAGTCTCCATGAGGGTTAGTCCTGCCTTTTTGTAGTGCCTGCCACAGTCGCCCCCGCTTCTGCCACAATCTCCAAGCTGTGTTCCAGCTAGCTGACTGCTTCCTCTCTTGTTCAGCTCTCAACTGCTCTCACCAACTGCCTGACCAACTGCCTCTTAGCTCTGCTCCAACCCTGCAGCAAGCTCCTCCCACCACAGGCTTCCATTGGCTCCTGTCCTAGCCACTCCTCCCAGGACCCTGAGAGCCCTGCCCCCGAAGCCCAGTGAATGGGTGGGAAAGATCTTCCCATTCACTAATTGCATTTACAGGAGAATAAAGCATTATCTTTTCAAGTGCCTCTACCAGTGACAAGAACTGAAGAATCACAACATAGTCCTAGTGGTACAATTCCCAATGGCTCTTCAAATGGCCATATCAAAACAAAACAAAAAAGTCCCTAAAACAAAAGTTCTTTTAGGACAGTGGGTAGACAATCCTAAAATTCCAAGGACCTAATATGTGATTTTCTAATGTAAATGTCATGAGGTGATAGATAAAGGTGAAAGAGACATAGAGGTTATTTGCTGGTCATTTGATATCCTCATTTTATAGGCAAGAAAATTGATCTCTTTAGGCAAAGAAATTATGAGTTACCAAATGCCACAGCAGCAATAAATGAAAGAGTTGATATTCAAACTCGGTGCTTCTGATTCCAAGTTAAGCACACTGAGTTAGACATTCCTTCTGTAGTGTAACACCCTGTCTCACATAAAATCATATATTACACTTATCTGCATTTGAGTCTTAGATATATACTACTTTGCAAATTTCATCAAGCCAGGGACTGTCTGAGTTAAATTCTGTTCTCTCATTCCTAGTTTAGTTTTCTACTTATTGTGAACATTTAGTAAATGTTTGTCGATTGAATGAATGGGTAATGAACGGATGCATCCTCTTTGGTACATGAAAATTCTCATGGTGAGGGGTTCTTCTATCCCATTCTCACTTAAAGGAAAAAGTTCCCTGTAACCCTTTGATTTTTGTCATCTTCATCTCAGTTTTTCATTATCCAGATTGAGTTCTGGCAGGGATATATTCAAGGTGAAGCTTCCCTGAACACATATGGTTCTCAGTCAATCATCAAAGACTGATATACTGTTGGTAATCTTCTGCATAACAGACAAGCCCTTGTGATTCTCCTTCTTTTCCAATAGTCATTACACAAATCACTAGAACATCTGATTTCTGGTCCTGTCCTTTAAAAGATGGAAGTTTGGTTAGGTAACCCATAAACTGAGATAAAACATATGCATTATTATTTGATGACACGTGAAAAACAGTCTGAAAATTACTGAAAATAATTATTTAATAAGATAACATGGATTTAATGAGGAAAATGCATCATTTAACATGTCTTCTTGTACATTTGACTGCCAGAATTTCTTGTGCTTTCAATGAGAGTGTGTTACAACATTTCTTGTTACCATTTGGTTGACTTACTGAACCAAAGAAAGACATGATAGAGCTGGAAAATCTCCAAGAAAACTAAGAGGATCAGTGGGATGGAGACAGACAAAAAAATCAGTCCAGAAATATAAAGACTGAAGACGAGATTAAAGTTTGTAAAATCATAAAAGCATTAATGAATTTTAAAAAATAACATGTTATCTCTATGAATGTGCTTCTCTTCTCTCCAAATATTATAACAATAGTAAAAGTAATAACAATAACCGTAATAATTTACATAATACCTAATACATACCAGGTATGGCACTAAGTGCTTTACAAATATTTTCTCATTTGATACTCAGAACAACCTTGGAAATTAGGTTGTATTATTATCCCCATTTTACAGATGAGGAAATTAAGTCAAATAGGAGTTAAGTGTCTTGCCTAGAGTTATACAACTAGTTAGTGTCTGAGGCTAAATTTGAACTCAGGTTTCCCCAGTATATGCCAGGTGCTTTACAAATATTTTCTCATTTGATACAATAACCCTGGGAAGCAGGTTCTCTTATTATCCCCATTTTACAGATGAGGAAAATGAATCAAGCAGAAGTTAAGTGCCTTACCTAGAGTCAAACAGTTAGTTAATGTCTGAGGCCATGTTTGAACTCAGGTTTCCCTATCTCCAGGTCCAGTGTTCTATCCCCTGGGCCATGTGCCTAATCCTTAAATGTGGATTTACTAACCATGACCTAGGTGAGAATGATTTCAATAGACTCCTTACCTCCAAGACCTAGACAAGAATGATTTAAATGGACTCTTTACCTTTAAGCAGTGCTTTTAGGACAAAGAAATAGAAGTTCTTCCGGCACCTGGTAATTGCCTAGGTGTATTTATGTTTTATATGTATGTGTCTGCAAAAGTATGTATTGCCATGTATGTGTATGTCTGTAACTTGTAATTTAATCAGTGTATAGAGCTGTGTAAAGTCCCTCCATAAGTGTAATTCGGCAATTTATAACATTGTGTCTTAGTGGGTTGCTTATAGCACTAGGTGATTTGTTCACTTTCATGTAGCTATTGTGAATCAATATATGTATTTGAATCTAAGTCCTTCGAGATTGCAAGATCAGCCAGCCCTCTATGCCCTGACTATAAGGCATTTCATTTATTTATGAACAAATTATAAACATTAACCTAAGAGCCTGTACCTGGAGTACTGATCATGGTGGGAGGTGGATGACTCGATGTTCTCAAAGGCTTTATCAGCATAGGGCAATTTCTCACATTTCTCCCATTTCCTACCAAGTGAAAAAGCTGAGATCACAGCCCTATGAAAAGATTGCTCATCAGTTGGGTGTGGCTTGGCCCAGCTAAATTTGGAGAGACTCATCATCTAGCTGCCTCAAAGAGAGACATTTTTAAGTTACAACAATTTGTGATAACTATCTACGTCAGCACAGAGTGGTTAGAATTAGCATTAGTGGAAGGAGTATACTCATCAATGAAGCCAAAGATTATGAAACTATGAACTCTAGAGCTGAAAGTACAAAGAGCCAAAAAATAGTTTCAGAAAACTTAATGATTTTTAATGACAGATCTTTCACATTACATGTGACCAACTGAAGCCTGGACTGGAAAACTTAGTTCATAAAGTTTTCAAACTTGAAGTCAGCTTTTCAGAGGAAAGATGGTATGTCTTTCCTCAAGGGGCCATCTTTCCTAGCTATAAACTACTAATATTGTATTCTGTTACTAGGGTACATCTTCACCATCTCCATATAATTTTATTCACTTGTCCTCTGGGTTGAAAGTTTAAGAATTTTTTTGATCCCAAGAGAAACTTTGACTTATTAAAGAAAAGCATAACTCTACAAATAAGCAACAAAATCCAATGGAATTGAGAGACAAAAAGGAATATGAGGAGTTAAATCAAATAGCACAGACCTTTTATTTCCATCCTAATATCAGCACCTCCTACAGTGCCCTCATTATTATTAGATGTAGGCAGTGGTATTCTGGAGCCAATTCTGTCTTGCAAAAGCCAATTGTTAAATTTTCAGTGTAACTACATCTTGAGAATCAGCAATGATATAAATCAGGGCTAGAATTATTGTTTGTTGGATTCTAAACTTAAGTAATGGAGAAGAATTAATAATGAAGATTAAATGTAAAATTTTGTTGTAAGTACATAGGGGTAGGAGGATGGGAGAAATTGGTTGTTTAAACATTTACCAGCATACCCTTAGATGAAGGCATTGAATGACAATGTCTTAATTTTTTAAATAGAATAATGTTATAATCAGAGGTTGGTATGTAAGGAAATATTAGTATCACTGGGGATCAAGTTGGAGTTTATTTTTAATGTATTTCTTCTTTAAAAGACTATTAAAATAACTGTAAGTGTGATTGCCATTTCAAATGATTTCTCTTTTAAAAATGCATTTATGAAAAAGTCAGGTGTTAAATTTATTTGTGAGAATTCACAATTTAGATACCATAATGTATTTCAATCTAATGTAATATATTTTATGAGAAACAGTTTGGCAAAAGGAATGGAAACTCTGTCTCAATGCAGATTGAAGCATATTATTTTCACTTTATACTTTTCATGTTTTTTTTTTCTTTTTGGTGTGTAGAAACAATATGACTAATATACAAATACATCTTACATGATTTCACATGTATAACCTATATCAAATTGCTTACTATCTTAGGGGCAGGGGAGGGAAGTTAGAGAAGGAGAAAATTTGGAATTCAAAATTTAAAAAAAAAATTAAAAGTTGTCTTTATATGTAATTGGGGAAAATAAAATATTATTTAAAAAAGAAAAAGAAAGAAAGCCTCAGCAACAGGGAAACTTGGGTCATTCAAATCCTGTCCCTGAAAATAAACTGACTTTATGACCCTCAACAAATTACTTTGCCTGTCAGTAATGTAAGCAATCCTATCAGACCAAAATGTCATTAATAGGGAAAGCTGCTTTAGTAGGAGGTTTCCTTATACCAATGAAATTATAGGTTCTATCCTTAATAGATTTTAAATACTTTGTCATTATGAAACCATTGCTCAAGGCATTTGGAGTTTGTGTCTGTGGTCATACAGATAATTTATGTCAGAATCAAACTTGGTGTTAGTAGATAGTGTTTGAACTTAGAATCAGAAAAGCCTGAGTTCAAATCTTGAAGCAGAAATTAATAGCACTCTGATTCCAAGTAGTCATTTAACACTTTTCCCCCTTGGTTCACACATGCATAAAAAGGAGGTAGGGATAGTACCTTCCTACCAGGGTAACCGTGAGGATAAAATGAAGTAAAAGATGAGAAATGTTTTGCAAACTTAAAAGTATTGCTGCTTCAGCTGTTGTTTTGTCATTATTGTAGTTCTTATTAATCTAGGTTTTCTTGACTCCAAGGCCAGCAACTGTCCATGATCCCAGGCTCCCTCATAAAATTGTATTTATTCTTTTAATGTTCATGTCCATGTAAATTTTCCATCATTACATGAAAAAATCTGTAATTAATATTTTTCCATATTCATATTTCTTCATAAATGTATGTTTTCATTTAGGGAAATATTCCCCTTTCCCCTATTTTTATGATATAATATCCAGGAGGACTATTTTTCCCAAAGGTTTTCATTTTTCTAGGTTTTATTATTCCACTAAAGACAGCAGTGCTCCTAAATTCAAATCCTTTGGGAGGAAATGGTTACTTTAAAAAATACCTGCTCTTAGGCAGGTAGGAAAACTCTTATTTTCTGTTGTTCACACTTATTTTCTATTTCACAGTGGTGATAGCTATTTAAGCTTCTGAAGGATATGTCTTATACTACTGTATTCTTCACAGTGTGGACACATAATCAGTGCTCAGACATATTTGTGAATTAGTGAAATGTGGATTGAGGAAATGTGTCAGGTACTCAACTAGCATTAGTTGAGTATTCAATAAATATGTATGTGAAAAGCTGGAAATAAGAATAAAGTAGAAAGACAGTCTCTGCCTTCAAGGACATTGCAGTCTAACTGTGGAAGACAACTCCCAAAAGTAAGATGGAGCAGATAAAGGTACCCCACCGCTGGGCACAGTAGAAGTCTGAGGTGCAGAATGGAGAAGAATGGGACATTGGTGGTCTGTATGCCCCCCACCCCCATGGAGGTCCTGGAAAGAGTCATCCAATCAAAGAAGGGTGTTTCAGGAGTGAAGGATAATTCCAGTGTGTAAGTTGAAGGGGAAGGAAAATGCAAAGCTTCAAGATGAAAAGCTAGGGTATGGTTCTGTCTCAGGATGGAAGTCTGGTGTGCAACCCAGAGAGGAATGAGACCATATGAAAGTTGGTGTCAGTTTTAAGAAATCGTCATTGAATATTTTGTTTTCAAATAGGCATGTGGAAATGTGCAAATGTGAAAGGGAACATATTTATGTGTCCTACTCTCTGTTGGTCACTATGGGAAATTGGAACTTAGTACATTTTCCTAACCAGTCTAGAAAATTCATAGGCTAGCCAAGGGGAGGTGAAGCTATGGCCTCCCATTCATTAATCACCTAATCTAATATTTGCAAGGGAATAAAGAGGCCATTCAGATGAACCAGGACTGGAAAAAGAATCACCTTTATGATTTTCAAATATCTACTTCCGCATTGTTCTGATTTTTAGGGAAATTTGTTATTCTAATAATTGGTTTCTTTTCTGAAGTCTAAATTTGCTTCTTTGTTGTTATACCCATTATTTGTGGTTATACCCTCTTCTATATACAATTATGGAAAATACTGGCAGTGAGGTGGCACAATGGATTGGAAGATGGACCTGGAGAGCTGACGCTGGGCAAGTCATCCAAACACTGTCTAGCTTAGTTTCTTCAGCTATAAAATGGGGATATATAATAGTATCTATCTCCCAGGATTGTTGTTAGGATCAAATCTTCAACCATAAATAAACTTTATTAAGTATCTAATATATTCCATACAGTATACTAAATATGTGGGAATACAAATAGGAAAAAGAAAGACCATTGCTGCCTTCAAAGAGCTTCCTTACCAATGGGGGAAATGATAATAAAAGAAAGTTGAAAAGGAGAGGAAGAAGGCAGAGGTAGGAAGAGGTAGGCTGGGATGATGATGTGTGCAATCCAATCAAAGGAGTGCATCTAATAGGAGTTGGTTGAGCTATGAGCTCCTTTAAATAGGGGTTTTGGGAGAATTTTTTTTTCCTTCACCCTCTAGTCTCCTTTCAAAGAGGCCGACTCTACTGAGGGTTTTGATGAGGTGCAATTATCGAAGCTGATGAAAAGCTCTGGGAGGGTGAGTTTATTTGTTGATGAGCTTTTCCTAGAAGTATGAAGATGTTATAATCAAATTCAAGGAGTGATAGAAAATGGTTATGATCAAATGAGATTAGTATTTGTGAAGAATTGTAGATACTTTAAAGTGCTAGATAAATACTATCTGTCGCTGTTACTATTCTTCATCCTCTTTCAAGTCCTACCTGGAGCTACTCCTGAGTATTCCTCTATCTAAGTATTACTTTGTTTTTCTACAAGTCCTTATTCAGCACAGCCTCAGGATCCTTTACCATTCCAATGACCTTTCCTTAACTTTGCAATTTTTGAATATCCTTTCTAAACTCTGCTTCATAGTACTGAATATAATAGTTTGAATGACTATTAGTATTAATACTAAGACCATCCTCTCCTAACTCCTTGAGTCTCTCAAAGCAAATCAAAATTGCATTAACTTTTTGAGTTGTATATCACATTATTGTAGGGTGGCTTAGTGGTGCAGTGAATAGAACACCTGACCTGGAGTCATGAAGACTCATTTTCATGGGTTCACATCTGAACTCTGACACTAGCCGTGTGACCCAGGGCAAGCCACTTAATCCTGTTTGCCTCTGTTTCCTCATCTGTTAAATGAATTGGAAAAGGAAATGGTAAACCATTCCAAGATCTTTGCCAAGAGAACCCCAAATGAGAACACGAAGAGTAAGACATGACAGAAAAATGACGGAACAAAAATCAAATACGTGACTGCTCTTAAACTTACAAATTGTTTGAAGAGTCTCCATCCCTAACTTGATAAGACTCACTTGGAATTAATTTGTTGAATTTCCTATGGATTTTAACCGGAGTGCAACATATGGAAAGATTAACTGAGAATGTAGAAGAAAACAACAATTTTTAAAACCTAGAATTCATGTAGCACTTTAACATTTGGAGTGATCACCTTTGAACCTGAGAACAATTCTGGGACATAAGTTTTGTATAGAGGCACTATTATTTCAATTCTGTTGTTGTTCAGTTGTATCCATCTTTTTGTGACCCCATTTGAAGTTTTCTTGGCTGAGATACTGGAGTGGTTTACCATTTCCTTCTCCAGCAGATTTTACAGATGAGGAAATTGAGGCAAACAGGATTAAGTGACTCACCAAGAATCACAAAGCTAGTGTCTGAGGCCACAACTGTTACAAAATGTAATGAAACCATCTTCTCTTAATGTGTGGAGGCTATGAAATCAGATGTTCTTGACTCTAGGCCTGGTCACTCTATCCACTGTGCCAACATCTATGTAAGTCGGAATACTGACTATAAGTTACTCATTAAAAATATTTATTATGTGAAGAAAATAAATAAGCATTTATTAATAACCTCCTATGTTCTAGGTATGCTGCTAAGGATTTTACAAATCTTACTTTATTTAATCCTCACAACAAACCTGGGAGATAGGTTCTTTTACTATCTCTATTTTACAGATGAAGAAACTGAGGTAGATTGAGGTTAAGTGCCTGAGACTGAATTTGAACTCAAGTCCAGGCTACCATGCCACCTAGGTGCTTCTCTGTGCCAAGAACTGGGCTAAAGATAGAAGATAAAAAATACAATAGTGTGTACTCAAGATGCTTATATTTAAATAGGAGAGATGACCCCATCTTATATTAGGAATGGTGGCCAAAGAAGATCATTTTTCTTCTGGTGAGTTACAAAAATGTTGAATTAGGCTATAATGGAATAGACTGACACACTTCATCCAGAAACTATGGCAGAGTTGCTTTGATCCTGGTTAATTATTCCAGAAATGGGGAGGGCTATGGAAGGAAGGAAGGAAGGAAGGAAGGAAGGAAGGAAGGAAGGAAGGAAGGAAGGAAAGGAAGAAAGGGTAAGCTGATAGTGGCAAGGTTGTAGAAGAGAGTACCAGAAAACAGGGAGTAGAGAGAAGCATGGAAGATGGGTGTTCCTGAACTAGTGGTCCAGGAAAGCCAATAAGGCAGCAATTATGGGCTATGGGCTAGTACTTCTAAGGGATAGAATTGCTGACCAAGTTCTTTTAATTTAGTGAAATTTGGGACAACTGTCAGTGGCAACAATATCTAGACTCTTATTTCACCCTTTGAAACTGTACCCTGAAGCAAGGTGAGCTCAAAACTTCAAATATGCTAACAACCAATGCATTATTGGTGAATTCCTTCAATACTCAGGCTAGGACTTGAGTTACAAAGAAACTGAGTTAGCAAGAATTTAGCATAGAATTCAACTTCCTGATCGTCAATGCCATGTCATTAGTGACAGGTCACTCAGTGATCCCCAAAGGTAATTTAATTGAATATGATTTAATGTGTCATTTCTACTTCCACATCTATGCCTTTGTATAGGCTGTGCTACATGTGAGAAAAAAAATCTTTTCTTACCTCTACTAACCTCATTTTATTCGAAACTCATATCAACTGCCATATTCTACATAAGGCCTTTCTTCATCCCCTGAGTTATCAGGGCCATTTCCTCTAAATTACCTTGCATTTACCTTGTCTATGTTTTAGGGATAGGGCCTAAATCTATAATTTCATGGGATAAAGGACTCTAACATCAATAAAATCCTCTACCAATGCAGGTCAGCACCTTCTCTGCAATTTGTAATCTCAGATAGTTGCTGAAAGTAATGAGAGGTCAGGTGACTTACCCAAGGTCTCACAGCCAGTATGTATCAGAGCAGAACTTGAACATAGTATAACCTTGTTCCAAGGCCAGCTCAATTGTATCCACTACTCCACACTTCTCTCTCTCTCTCTCTCTCTCTCTCTCTCTCTCTCTCTCTCTTTCTCTCTCTCTCTTTCTCTCTCTCTCTCTCTCTCTCTCTCTCTCTCTCTCTCTCTCTCTCTCTCCCCATGGATATCTTGTATATACTTATATAGAGAATCCTAAAAGTCTTAGTGCAAATTTGAACCATAATAAGGAAAAACTGCAGTAAGACTTTTGGGACAGCCTATATCAGCATCTGTTGTCTTCCTTAATAGAATGTTAGTTCTTTGAATTAAGGGAAAGTTTCATCTTTTTGTCTTTATATCATCAATATCTTGCACAGAATCTGGCATAGAGTAGATAATTAAATGCTTGTTGATCGATTGGAATTTATCACATCCCTGTGGAAT
Source organism: Phalanger gymnotis (assembly GCA_028646595.1). Taxonomy (NCBI): domain Eukaryota; kingdom Metazoa; phylum Chordata; class Mammalia; order Diprotodontia; family Phalangeridae; genus Phalanger; species Phalanger gymnotis. The sequence goes on from CM053623.1 coordinate 188,219,345, forward strand.
TAATTCCCAACTCACTGCCACTTCTTAGTACCCCTAGCTTCCTTCAAAGCTCTACTCAAGTGCCCTACGCTACAGGGGGCATGTTCTGATTTTTCCCCAGTTGCTAGTCCTTCCCAAATTACTTTGCATATGTTTTATTTTTATTTCTTCTAAAAGACTATTATCTCCTTGAGGGCAAGGACTCTCTTTTCTTTTATCCCTTTGAGGGCTAGACCTTTTTTTTTTTTTGCCAATTTGGACTCAGAAGGTACTTATGATAGGCAATTGAAATGATAAATGAACGAATGACCATGTTGAAGCTTGAAGCTTATTCGACAGCCCTCCCCACCAGGTATTTTTTTCATAATCTTTTGTCAGCACAGTTTTGGTCCTCTGAGATTGTGTTGTTTAATAATTCATAATCATATAGCAGCAATCAGAAAATCTTGGTTGTGAAAATGTAGATCTCAGCAGCAACACTTGATGAGTTCCTAAGTCTACATCAGTGGCTGATTTCTACCACCATTTGATTCTGGGAACAACTCATTTTCCTGTCACAGATACATGAATTCTACTATCATACTAAATTAAAGGTCTGAACACTCAAATACATTTCATACTCAGGGCCATATGCATTATTCTTCTAATTAGTTTTTCCTATGGGAATTAGAGGTAAATGTCTTCTCACTTTCATAATTTCTCAAACTTTGGTGTTAATTTTCTCCTTTGTTCTAACTACTCAATAATCCTGGCTGAAAACACAAAAGATTCTGAACATATTTGAAAGGCAGCATACTGCCATTGAGATAGAGTGTAGACATTAGTTTAAACTTCAGGGATGGATGGAAGGAAGGAGGGAAGGATGGATAGAACAAGTGAATGAACTGAGGTTTCTTGATCAGTCTGAGATCACATTTGATGGAATTTCCTAAACTTGGAGTCAGAAAAGACCTGGGTTAGACTAGCATCTTTGGGGGTATAGACAAGATGGCAGCTGGAAAGCAGAGATTTGCTTAAGCTTTCCCCCAAATCCCTTCAAACACCTATAAAAATGACTCTGAACAAATTCTGGAGCTGCAGAACCCACAAAATAGCAGAGGGAAGCAGGTCTCCAGCCCAGAACAGCCTGAATGGTTGCAGGGAAGAGTCTATCACACAGTGCTGGGAGCAGAGCAAAGCCCAATGTAGACTGCACCAGGACCAACCTGACTGAGAGTCAGGTTGGGCAGGCCTGAGGGCCATGAATCATTGAGCTGTGGCAGTTACTATACTTCTCAACCCTCAAATGCCAAAGACCAAGGAGCAGGTTAGTGGGAAAACTGCTGGAACAGGGTTGGTACAGTGGTGGTGGCAGCAGCAGTAGGAAGCTCCTGTGGCTGCTTCCAGAGTCCCTGGCCCACATAGTGGGAGGAATAGAGGTATGGATCAGAGCAGGAGTGCAGGAAACACTTTGCTGATGCAGAGGCAGGTTCTCTTGCTTAACCCTGTTGGATCTGGGTCGCTAACCTGGTTGGTGTTTCTGGGGGTAGGAGGAGCACTGCTGTGGCAGAACTTGTGGTAATGGTGGAGGAGAAGTAGCTCTGAAAACAGCATCACAGCCCCTAAAACTTGGGGCAAAGTACTCTCTACTCTACAAGCAGTCATACTCTGACAAAAAGC
>CM053623.1:188221482-188246337 GCA_028646595.1 Phalanger gymnotis
ACTCTACCTTGGTCACAACTCTGATAAGTTTTTGACAATGACATCCAAACTTTTCAAACATAATGATTTGGAAAAATCACTATTGGTTTGGAGTCAGAGGACCTGTGTTTGAATTATACTTCTAATGCATTCTCCCTATACTACCTTGGATATGTCACAACTTCCCTGTGGTTTAGAGTCCCCATGTCTAAAATTAAGAGATTAGAATGGATGATTTCTGAGGTCCTTTCCAGCTCTAGATGGATGGTCTTATTATAAATAATCCTATAATGCCGTAATAGTATACCCAGTATTGTACAAGATTGATATCATGTATAGAGATCTGGCTTCAAAGAAGTCCTGTGGTCAAGTCCTGCTTTAGTCACATACTGGCTGGAATTATCACTAAGTAACTTAGAAAATTACCAAGATTGGGTTGTAAAGGAAAGTATGTATATATGACCCTGGACAAGGTGCTCCCTCTCCCCTAGCCTCAGATTTCTCAGCTTTAAAATAGATATAATAATAGCCCTTGCCTCATAAGATTTTTGTGAGGACCAAAAGAGATAACATATGTATAGTGCTTTGCATTACCTAGAGGGATATATAAATGCTATTAGTATTAAAAGCTGCCAAACTCAATTGGTAGAGGGAGTTTCACAATCAAATCACAGGGTGAGACTCTATCCTATCTCTAAGCAAGGAGAGGGATGTTCCACAAGGAAATAATCGTATTACTTCTGCAAATGCACTTCTCATTGCAATAAAGTTCAGAGAAATAAACTATTACAGACCAGCTAGGTGTAGGAAAAATTCAGCTTTGCAACCTACATTCACCTTCCTGAGACATGACTCTTATCTTTAAGCAGACTCTGTAAATCAAAGCCCTTGTGTGTTAGACACTGTGACTTAAGCTCAGTAAATGCCTTTTTAGTAGACTTTCCCTCAGCCGGGAGTCATTTGAGGTGGGTGGGGATAATCTAATAGCTGACAGTAAATGTGATTCACACAGGTGCTTTGTCCATTAGGATGAATGGTAAATGGCAGGTTGCTGCCCTCAATTTTACTGCAACCTTAATTAGAATTAGCCTAGAAATGAAGGAGTAGCTGTTTGAAAAGCATAGAGGGCTGCTCAGCAAAAGGTGTCATAAGGGTATACGAGGCAACAGCTCTAAGCACAGAGTTTCCTCTTGAATGAATACCTGGGCCTTTTCATTTGTAAGAGGAGCTCATTGGGTTGTAACTTTCTAATTAATTATTCTTAATAATAAGCATAATAGAACTAAGTGATCAGAGGAATTAAAATGAACATAAGCACACACCCTCACCTCATTTCCTTTTCTTATTTAATAATAAATTTCTTCATGATAAATTAAGTGCTGGAATTGAGAAGAAAACTCTGAATTACTAGCAAATAGCACATTGGAACATGCCTCATCTTTGCTCACTTGGGATCTTCCAATGAGTTTACATTTGGAACATATTGAGAGAATAAACATTTATGTTAAACTGAACATGTGGTTAAATGTTTGTCCCTTACAACACTAAACATACCAGTTAGACCTTCTCAAAAGTACATTCATGGTACTTAAATAATAAACATTTGATGTCACTTCTCATATCTATTTCTATAGAGACAATGGGAAGTACACAAATGAATGAACCTTCATTTCCTAGTGACTATGATGACAGTCACCTGGATATTTCAAGCCAAATTCTTGAAAAATCAACAACCTTTGCCAACACAACCCCCTCCAAAGGTAACTTGGCTTTTTTTTTTTCCAAAGTAGACTTCAGTTTAATCCTTCATGACAGACATTTTAAAGGAAAGAATGAACAGAATCAATATGCAGGGTAGAATAAAGGTAATCTGGATTTAAACTGTAGGTGGGCTTGTAACAAAAGCTGGGTATGAGAACTTGGGAGAGAAGCCAGGAGAGAGATTTTTGTCATTGGCAAAAACATATGGTTCAACAATAAAAAAATAAATGTGGCTTTAGTGATGAAAATAACTCCCAAAATGATACATAGTATTTGTCTTGCTTTTACACCTGAGGTTATTGGACTTCTCCACAAGACTTGACAGTGAAACTTATGTCTTGTCTTCCCTCATTATGTGAAGTCCTTAAGAAGAGACACTATCATGTTTGGTTTTATTTTCTTTTGTTTCATTTTTTTTCCTATTTTATCCTAATGTCTAGTAGAATGATTTGAACATAGTAAGTAATTTAGTATTTTTTTTATTCATTAAGTCACTTTGAAAAATGCGTATGTGAAAGGTCAGCTACTCCAACAGAACATAAGCTCTTTGAGGACAGGAATAGATTCACTTCTTTATTTGTATTCCCATCTTCTGGTATACTGACTAGAGCAAAATAAGAATATAATCCTTGAGCTGCATTTTAAGGTAAGAGAAGGACTCTGTAATATCAAGATAAGGAAGGAGTTCATCCCAGGTTTGAGGCATGCTCAGTGCAAGAGAGGGCAGGGAGGCGGGAGATGAAGTGGCCCATGTGAGAAACAGAGAGATCTGTTGGTTGGATCACAGATAATGTGAATAAGATATTGCCCAATAAAACAGGAAACACAGATTAGGGCTAGTTTGTGGAGGGCTTTCAATCTGTGGGTTCCTGGCAAAAAGGATGCTGAAATATGGCTCACCTTTGCTCAATGGGAATCTTCTTATAATTTGCTTATGGAATATGTTGAGGGCATTTCATTTCAAAAGCTTAAAAGGGGAGGTTTTATTTCATACTAGAGGCAAAAAGAAACCACTAGATTCAAGATGAGTACCATTATCAGATCTGGGTTTCCTTTGGGGTTTGGGGTGGAGACACTTGAGACAGGGAAGTATGGGTTTGGGATGGACTGGAGTGATGAGCCACTTGAGACAGGGAGGCCAAATAGGATGCTGTTTCAATAATATAGGTCAGAGACAATGAGAGGCTGCACTAAGATGGTAACTTGTATGAGCAGAGAGAAGATGTGGGATGGGAGAGATGTTGTGAAGCTAGAAATAGCACAGTTTGACAACTGATGAGACATGTGGGTTGAGGGGGAACAAGTGGTAAAAAATAATCCCAAGGTTACAAACCTAGGAGACTAGAAAAATGGTAGTCCATTTGACAGAAACAGGAATTTTAAGAAGGGAGGGTTTTAGAGGAAAGATCACTAGTTCAGTGTTGGTCATTTTGAGTTTGAGATATCTAAGAATTTCAGTTTGAAATATCCAATAGACAAGTAAATGTTGAACATCTCTTGTACATTCCCCCTTTTCTTTACTCCCATAACCATGATCTTAGAAACAAATCACCTCTCACCTCATCAGTCTCAGTAAATTTTGGTTAGTGGTGGGTTTGTTTGTTTTTTTGGTTTTTCCCCTCATCTCTCCAACTGCCAATTATGCTCCACTTAGTTCCTGGGTGATTCCTAAAGTGAAGATTAGACCAAGCCACCCATAAAATCTCCTGACTCTTTATTCTAATCTATATGATCAAATGAAAAAAAATTGGAAATATTTAAACAGTACCCCATTTGATGCCTTTGAAAACTCAACTCCTTCCTACCTTCTTTTATTACATTTTATTCTTCTCCATGTGATCCTCAACTATGTTCCAGCAACACTGGTCTTGCTATTCCTTGCACAAAACATTTGGCTCCCTACTTTGTTCCTCTTCACTGTCTCTCAACTCATCCTTGGAAAACTTCCCTTGCCACTACTGGCTGGCTTCCTTGATTTCCATCAAAAATTATCTGAAAACCTAACTTTTTGTGGAGACCTTTATTGTCACTCTTTCATTCCCAGCTTCTAATGTCTTGCCTCTAAGGTTGTTTTTCATATGTAATATATATGCATTTGTATATGCATATACAAGTATATATTTTTCATGAACATAGTTATTTATATGCTATTTCCCCCACTATCATGTGATCTCTTTGAAGGCAAAGAAAATATTAAGTATAAATTTTTGTTTGCACGGTAATGTTCCTTAGAAGTATAGACATGTTTGCTAGCTAAAAGTTCAACATTTGTTTTTGTCCTTTTTAAAACTTTTACAAAAATTCCTCCTCCTGCAACATACAAACACAAAAATGTAATAGTAGCTACTCTCAAGTTATTCTCAAGACATTTCTTAATTTTCCAAGTCCAACAAGTTATTGACTGAATATCATTTTGCACCCTATTTTTCACATGACAACAGTAACCTGTATCTAAGGATGCCTATAGTTTTGAATGTGTGCCATTGCCAAATTGCCTCAAAGAAAGATGAATACACGAAAGGCTGTGCCTTCAGGCATGTGTGATTTCGCCAATTTATTAATGAGTCAGAAAGTATGGCTTCATGGGGCTCACACTCTAATGGAGAAACATCAATCACAGAACCATGAAAAACAAGATTTAGACAGAATAGAGTTAAGCCATAAGCAGTGGTATGGGAATTGCAGAACTATAGAAAGGCCTCCAAATGACAGTAGGTTTCAGCTGAATCTAGAAGGAAGACAGGAGATAGAAGTAAAGAAGGAGAGAATTCCAGGCACTCAAATCATTCAAAACTCTTGAAAAATTAGACCATACTGATATATTTATACAAAAATATTGTGTAATGTATAATATATGTATTATGATATATTATATGCATGTTATAATATATTATAAGCATGTTGACATACATATTTAAATACATATATATATATATATATAATACAGATTTATATCAAGAACAATCTAGCCACAAGTTACATTGCTATAAAACTTCATCCTGTGGCTCTCTCATGTATACTACTATTTGTAAAATTGTAGAGGAGCTGGATAGTCAAAATCTGGAGACTGTACATCCAGATGAACATATATCTCACCCAAAGGTCCTAAGGAAGAAGTACCAACTTTTTTCATTTTATATGCTCATTTTTATCTCTGAAACTTAACCAACTGTGACTTATTTCTGTCAGTAAAACCTACGATGCATGAGCTCTGTATTGGCTCTGGGCTTTCACCTGTTTATTAGTGGTATAGACATAACATTTACTGCATAACTATCCTTTTAGAAGGCATTTGTTGTCAAATGTTGGAGGATGAATAAGAGAGAGTGCTAATTTCTCCATCCCTTGAAATTGGCTCCACAAATCTAGTCCAAGTTGTTACTAGCTCTATATTGAATTGAACTGAATAAAATTGAGTTGAATAAAATTTGAGGCAAGAGGATGAAGAGATAAAGTGTCTTTTTCTATGGGGGGAGTGGCTTGGCTTGAAACATAAGTATTTTTCAAGCCACATTTAGGTTTTATGTTTTTGTTTTGTTATTTTTTTAATTATGGTAAAATTCTTGTGTACAACAAAAGTGACAGCCTGGACATGAATATGAGCCTATGGCAGAAATTTTTAACATGGCATACATTCCTCATGACTCTCTGAAGTAGTACAGAGGCACATCATTGACATATATATGTGTTTGTACCCTTCTCTTCAAAATAAATGACAATTTTCTGTTATTTGATATTAGGGTATTTTAAATCACGTTTTTGTAGAGCAATATCAAAGGAGACTAATCTAGTACAGATCTGAACTTCCTTCTCTCTCGTCTTTCAACTCATAGGATGCTAGTGTTAAAGCTAGAAGGAACCACCAAAACTGTCTAGTTCAACCTCTGCATTTTATAGATTCATAAAATGAGATGCAGACAGGATAAGAGATTGGTCAAAGGTCAGAAAGATCATTAGTGTCAGAGAGATTTGAACACATTTGCTCATTCCAGAGCCAACACTCTTTTCCTTGTGCCACAAAGTGTAAAGTTTCAGGTTGTTGCTTTTTGTTCCCCCTTTATTCTCTGAACTCTGCCAGACTCCTTAGGACCAAGCCTCATATTCTCAAGGTACTGTCCTTTGTACTTAAACTCTTGACGCCTGATTAGCCATTTTATGCTGTGCTTTCTTTTGTATTTCTGTAGTGATATTGAAATGCATTAATGCTCCATATCAGAGCCCAAAATGTCCTGAGGATTCTTATGGTAATGTTAATATCAAAACCCAGTGAGAAGAGAATGGCTAACAATCCATCACAAGGCTAGTGATAAGAAATTTGGACAATTACACATTGAGGTTTTGTGTTCTGGCTCATTTACTCAGCTCTTGGGAAGTGGCTAGTTACTCAAGGCTGCCTTTTCTTTTCTGTTCCTTTTCTTTCAGTACAACTCTCTTTGAGGAACATCTGAGACAGCATTTTTCTCATAAAGCATTACCATAGAAAGCACTGAGAATTAGAATGGTCCCAAGGCAGTAGACATTTTAACCCGCCTTTACCAACTTTGTTTTGTTTGTATTGCTTTTGTGATGGGAGTGGGAGGGAGAAACATGACTACTTAAAAAAATAGGGCATGAGTTACATTCGTATCAAATAACCTATGCCAGTTATTTTTTTTTTCTGACATGATCTCCTAATACTCGAATTCCTATAGAAAATAAAATTAATCTATATAATGATATTAGATCATAGATAAGTTAAAGAGAGGAAAGGGAACTCCACAAACCTGGAAGAATAGTATTAAACTCAGGTGGAAGAAAGAATTAAAAATAAAAGTAAGAAAGTAGAAATGTCTCCCTTTTCTTTCTTCCTTCCTTCCTTCCTTCCTTCCTTCCTTTCTTTCTTTCTTTCTTTCTTTCTTTCTTTCTTTCTTTCTTTCTTTCTTTCTTTCTTTCTTTCTTTCTCAAAAAGGGAGGATGGGAACTAGAGAAAATAAATATCAACAATTTAAAATATAAAATTTGGAGAGAAAAGTAGATATCAAACACAAGGGAATACCTGACAAAGGTGAACAGCTTGTGACATTTTTCACATAAAGAATTACACAGAAAAAGCAGCATAAAGGATGATGTCATCAGGTGTATATATGTGACCAGGAAGCAAATGGACTAATCACATAGCAGAAATCAGTAATGACATGGACCAGTCACAGAGTGAAGATGAGAGATGACCTATGGGCAGCCCACATGCCCAGTTGGTATCCAAACAATGGTAAGAGACCTAAAAGAAGGCTCCAAACATTGAAGGACTTATTAGGGTTGAATATAATGAACAAGCACTAATGTATGGTGACCTGAGTTGTTGGATTAGATTACACAAGGCTTTAACTCACAGACCCATCAAAATAATAGACCATATGAGTAATGTTTTCCATAGTCAGGATAATTAAGCTAGCTACGTAGATATATAAGACTTAGTTGAGAGAGATAAAGAGTCTCTCTCAACTCTTTAGTCTTCTCTGAAGTCTCAACTCTTTATAAAGAGGAAATGAGATTGCTGAGGAAGAGATTGTAGAGAACAGACTGAAAAGAGTCTTGGGAAACACCCCCACCTGAGGGCCTAGCTAAGAAATGAAAGGAGGAAAATGAATGAATGAATCTAGATTACCTTATTTCTAGCATTTCACTGGTGTTTTAAAAACTAGATTATAGTAAATTTAAGACTTCTCCTATATTGCATTCCCTATCTTTAGTTGTTCAGGTGTTTTTCAGTTCTTTCAAGCTCTTTGTGACCCCTATTGGGAGTTTTCTTGGTGAAAGTACTAGAGTGGTTTGCCATTTCCATCTTCAGCTCATTTTACAGAGAAGGAAACTGAGGCAAACAAGTTTAAGTAATTTCCTTGGAGTCATTTAGCTAACAACCTACTTTAACCAACCTAGGAATCTATTTTTTCCCCAGAGTGAGTATATAAGGATTACAGGATAAAGTATACCTTGCAAGTTTTTTTTCTTTTTTAATTGTTAGAAAATTGTCTTAGCCATGAAGTAAAAATCGACTTACAGGACATGTTGACCTGGAATATATCATAGGATTTTGGCAGACTTTTCCACTAAAGGGCATGGCAGGAATCATTGTCAAGAATATCAAAATCCCAGGAGTCAATTCTTGATAAAAGATGAAAGAATGCAAGGGGTTCTGCCCCCAGTCTCCACTTCCAATGTAGCATTACTCATTCATTACATCATTCTACAAATGTTTGTTTTTCTGAGTGTTTATTATATGAAAAGCATGGGAGGTAGCATGAAATGGTGGATTAATGATCAGCATTGGTGTCAGGTGACCTGATAAAGCATAATGGAAAAACTGATGGATCTGGATTCAAAGGACCCAAATTCAAATCCTAGTTTTACTACTCAATGCTTGTATGACATAAGGAAAGGGAATTAAGCTCTGTGTTATTTCCTCATATAAAATGAAAGGGTGTGAGTAGCAGAACTGTAAGGTTTCTAGCTCTAAATAGATAAGCTCATTAATATGATCACACATGCTAACTACAGAACCCTAGTCAAGTCACTTAATTACCCAGTACCCACAAGCACTTCTCTCAGATTATAAGGTATAGACAACTTTTCAATATGAATGAGATGGAGATTCCATACTAGAAATACCCTGTGCACCCACTAACAATGACAGTCAAAAATGCCAAGATATATAAGAATAACTACTTACTATCAAGGATTGTATTCTTCTTTTTTTGTCATTGCATTTTTTTAAATTAAAAAGCATTCATTTATTCTCCTTCCTACTTTCTACAGTCAAATTAGAAAGAAAAAAATAATAATTTCTTTGAAAAATATGTAAAGTCAAGCAAAGGAAGTTATTGCTTTGATAGCGTCCAAAAATATATTTCTTATTCTGCGTCTTGAATCCATCGCCTCTCTGTCAGGAGCTAGGTAGTATATTTCAACACTGTTGCTCATGAATTATATTGCTCACTTCATTGATCATAATTATTGAATTTCAAATTCATTTTTCCTATACTATAGTTATTATATAAATTGTTTTCCTAGCTATTAGCTAAACCGTGCAACAATTCATACAAAAAAATCCATCACCTTTATTTATTATTATTTGCTCAGCTATTACCAATTGATGAGCATTGTTTTCTAGGTTTTTTTTTACTACCACAGAAAGAACTATTATACATATTTAAGTATATATGTGTTTTATCTTCTTCTTTTTATGTCTGTGGGTAATAGTCATACTAAATGGAAGAGCTAGATGAAGAAGTATATAGAGTTTAGTCAGTTTTGGTGCACGGATCCAAACTGGTTTCCAGAATGGCTGGACCAGTTTGCAACTGCACCAATAGGACCTATTGCTATGTCAATGCATACACACACACACACACACACACACACACACACACACACACACATACACATGTGTGTGTATGTGTGAATATTTGTATGTATATATACATATTATACATATTTCCCCCACAACCCTGCCAACATTTATCCTCCTCTTTTTTTTCCTTATATTTGCAAATCTGACATGTGTATGTTGGAATCTCACAGTTGGTCTAAATCATATTTCTCTTTGGAACCTTTTTTTTTAAATACATGCTTGTTGATAGTGTGCTTTTCTTCCTTTGAGAAACTTCTTTTCCTATCATTTGACCATTTATTAATTGAGTAATGGTTCTACTTTTTCCAATTTTGAATCAATTTCTTATGTCTTTGAAACAAGGCCTTTTTCAGAGAAATTTGTTAAAATACTTTTCCTTCCCAGTTAGATGTTTACCTTCTCATTTTAACAACATCATCTTTTTGCTAAAACTCTTAAAATATCATGTAGAATTTGCTCATTTTTTCTTCTGAAATCCTCTTTATGACATTTTTGGTTATAAACTCTTGTTTATTAATCTTAAAGGCAGTGTCTTCTTTGCTCCTCTAATTTGTTTATGATATTGCCTTTCATATCTAATTCATGTATCTTTTTGGAGATTATCTTGGTATATGTAGCCCTCAAGGAACTTTAAATGAAACAATATAGCAGCAAACACAATTTCATTATTATAAGTGACTCTGAAATATATGGAAATTAATATTGTCCTCCCATTCTTTTTTTTAATACTGTAGAGAGTTTGTGAGTTATTCTTAACATAAGAGAGAACAGTGGGAAATAACAAGATGTTGGTTGTTGTTGTTTTTTTTTTAATCATTGTTGCCAGTATTTTGTTTGAGATTCAAAGTTGTTTAACATTGATAGGCAAAAGCCTTACTATACATCCCTAGAGTCCATGGTTTGATGAAAATTTCCCAAGGAAATCTAAGTTATCCTTTAATCAAATTATGTGATTTCTGGAATTAAAGAGGAAGGAATAAGTAAAAATCTATTCTTCTAGTCTCGAAGGGCCTTGACATTTCCAGGAGGGAATATAGCCCAGTAGAAAGAACACTAGACTTGGAACCAGATCACTTGGCTTCCAATACTATTTCTGACACATATTAACTATGTGGACCTGGCCAGCTTCACCTCTGTGAGCTCTAATTAATTCATCTCTAAAATGAGGAAGTAGAACTAGATTCATTGAAGGTACCTTTCAGCTTTAAATCTATGATAGTGGCAAGTCTTATGAAGCAGTAGGAAATGAAAAGAGAATTCTGTTATACTTATTGCACTTTCACACTCTTTCCCTAAATTTCTGTTATAGCATCATAACCCTTTTTAAATTACTACACTGAGAGGAATACCCATAGACATCAAACACTTGTGAGATAATGAAATGCTAATAAAAGATCACTGTTTAAAAAAAAAAAGATTTTAAGCCACTCTAAAATTTCCTTATTACATACATATGTTACAAATGCTAACATTTGTAAATGTTTGTAAATGTATACATATACATATATACACATACACAACTACAATCTCCTTTTTTGTGTGTATGATTCTTTTTGGAAGGACATAGCTTATTGGAATTATTCATAAAAACCTATTTTTGTTATTGTTGCTATTGTTTTTCTGAAGAAAAATTTTACTGACAATGGAAAGACAAAATTTGGGCTCATTCAAAAATTCAAAATGTCAGAGTGAAGGTCAGATTTATCTGTGATCAAAGAAATGGAATATTTTTAGGATGAGGATTTTTGCTATCAGATTCCACCTACTATTAAAATCAAACATGTTTAATAAGTGTACCCAGAATAAATATGGAACCTCTGTGGCCACAGTAATATATGGGCAAATTTTTATTGCCCATTAAAAATGCAAAATATTTTTATGTGTTTGATGAGTTACCATGAACAAAATTAAGATGATAGAGATGATAGATCAGATTGCAATTGTACACTATGTAATGGTTTCAGTGTTTTCAACTGCTTGCCATGGGAAAGTCATACATCTTTACCACTGAAGTTATAACCACAATGTGGTGAGTTTGTAAGTTATGAAACAACATGATTCAATGAAATCAAAATTTCACAGGACTCAAAGAGTATTTGGGCAAATTCTTGATAGGTATAAGCAGACTGCATAATTTTCTTAAGAATTTATTAAAATAACATAAAACACTTTAAAACTTTTAAAAACATTATGGAAATATAATCTAAGTTGATGATAATGATGATGATGAATTTTTTCATCATATATTCAATTGAGCTCATTTACAAATGGTTCCAAGACAGATTGTAATTGTATTATTGTTCTTTAGTGTTTAAATTTCAGTGAACTATTGCATAGGTGATGACAATGATTCCTTTTTATAATTAAAAGCAGACATTGAAAACAACCCCAAGACCATTCTGTTAAAATAGGATGATGTAGATACTTAATGTCTTTTCCTGTTCCTACCTGGTTTTTCTAGATATCTGTATATTTAAGACATTTTGTTTCATATTGTTTGGAGGTTATGAGTGTTCAGTAAGCAATATTCATTATACATATATATATGTATTATATATATGTGCACATATATATAATACATATATATGTCTGGATAATTGTGGACAACAGTGTTCTTTCCCTGTAGTTGTGATGTATTTCCCATGGAGTTTGTTGAATTTTAATGGATATGTAAGTGTTTATATTTATAAAAGCAGGGTTTGTTGAATATTTGCTTATGAAGGAAACTTCTATGGATTTGATTCATTCAAGTATGATTCTCAGTGTTTGATTAAATATTTCCAGGCATTTTGTAGTTTTTGTTTCATTTTGAAGCAATATGTTGCACCATTTCTACCCTTTTTCTGTCAAATCTATCTGAAATTATAAGTCCAGGGTCCTAAGGAAAACACGTTTTGTAGATTCTCATAGCAATGGCCTCATGTTTTCGTAGTCATGAAACCCTCCGATTTGTTAAACAGATCTGTTTGACCAGCCCGTTGTTTCCATGCTTCTTTGTTGACATGTTGTTAGTTGAATTCATGTGAATGTTCCTCATGAAAGACTTTTTGTTTGCTTTCTTGGATCTTCAGTGAGTTGACAGAAACTAGGCATATATTCAAATACACTTATGCAATTTTAAAAAATTATCCTCTTTTTAGAAATGGAGTGTCCTATACTGTGTCCTATACTGCTATATGGTCCAATTCTAGCAAAGTTTATTCTTGTTTGTTTTCTCTGTGCATATTTTGGCACTTATCTTTTTATATGTAGAATTGCCATATGTTAATTTATGAGAGATAGGAGTTTTCTAGCATATAATTCTTGCCACTTCATTGTGTCTATCTCAATGTTTGCTAGGACAATGCAAATTAGGAAAAAACCACAGTGACCTTAAATTGTTTCCCTGAAACATGTCACATATTATGTCAATTTTTCTTGATATTACTTTATTAATAGTATTTTTTATCATAGATGTCATAATGCTTCTTGGATCTATGTTATGTGCAGTAAATATGTATGACCCTAGGCAAGTCACTTAACTACTGTCCACCTTAGTTCCCTCATGTGTAAAATGGGGGTAACAATAGTACTTACCTCACAGGGCTGTTAGGATGAAATGAGATATTTGTAAAGTTATTTGGAAAATGTATACTTCTATACTATTATTAATTATTATTATTCTAATCCATTAATGTGGAACTGAACAAAAGGCTTTTCAGAAATCAATAAAGGTGATCCAGATGTTAAGGTACTTTCCGGTGGCTTGGTCAATAATCACCTCATCATAATTAGATACTCATTAAGCCATTGGCATTTTTTGACACTATAATTTTCATTCTTAGTCAATATTTTGATTTATTGTTAGTCTTTATAGATTTATAAGTGGTATCAGTTGTGAATGTTTTGAAAAGGTAGTTATATATATGTACACAAACACACACACACACGCATATATATGTATATATATAACTGAATTAGTATTATTATTGTTTTGCCAATGATTAGATTTATCTAAGAAGTAATATGAAAGCACTAGACAGGACACATATACGACAGGTGGCAAAGTGAGTAGCACGTTGAGCCTGGAGTCAGGAAGACTCATCCTCCTGATTTAAATCTGGCCTCAGATACTAGCTATGTGACCCTGGCAAGTCACTTAACCCTCTGTGCCTCAGTTCTTCATCTGTAAAATGAGTTGAAGAAAGAAGTGCCAAATCACTACAGTATCTCTACCAAGAAAACACCAAATGGGGTCATGAAGAATTGGACATGACTGAAAAATCATTGAAAAGAAAGGGATGAAAGGCAGTCATGTAGCAAGAATGTGTGATAACTAAAGACAAGTGGTGGATTAGTTTTCCTCAAGAGCCATAGGAAGGATTTAGAGTGCTGAATGAACCTTCTTAGGAAGATTTGTGCAATGACATGGATAATGATCACATGGGGTAGGGGGGTGAAATCTAGATTGGAGAAAACAGGATGCATGCCACAAAGATTGAATTATAAGGTGTTTTGTTTTATTTTATAAGAGTTAGGTCAATGTAGATTTACAGTTATACAATGTATATAAGAATCCAATATAACCTACAATATTCTCTTTGGAGGCAGCATGATAAAACTTTTGAATATTTGAATGAGTCAGCTATCTGGGTTCAAGCCCCGACTATACTCCTGAATCACTGTGTGACCTTGGGCAAGTGACTTAGTTCTAAAATTCCTCATTTACAGAATGAAGAGGTTGGAATAGAGGATATCCTTTGTCCCTTTTAGCTTTCCAATGCAATGGTGCTCTTCTTGTGCTGATCTACGGTAAAATGCAAAATATATAATAGGATGTGTAATAGGATTTATTCTCTGCCTTATTTGTTTGATTTAATTATGACATTTAACTGCAGCATTAAGATATGAAATATGGCTTTGTATCTCAAGGATACAGATTAAGACAAGCCAGAGGCAGTAGTCTAAACAAACAATCAATGTTAAAATGATACTGGTTTTGGAGTACACAAATTAGTTTCTGGGTCCCAAAGGCCATACTGCTTTTCCAGCAATTAATTTTTATAAATGACAAGCACAGAATGGAACATGCTTCAGGTGGGCAGAAAGAAATATGTTTTCAATATGTTTCAGGCATTTTTTTCTCCTTGTGTTTTTCTTTTATTGATGCAAAAATAGGGAATATCTGGCTTTGTGGTACAATTTATATTAGAAATGTGTTTTCCCCTAGGGTCCTCTAAATATTCTAAAATGTGGTTGATATGTACTATTACTGAGTCTTTTCAAAGGGAGTTTCTTGTTTGACATGACAGATATCCTTATAATCATCCCTCTGAAATTGCATTGTCAAGTATGATATAGTTTACCTTTGCCTTCTAATCTTTCAGTATAAAATTCAGCTTGGTCCATATTTGAAGGAATCATCCCTGTTATATAAAGCAGTTTTCATGGAGAGGCAGTATAGGACAGTGGAAAGAGCCTCTAACTTTGGAGTCAGAGACGTTGACTCAGATTTTACCTCTGATACTTCCTAACATTGGGAAACTGAAAAAAGTATTTAAAATCTCAGGTCTTCAGCTTCCACAAATATGAAGTGAAGGTGTTAGAGTAGATTACTTCTGAGGTATCCTCCAAATACTATATATGTACTATACAAGTTGCTGTCCCAGAGGCTAAGGATATAGAGATGACAAACATGTATTCTGACTCTAAGGTGCATAACGTTTAACTAAGAGGTATGCTTTATTAGAAGGCATCTAGGTGGTTCAGTGAATAAAGTGCTGGACCTGGAGTCAGGAAGTCCTGAGTTCAATTCCAGCCTCAAACTTCCTGGCTCTGCAACCTTGGCAAGTCATTTAACCTCTGTTTGCCTTAATCCACTGGAGAATCTTTGCTAAGAAAAACCCTTGGCCATTAAGGTCTGTGGAGACATAAAGAGTCAGACAAGACAGAACAACAAACAATTTATTATAATTTTTTATAAATCTGTAGTCACATTCATTTGGGATCTTCCTCAGATGAAGCAAATTGTAATTAAACTATATGTCTGATCATGTGCTTCCTCAATGGAGAATTCTTCCAACATGCAAGTTGGCTTCTCTTTTTCTTCTTGACATTGTATGGAAACCAGTCAAACATGTATACTTTTCATCAGCTACTCATTACTCTTGCTACCTGACCCATTTACCCCCTTTTCTGATCATACATCTCTATGATGAAATTCATATAAGATAAAATATTATTGAAGAAAGAAAATATTGAGATGCAACACTATTAAAAATATGAAGGAGGCAACTTTTTTTATTTGCTTGTTTTTACATCATTGAGATTTTTTCATATCTCTTCCCCTCCTACTCCAAGTATGCCACCCATGATAACAAGGATTTTTTTAATCAGAAAAAGAAAGAAAAAAAAAACATTCAGAAATGACGGATCAACACATTGAAAATATCTGACATTCCATGCAACATTCAACAGTTTTACATTCATTACATTTGTATGCTAAAATATCCCACAATCAATGGGGATCAGTTTTGTTTTCAGTTATTTTCTGACACAAAAAAGTACCACTATAAATATTTTGGCTGTGTACTAAGTCTTTATTTTTCTCAGTGGCCTACTTTGGATGCATACTTTGCAGTGCATATCGGTGGCAAGGCCCATGGACAATTTAGTCACATTATTTTCCAAATCCTAGGTTATTTTCCACAATGGCTGTACCAATTCATCACTCCACCAACAATGTATTAGAGTGTCATCTTTCCACAATTCCTCCAAAATAGATTCTTCCCAGTTTTAAATGATCTTTCCCAACTTCGAGGTTTTCCTGGTTTGCTTCTTTTTCATTATAGGTATTTTGGAAGTTTTATTCATTGATTGGAAAGATAGATTGGAGAAATAATATATAGCTTTTGAATGACGGGTTAAGGAATTTGTATTTTATCCTTTCCAAATAAAGAATATTGGAAGGTTTTTGAGCCAAAGAGCAACATGGCCAGATGTGTAGGAAAATTTTAAAATGCATTAGAAATATATGATAATTCAGTCTCAAAATTGCAGAATACATCAAGACCTAAAGGGCATGTAAGGCAGGAATTTAAAGACCCCCTTGTGGATCCATGAATAGATATTAGGCTTTTCATGAACTTAGATAGGGAAAAAATATTATTTTAATAGAGAGGATTTCCATTATAATCCTAATTATTTCATTTTAATAAGAAGAAAATGGCAAATCACTCAAATATCTTTGCCAAGAAAACCACAAATGATTTCACAAAGAACATGAGCGAACAACAACAAAATACACTTAAAAATGTTATTCTCAGAAGAGAAGTGATCTATAGACTTCACCAGAATGTGGAATCCAGGGTGCAAAACAGGATAAGCAGCCTTGATTTTATTCAAGCTCTTGATTTTACCATGAACATAGGCAAATTGTGAGGGAGAACAATCTGTCTAAGATCAAACAGTTACTTAAATGTCACATGTAAGACTATAGTCCTATTTTCTCCTGAATAGCATTTCCCTGGAATTTCCACTATAGCATGTTAGTTTCAGGTCCCAGAACCTCTGAAGTAGTCCTCATTTAAGACATATAACAAAAGAATGGTCAATCTTTTGTACAGGGAATTTCCCTGCTGTCAAGGAACTGCAAAGAGTTTTGCTAAGGAGAAATCCCACAAGAAAAGAAGTCACCCCTATTTTACTGTGAAAGCTTTTAATGTCTCCATTGACTCATGACACTTAGGTTTTACAATATATGAGAAAGAGTGGATGCTATAGAGTAGTACAGTGGTTTCAAGCAATGAATTATATACCATGGGTCCAACATAGGAGTGAGTCAAGTTGTTAGGTTAAAGGTTCCAATTTATTTGATTTTAGCTATGAATTGTTTCTTTCAGAAAACAGCATGCTCTCTAAAGATGGTGTTACTCTAAAAAGAAAAAAAAATGAAAACATTGGTAGAAGATCCCATAGTAATTTATGTTGAGTGCATACTGCAGGAGAATACTATGGATCTGGAATCAGTATCATAATTATTTAGTGTTTATATGTTTTTAGTCCTAGTGTATATTTTATTTTATTTTATTTTGAAAAGCAGATGGTTGTGCAGAGTTCCATGATTGTAAATATATTTGATTTCAAGCTTCTTCAAAAGAAAGACTGGTTTCTTTTTGGGTTCTGTTTTGGTTATTTTTTCCTCTCTTTGTATCCTCAGTGTTTAGTGCAATGCCTTCTTGACATATGGTAGGTTCTTAATAAATGCCAATTGACTGACTGCATACACACTGTATATTGGATGAGAATTTTAGCACTTGAATTCTTTGTATTATTATATCTATGAAAGAAAGTTTGAAAAGTACTAAGGATGATGAATTTAAAAAGATAAAGAAGTTTATATAAACTTTAAGTCCTGTACTTTGATTCAAAATATTGTCTTCACAAGTTTGTTGTAGACGAAACAGCCTAAATGATATGTGATTTTTAAATTATTGAGTTTTTTAGTGAATTTCAATCATGTATGAGTC
Source organism: Phalanger gymnotis (assembly GCA_028646595.1). Classification (NCBI taxonomy): domain Eukaryota; kingdom Metazoa; phylum Chordata; class Mammalia; order Diprotodontia; family Phalangeridae; genus Phalanger; species Phalanger gymnotis. Next base: position 188,239,117 of record CM053623.1, read on the forward strand.
AGCAATGCAACCTAGCAGACAAAAAGACCAACATAGTCTTTGATTTTATTAGTAGTATCATGTCCCCAACAAAAGGAATGATAGTTCCATTCTAGTCTTTCATTAAAATAATACTATTATATTTAGATCTGGGTTCAACATTTTATAAAGAATGGTATCATTGTGATGCATATTGAAGGAGGTAAAGAAAAAGATGAAGGAAATAGAAACCATGTCATACCACAATTGGCTGAATAAAATCAGGATCCTTAGCTTTCAGAAAAGACTTAGGAATGTATGATATGTATTTTTAAGTCTTACAAAATCCTGTCATCTACAAGTTGAATCAAACTTGTTTTACTTGGACTCAGAGGGTAATATTAGAACGAGCAAATAGAAATTCCAGAGAGAACAATATAGATTTGATATTAGGAAAAACTTTCTTACAATTAGAGCTGTTCAAAATTTGGATTAGGCACTTTACAAGAAATTAGGATGCTTCCCATCAGAGGTCTTCAAGTAGAGGCCATGAAACCATGTCAATGATATTGGACAGGATGTTCTTCTACAGATGGTCGTTTGTCTATATGATTGTCTGAATTCTATTATAATTCTGATTTTTTTTTCTTTTTTTGCCTTCGTTTCCTCAGTGCCTAAGAGCACAATAGAATACCACTTAATAAAAAAAGTGTTAATCGATCACTTCCATAATTCATAAAATGAAGAATGATGAACACGTTTATGTGAATTGTCCATAACTAGATCAAGTCATCATTAGAAAATGAATGAGACCATGGAGTCCACTTTTAGATATTTTTTTTAAATATCTTTTTTCCTTTGTTTCCCCCAAGAAATTACTTGTTACAAATAGAGGATGCTGAAAAATGCTTCAGTATTACTCTTATAATTCTATAGTTTTTCATGATTAAGACTCATAGCATAACATTTTATCTATTGTAGGAGCTAAAAAAAGCCTTGCAAGTATATTTCATCATGTACTGCATTATTGCCCACAATAACCATGTATATTTTCTCAGACCTGAAGTTCTAATATTATATTCCAATTAGGGAACAAACATTTTCCGTCCATTTCCTTTAGAATTCTAGAACCAGTAGTTGTTCTCATTAACATCAGCCAAGATGTCATCTTGCTATTTCTTACGCTTTTGCTAACCTAAATTGGTTTGAAAACATTTGTGTTATTTATAGAGTTGATTTCAGTTACATTTTCAGGAGCAGAGGAGGAACGAGTACAGATGTTTACATTTTGATGTCATGAGCACATTACGAAAATTAAATACTTTAATTTTGTTTCCTAAACACATTGTACACTAATGGAAAATCATTATCGTGCATTTTATCTTGCTCAGCCTTGGAAACATCCTTTAGATGGCAATAGATTTTTGTCATACATCCTCCTCATTTTCATAGTTCTCTCCTTCTCAACCATAGCTCCTTCTGATTTTGTGGAGGAAATGGCAATTTTTTTTTAAACTCTCCACATGGTTTGAAAGGCAGAGTGGTATGATGAAAAGGGCACTGGTCAGTGAGATAGGATGCCTGAACTCTAATTTTGGCTTGCAGTTAACAAATCATATATCATTCAGAACGTCACTTCATATATGCGTGGATACATATATGAATATACATATATATTCACATGCATATTTATATGTAAATATATATGCAAATGTGTGTGCATATGAATGTTATATACTCATTATATATGTATACTTTTGTATATACACACATGAAGATAGTATATGCATGCATGTTCAAATGAGGAAACTGAAGCTGAGAGGAATCAGGTGACTAATTCAAAGTCACACAGAAAATAATTGTTTGGGAAAAGATCTAACCTCAAGTATTCCTGACCCCAAACCCAAAACTCTATCCACTGTGAAATCTAATCTAGTGGCCTCTAATCTAGGCCACTTCATTTACTAATCTGTAAATTGAGAGAGCCGGATTATATGAGTTCATTAAATAAATTGTAACCCTTACATCAGAAATTTTCTCATGACACATGGTGCCCTCTGGCAGGTGGGGAAATTTACTGGTGTCTTGTTTCCCAGGCAGAAAACCTGGGACAACATATACATATGTGTATACATACACACACAAATATATATGTATATATATATACACATATATATATGCACACATACACACACATGCATGGGACTTGACAGTATATTAAAGGTAGTTCTCTACTTGCAGGCATGCAATTAACAAAATTATAAAATAAAAGTTTTATTAATATGAGGGTAATAACCAAAATCCTCGATAGAATTCTTTTCAAAGGTGTATGCAGTCAGTCACTTGATATCTGAAGTATGAAGAATCATCTAGCAGAGGCCTTTTAATCCACAAGTCCTATATGATTCAGTGGCTCCTTACCGATCTAAGATAACAGTGACAGGAGTGAAATATCTCTGTTCATCTGACTTTCTGACTCTTTTTTTTTTTGAGGAGGGATGGCAGGGCAATTGGGGTAAGTGACTTGCCCAAGGTCTCAGAGCTAGTAAGTGCGTCATGTGTCTCAGGTCAGATTTGAACTCAGGGTCCCCCTGACTCCAGAGCTGGTACTCTACTCACTGTGCCACCTAGCTGCTCTTCTCTCTTACTTTCTACCAGTACTTGTGATTCTGTAGCCAATGTTTGAAATCAATTTGCTAGGCAAGCTGAGTCTAGATAAAAAGTACTCTTTCATTGCTGTCAACACATTGTCAGATGATGGTGGTAGTGGTGATGATGACAATAACTTTTACTTAACCCTTCAAGGTCTGAAAAACACATCACATGCATTATCTCATTTGATCCTCAGAAGTACCTTGTGTGACCAGTGCTTTTATTATCTCAATTTCATAGATGAAGAAGCTCAGATACAACAAAGTTACGTGACTTGTTCAGGACCACACACACTGATTGAGCTCTGAGTTTTGTTTTTTTTTCCTGGTGCAGTTTTTGAATACAGGTTAGAATTGTGATTCTTTAATGTGAAGGATTCAGTTGCATTAGTGCACCTATGCATAGATTTCCAAAGTTCTTCTAATATTAACTAACTCTTACTCTCTCCCTCTTCCCACCTTTGTCACTCCCCCACCTCTGTCTTTTCCCTCCTCCCTCCCCCCTCCTTCTCTGCCACTCCCTCCCCCTCCACCTTCCTCACTCACCCTCCCTCTGTCTCTCTCTCTGTCATTCTCTCTCTCTGTCACTCTCTTTCTGTCTGTATCTCTCTCTGTCACTGTCTCTCTCTCTGTCACTGTCTCTCTCTCTCTCTCTCTCTCTCTCTCTCTCTCTCTCCCCTCCCCTTCCCTCTCCCTCCCTCTCCTTCCGTCTGCCTTTCTCTGTCACTCTCTGTCTCTGTCACTGTCTCTTTCTCCTCTCCCTCTCCCTCTGTTAGTTGAAACCTCATGTAGAGGGTGAAACACTTTGGACTCTCATATTGTTTGTTTTTCCCTTTTTACATAACCCTAGTGCTTAACACAATGCTTGACATATAATAAGCCATGGTACATTACTCACTGATCTTTTGCTCTGCCAACATGGCCTACAAATATACTTAGAATTTGGTGATTCTAAAAAGAAAACAGAACCATTTCTCAACTCTCTTATTCCTGCAAGATGCTACCCTCTATCTGCCTTTATTTTTCATTGCCACACTTCTCAGAAGGGTAACTTATGCTCACTCGCTCTACTTCTCCAACCATCCACTACTCTAATCATACTTCCATCCCATCCAGTCTACTGAATCTTCCCTCTTTTCCATGACTGATCAAGTCCACTTCCTGCTTGAGTACACTTCTGACTCCAGTTTTTAGAACTCTCTTGTTCTTGAACTTACTTTGTGTAAACATCTTATTTTCTTATCCATGTATTTATTGCACACAAAACCTCCCCAATTAAATGTAAGCTGCTTGAAGGCAGAGTTTGGTTCTTTTCCCCCTTAAAAGCTACAAATAACTCCTAAATGAGTAAATCCAATAGACTTGACTCAGTCCTTTTTCCTTCTCCCTTTCTTTACCCCTCTTCTTCCCTCCTTCCCTCTATCCTTGCCCCTCCCCCAGACAAAGAAAGAGAGTTCATCTTTTAACTCTTAACTCCTCTTACACCATACCATTATGTAAAGTCAGCCTTCTCAGTACAGATGTGCATGACCACAAATTCTAAATTTCCAGAAATACAACACCTATTGAAACTAAATTAGTAACAAATATTTATTAAACACCTACATACAAGGCACTGTGTTGGGACTGAGTGTTACGAAGGTTTAAAAAAAATGGTACCTTCACTCAAGGATCATCAATTTTATGGTGTGGATATAGCACATAAAATGAAAACAGAAATTCTAGAAAACACTTGTAGAACTACCCCATTTCTCTAAATTAGAATTAATCTTTTTTTTTTCTGGTCAAGATTTTGATTTCACATTTTTTGGAAATTCCCTAACTATAAGTTACTTCTACAACTTAGTGAGTTACTTACAGTACTAAGATTTTAAGTGGCTTGCCCAAGGTCACATTGCATGGATGTGTCAGAGGCTAGACTTGAACCCGAGTCTTGATTCTAAGATGAGTACTGGATTCACTATAGCCTCCTTTCCTCTCAGGTGTGTGTGTGTGTGTGTGTGTGTGTGTGTGTGTGTGTGTGTGTGTGTGTGTGTGTAGGAACAAAGAAAATCAAGGTCACATTAGTATCTCCTCCCTTAAATGTTTTCTATTTGCATTTAGACAGAAGCAGTAATTGAAATATGAACCCTAAGAAAAAAAAATTAGGACTGATCTTATTTTGAGAAATGACTTAAAAAATGAGATACCCACTACCTATCATTTACTAGGAGCTGTATTTGAAATATTTTTCACTGAAATTGACCTAATTTCCACTATAAACCTTTTTCTTTTCACTATAACAAAAAAGAAAGCCTTTGGAATTTTCTTGTGGAAACACATATGAAATTGATTCACTTCTTCAAGGCTCCATTAGAGAATTTAATATCATAATCAATAAGCACTTTTTATTTGTAGAAGATAATTTCTATAACAAATGTCAAAATTGTATGGTGAGTTGTAAGAATTTCCCACAGTGGTCTTTTCTCTGTTTTGAATGACTCTTGTGAGCCATCAAAACAATTGAAGACTTTTGGAAAAGCTTTGATTCTTTCATGTGGAATAAGTTATTAAGCCAGAATTTTAGAGAAGAATGTTGATGTTGTAACTCACTGCTCTCTCAAATATCCCACAAGGAGATGATTGAAAATGAAGAGAGACTTAAGCCACGGATTGAAGGGTCACAGAAAAGAGTCATTCTAAGACAAAACTAACTTGCTAAATTAATTCCTGAGAAACTAGATGATTCTCATAAAACTGTTATCAAGGACATAAATCAGACAGGCATGTCACAAAGTTGCCGAGAAGAAAGATTACTTCTTCCCCCCTCTTTTGGAGTAAGTCTTGTCAAATTGTATAACAGAGAAGGAAGAGAAAGGAAGGAAGGACAAAGCAAATGAAGGGAAGGAAAGATGGTCTGGGAGATTTATATCTGGCTCAATTTTTCAATTATAAGGAGCCCCCATTTTAACAAATTGCTGTTTCTCTGGTGTTCAAAATGCTAACTCTTAACTCAGTTTCCTTGAATTCTTCATTTAATATTCTGATAATGGAATTAAAATTATGCTGGATTATTTTAGTAACTATAACTAAAAGAACTCAGGCACAGCAATGGGCAAATGAGCAGATATAATAATAAATATAAACCAATCCCAGATAGAAAGTTAATTGCTTGCTCACCCCTCCCCCACCTTGATCCCTGTTTAGTTGTTTATATTTTCTTAACCTAATGGCAAGGGCCTAATTAAGACAACGGAAAGGGTACCTGGAGTTACAGGTTTCTGCAAGCTAAAGATTTTTTTTTATTAAAACTTCTTTAGAAAATTATTCCCATGACTTCATTGGACTGGCATTTGTTGTCAGATCCATATTTTGGGATGTATTAAGGACTTCGATGTGACTAAGTCAAGATTGTTTCATTTCACCTGTGCAGGTATTCCTTCTACTTACACAATTGGCAAGCTGTCATCAACCAAGTCATTTGTTTGCAAGCATTGCTGAAGCCCACACATCATCATCCCACAGACCATCTGGCATAGTGGATAGAGAGTTTGCCTTGGAATCAGAAAATCCTTGGTTGTAAATTAGCTTCTGGCATATACTAGCTGTACCCATGGGTGAAACATTTATTGAATGATTCAGACAACTCTCGGTGATGCTAAGTTTTAGATTAATTAATAATCCGTGTCAGTGAAAGGAGTTTCTCATACCTGTGATATGCATGCCCCCCCACCCCAAGAAATATATGCGAGGTGATATTTAAACACCACCATTCTTGTTAAAGGAATTATAATGAATGACATATTTTAAAATGTGTCTCACAAGTAGTAATCTCAATAAATATTTGTTAAACAAATGAGTAGCCTTGTTTCTGAGGGTGTGGAGAAGAGTAATGCACCCAAAAATCTACATAATGGTCTCTTGAATTGTTTCTTCATTGTCCCTTAGCAAGACAGTGGCTCCCTCTTTTTTCAAGATAAGATCATAATCTCACTTTCTAATTTAAGATCTAGATGCTGAGGCCTAAGTATAATTACATATTAATAGGGTTAATTGTATCACTGGCTGCTAGCAAAGAGCTCTTCTTATCTCCAAAGTCATTTCATGCATGTGGCTGGCATCATTTTAATTACCATATGCTGATGGCCTTGTAAAAGTCAGCAGTGTCTGTTCAACCTTTATTTGGCTGATGTTGCATTATATCTACCTACAGCTAATTATTAGCTTTAGTACAGTTTAGGAAGTGGTATAGGAATAGCTTCTTTTAATAGAGATGGGAAACATATTAATAAATATGAAATATGCTTCCTCAATATTCCATGGGTCTGTAAATGCCTGAATGTGGATATTCCCTCCAATAGTAGAGATTATGAGACTTGTGTGCTTTATACACTAATATTATGAGTTGTAGCTGAAATAAAACCCATCCCTTGTTGCCCATACTTATGGGGATGGGCTTTTTTGAACTTAGCTAGGCTGGTTCAAGGATAAGAACCCATCTATCCTTAGGCCAATGCCCAACTCCTTCCCAGGGCTGATTAGAACCTGCCAGAGACTGTAATGAACTGACCTTGCTTTTGAAAACTCTTGTTCACCTCAGTGGCACATGGGACATAGTGTAGCAGATGTGAAA
>CM053623.1:188246837-188312400 GCA_028646595.1 Phalanger gymnotis
TTCATGCAGTTTTAACCTGATCTACACTTACTCATTAAAGATATAGTTGCAATTAATTCACTGGGGAAAGAGGAGGACTGATATTGGACCACTTTGGTAACTGCCTTAAAAGAGATGAGAACTTTGCATTGTTTCTATGAATAGCCACATAATATCTGTCATTAAATGCAAACTATGATTTATATTATTACTAATTATACTGTTCCAGGGACACATGATAAATTATGTATTTTTCAAAGAGAAAATTCTCCCTTTTAAGCAATCATTTATTCTAGCATACCTAAGCTACTCAGAAGTTTTTACCCGCTTTGGTGATCAGACCAGAGTCACATATATGACTATATTCTGCATTCTCCTCCAACTCCAATGCTGAGCATGCACTGATTTCTTACTTTGGCTTCTGAGAATGTTATGCTTCCTTCATAACTCAGCTCATGTTTCATCTTCTATGTGAAGTTTATTCTGATCCCTCCGACGGCCAGCCTTCTTCCCTCCAAAATTATATATGCATATATAAACATATATACATATACATACATATATGTGTGTATGTGTTTTATAAATATGAGAAAGAGGAAGTAGAGTATTTGGGGTAGAAAGCTAGCAACAGGGCCATAAAGCCTGTGGCTAAAGACTCAGCTCCGGGACTTTACTGTATGAGCCAAAGAATATCATTTAACTTTTCAGTACTTCTCAGCAGCTAGGTGGCACAGTGGACACAGTGCCAGGCCTGGACTCAGGAAGACCTGAGTTCAAATCCAGCCTCAGACACTAGATGTGTGACCTTAGACAAGTCACTTAATCCTGTTTGCCTCAGTTTCCTCATCTATAAATGGAGCTGGAGAATAAAATGGCAAACCACTCCAATATCTTTGTTAAGAAATGCCCAAATGTGGTCACAAGGAGCCATACATGACTGAAAAATAACAACAACTTTAGGCCACTCTCTAGTGTTATAATTGACAAAAAAGTAACCAGAGAAGGTGCCAAGCCAAGAAAGTTTGCTTACTCAAGAATTCTCTATAACAGTGAAATCACAGGACCTACTCATGGAGAGCATGGTTTATTCCATGTTTGCCTTTGTATCTTCATTAGTGCTTAAAGGCTCAGTAAATAACTAAATGATGTATATTTTCATTTGTCTGATTTCTAGAATAAATGCATTTTTGTTCATTCAGAGGAAGCTATAAATGAGAGCATAGTAGAACTTAGTCCCTTTTAATTAGCACCTAACCAAAGGATCATAGATTTTAGAACGGAAATGAAACTTAAATATCAATTACCCCTTGTATCATTCTATAAATGAAAGAAAATAAGGGCTACAAAAGTTAAAAATAAATAAATTAAGGCAAAACTCCTAGGATTGAAGCTCAGGTCATCTGACTACAAATTCAGGACTCTTTCTACCATGCTAGAAGTTTATAAATGAGAAACTTGATCCTAACATATGCCTAAAAAGTAAGTTTATACTGCAATAGTTTGGAAATCTAGATTTATCACTCTTCTTTCTCTAACTGGTTTCCCTATTCCTATCTCCCTTTGTTGGCATTGTTGTTATGACTGTTCAGTCATTTTTCAATCATATTCAACTCTTTGTGACCTCGTCTAGAGTTTTCTTGGCAGAGATACTAAAGTGGTTTGCCATTTTCTTCTCCAGCTCATTTTATAGATGAGGGTCAAGTAACTTGCCCAGGTTGCACAGCTAGTAGATCTCTAAGGGTAGATTTGAACTCACAAAGATGAGTCTTTCTGATTCCAGGGCCAGTACCCTACCCCATTGTACCACCTAAGCTGCCCTCCCCCCTCTAGCCCTCTGCAAATCTATGGAACAAGAAAAGATTCCTCACTCCCATCCCTGCCCAGGAAGCTATGTGAAAGAGCTTAGAAAGAAATATTCTTTGATAATAAAATTCTGAAACTTAGTGTCACACAATAGTTGAATAGTGGAGATGTTACTTGCCACAGTCTACTGCCAAGGTCCCCTCACCCCACTCTAAAATGGACTATCTCTCGTTTGAAACCATGAGATATCCCCACTGGTGACAGGTTACCAATCGGCAAAACTGCTGATCTTTAGGATTTTTAATTTGTATACAGTCATGAATTACACAGCCCAGGGGTGGGGAAACCTGTAGCCTCGAGGCCACAAGTTCCCCACCCCTGACATGGCCCATGCCTCAAGTCCTGGGTAGCCAGACTGTAAGTCTACACCTGTTCATTAGGTTTAACAAATATGTGATTTAACAGAGTCAGAACTACAGGGTGTTCCTAAAGTCTGGACATACAGGCAAAAATGCTATTTTCAAGAAATTAAATGAATGAGATTTTCAACATTTTATTTAATTTGATTATTAAAAAATAACATGTTCAATATGATTTCCATCATTTGTGATGCAAAGGTTGATTCACTTTGCAAGATTCACGTGAACTCAATGTAATAACTCCACATCGCTGTCAATTTTAGCACATTCATTCTTCATGCGTTCAATCAAGTGTGTTTCATCTGTGATTTTCGTTGAGTACACCTTATACTTTAGCATACCCCAGAAAAAGAAGTCAAGGGGACTAAGGTCTGCTAATATTCCAAATATTTCAAAATGTGCATTTTTGTCTATGTGTCCAGACTTTAGGGACACCATGTTTTTTGTATGATCCACATTCCAGAGGGAAAACTGAATGGACTATTTCCTAAGATTCTTGATTATATAGAGACATTTATTATCTGGGTATCACATCTGAGAAAAGACTCCAGAAGTAGCACCAAGGAGAAGTTTTATTACACATTTTTTTCATTGCTCTTATGTTTTACAGTTGTTGATTTTGTGCTGAGAAGAAAAATGGCACAGTGGATTGAGGGCTGCCTTCAGAATTGGCACAATCTGGGTTTAAGTGCTACCTTAGACACATGCTACTTAAGTGATACTAAGCAAGGGGCATACAACTCTTGTTGTCCAAGATGACTCTCTAACACTATAAGCTGCAGAACACTTGTTGATCTATCAGTTATAGGGGATTTTCTAAGTGGAAATTATCTACAATGTTAACAAAAAACATTTTTAGAATAAAAGCACTGTATGCAGTTAAGAAAGCTTGTCCATTGTTAAGGGAAGCCAATCCCATGGTGCCAAGGTCACATGCAAAGAGCATATTGAAGTTTTCCATGGGTGAAGGTTCTCCAGCTATTTTCATTTTGGGTAAATCCATACCACCACCCCTCTCCAGACAATGAGTCAGCTCTGCCCTGCAGAGGCAGAGCTAGAGGATACAAAGTCATCCACTCTCTGAGAGGCATAGAGAGCTCAATAATTCCTAAGTACTTCAACCCAGTAGGTTGGAGGTATATAAGTGCCAGGGAGAATGTGGGAATACCCAGCTTCTGATATTTCTTGTTGAATCATCTCAGGATAATGACTACCAACACCACCTGGCACTGCATAGTATTATATAGCCTGCTGTGTTTAATATCCTCATGTTATAATTTAAAATTGCATATGTAATCAGCTCAGTGTAAGAGAAAGAAGACAGACTTTGAGTCAGAAAAAAAGACATCTTCAAATACTCATTCTACAACTCAACATTTGTGTGACCAGAAGCAACTTCCTTAATCTCTTTGGAAATCAGTTTCCTTATCTGTAAAAAAAAAAATCTGTAAAAATCTGAGATTTCACCAAGATAATGATTCTATAAGGTCCTTTTCAGGTCGAAATTTTGTTGTTCAGCTTCATTTCAATTCACCATTTTTAAAAAGTAAATTATCAGAACATTCTTTCACAAGCAACACACTTTAAAATGTCTTTAAGCTATTATCATAAACATAAGAAACATTATGTTTGGAAATGGACTTCTTGAAAAGAAACAATACTAGCCAAACTGTGTAAACAACCAATGCCTCAATGACATTTTGGCATCTAGAATTTAAATGACACTTTACCAAGTCTTTTTGCTTTAACATGATCATAACTGTTTCATATTATTTTAAATGTTGGCATGTAATAAAAATGAAATAATAGTTAATAACTAAAGCTTGTGCTTAAGAAGTAAAGTCACACTAAGGAAAAAATGTATATGCATATGTCTACACACACATACACACACTAGCTATGTGACCCTGGGCAAGTCACTTAACACTATTTTCCTCACTTTCCTCATCTGTAAAATGCGCTGGAGAAGGAAATGGCAAACTATTCCAGTATCTTTGCCAAGAAAACCTCAAATGGGGTCACAAAGAGTCAGACATGACTGAACAATATGTAGATACAGATATATATGCATATAGACATATGTGTATAGATAGACATATATATACATATATATATAAATATATACGTATATAGAGAGGTATGCATATAAACACACATGCAGATAGATTCATAAGGATGATCAATGCATAGAGGAGGGAAGAATAGGGGGTAAAGGGAAGAAGAGGAGGAGGAGATGGAGAGGGAAAAGTAAGGAGGGACACAGGAGAGAGAATGAGTGAGGGCCTAAATAATAGCCTAAAACTCTAATAAGAATTTGGGGGCACCCTGTATGTAAAACTTGTGAATAAAATTGTTAATCTTCATCAATTTTACAAATTTCTCCTCATATCAAAATCAAGATAGGGGCTAGACCTGCTATTCCATTGATATAGGGTGCTAATTAATTGAAGAAACTCCCTCTGCCAGTATTAACTCCTCACCTACTATATAATTTGTAATCTTAGCTTCCTAGAACACCGAGAGATTAAATGACCTACACAGGTTCACAGAATAAGTATTGTAGTTGCAGTAGTACTAGCAGCAATGATATGGGTACTTCCTCAGTTAAGGCAAATCATAACCTCTCTATGACTTAGTAGGGGGGAGGGAGGGGAAAGAGAGAAAGCAAATAAAATCACACATTTTGGCCAAACTGGTAATGAGCCTTTCAGAACAGCAAGGTTGGTGCTTAGGTGATAGCCAAAGTATCCACTGCTAGAAGCCTTTCTAAGTTTCTAAATCCTACCAAAGCTTGTACCCTATTGCCTTAGCCTTTGTAAACCCAGGTTCATGCCATACCATAATGAGGCATTGCACCAGGACATCAGGACTATCACCAATCATCAACAGCATTGACTATCTAGTTTTCATAACACTGTGCAAATATCAAAATGGTGAAGAGGGAGATTAAGGAAATCAGACAACCTTGACACTAGTTTTGACTCAGTTATTTAGACACTTCCAGTGAAATTCTTAGACTTTAATTTTCATTGTCATGTCTTAGTAGATCTAGTTCATACTGTTACACTTGGCTTCATTGAAACATAAAACAAAGCACAACCTGAAGAAAATCCCTAGCTTGATTGACCACTCTTACAATCTAGAACACTTCAGCACTTCTAGAACCAAGCACTGGTTGAATAATTACCCTGAGGATTTATAGAGAAAAAAGTAATCTTTCATGTTCTCAGAATAGAATGTCTTGGGGTACAACTTTTATACTTTAATAATCTACAGGAATCATGCTTTGGGAAGAGAAGAATAAAACATAATATATTTGTCTTGTATATGTCTTAAATATGATTATACCAAAGGTTGTGCTGCAGTCCTGGATATATAGTAACCACTTATTTATCCAAAGTCACCAAAAATCTCATACAACTAATATTTGTGTAAAATGAAAATTGAAACCCCACTGTGTGACTCTGTGGCATCCTGAAATGCCTTCAAGTATTCAGCCAATTTATACAAAATGTGTTTTACTATAATTCCATTCTTTGAAATATTCAAATAATCTCTAATGATTCAATGAAGACACTGATAGTCACTTGTGGATAAATAAAATAACATATGAATTGCATTTTTTTATATGCCATCATCCCTTATGACATTATTCCAAGTATTTTCATAGGCCATCCCCTCTCTGCCCCAAACTGGCTAGTAAACTTCTTCACCAGTCTTCTGGAGTCATGATTGCCACTATTTTGCTCAATATCCTTAAGACTTTCAAAGTTGTTTTCCAATATTATAGTTTAGTTATTTTCTTAACTCTTTTTTTTACAGTGTTCCTCAATTTCTTCTGAACCAGTCAATATAGTCCAAGACCTTTTAGATTTCTCTGAATCTATTCTTTTCATCATTTCTTATGTAACAATAATGTTCCATTATATTTATATACAATAATTTATTTTGCCATTCCCTCACTTATTTTCTTTACAATTCACTGCTACAACAAAAGGTGCTGCTATATATATTTTTATTTTAATATTATTGTAATGAAATATAACTTGAGAGCTGGAATTGCTAGACTTTCTTCCCCCCACCTCCTATAATTGTCATTAAGAATCCTATTTCTGTAAATGATTTTTATTAATATCTCTTCCATCTTGTTCAATAAAATGACCCTTCAATAGTCTACTTGATATGGCCATGATTTGCCATGTAGGTAATACTGCAATTTTTTTTATATTGACATGGCCCAAACCTATGCAATTAATATCTTTCTGATTATTTGTCTCTCCTCCTTTTTTCCATTAAGAGCGTTTCATAGTTTGACTTGTATAATTTCTGAATGCTTTGGTGAATATGTACTCTAAGTTGTTTATATATTCTGTTATTTTGAATTGAATTTCTTTTCATTTTGTTCAGATTTATTAATGCATAATAGACTAATGAGTTTGTGTTTGTTTTATGACTTGATCATTAACTGAAGCTACTACTTCAAATATTAGTTGAATTCTTTCATTTCTCTAAGTAAGCTATCATTTGTTCTGCAAAACAACAATCTATAATCCTGTTCCTTCTTTTCCAGTACTTTTTTTCCTTAATTTATTTTTTCTTGCATTACTGCTATAACTGATATTTCTATAAATACATCAAACAATTATGGCAGAAATTCTTGTTTCATCCCTTATATTATTGGAAACGCCTCAAGCATTTCTCCATTATAGGTAATGCTAAATCCTAGGTTTAAATAGATACTAGTTAACATATTACAGAAAGGTCTATTTATTTTTCTACTCTTTAATATTTAAGAAAAGTGGGTGCCATATTTTGGAAGAACATTTTTTTTCTAATAGAATCATGAATTCTTTGGCTTTGTTTTTCACATGATTTCTTATCCAACCTTCATAAAAAATTCAACCTGGTTACAATATATAATTTAATAAGTTTATATTGTCTCTTTACATGTTGATTGTGGGATGGCTAAACCAATGATAGTACATGGATTTTTATGGATTACTACTGTAGTATCGGAAATGATAATTATGAGGAATGTATATAATCATTGGAATGCTTCTATGAAATAATGTGAAATCATGCTTATGCATGATCAGGAAAACTATACAAAGTGACTTCCATAACATAAATGAAAAGAAAGATAATGATAACAATAGTAATAATAATAAAACCTGGTTTCTGCCTCAGAATTGGTTGGAAAGAAGTATGAAAAATTACCTTCCCTTTATTTTCGTGCAAAATTGTCGGGGGGGGGCTCTCTGAATATGAAATAGTGCAGTATAGGTTATAGTTGTTGGGAGATAAAGGTGATATTAAAGCAAAATAGGTTTAAAATGTTTTTAAGAAATTAAAAAAAAGAAAAACCATCCAGAAGCAACAGCAAATTTGAGCTAGGTTGTAAAAGGCTTTAAATGAAAAACCAAGGATTCTCTATTTATCCTAGTCATAACAAAAAGTTTCTTGTGGAGAAAAATAACACAATTAGATCTTTGTTAAAGCACTATCCATTCACCTGGTATGGAAGATGGAATGGCACAAAAATATCATAAATTTTTAATTAAACTCAAAAAAAGAATACACAAAAAGATAAAAACCAAGTGGACTGGGACTGGGTGGGGTAAGGAGAAAGCATCCAGTTTTCGTTTCCCTCAAGTTGTGACCTAAATCTGTTTTAGTAAGAAGACAGGCCAGCCAGAGAGTCCTAGGAATAGAAATCTCATTGGAGCACCACCAAGTGGAAAGGATTTAAAAAGGTAGAAGAAACTTAGTTGTCAGGTAGCCAGTGTGCACACAACATGACATGTGTACAATGAAACTGAAAAAGGTGAAAAAAACAAGTGTGACCCTTGTAGCAAGAAGCCCACATTTTCCTTCACCTGAAAAGATTGTCTATAGCTATATTATTTCAGTGCAAGTGTCCAGAACAAAGGAACTGGATTTAAGTGTCTTGCCTGTCTGCAGCCTAGGTAAATTTGTCTAGAGGGGCCAGTAAACCATCAAGTAAGAGTTGGAAAAGCAGGTTCTTGGAGACACAGCAATGTAATAAGTTTTCCAGTCCAAAACTATGGGCTAGAAATTAATCAACATGAAAAGAAGACTCAGAAGAGGGAGGCCAATTAGTTAAAATAGAGAAAAAAATCAGAAAGAACTAGGGTTAAATCGATGTACTTGTGTATATAGGATCAACACTAACTCTTAAGATTCTTCAACATTTCTGTATTCTCCTTAGTCAAAAAGCATTTATTAAATACCTATTACGTGCCAGTAACGAAGCATGGACAGCTATCTCCCTTCTTGGTCCCACATGTATATTTTCACAGTGTGTTTAGTTAATTCCTTTAAATACACTCAAAATGAAATACATCGATATTTTTAAATGGAAGGTGAAATGCAGGGGCTGGGTAGAGCCTATGTCCTTTTCCATAGGAAAAGATAGAGTAATGGAGGACCAGGTCACTGAGAAATTATGGCAAAAGAGAACCAGCAAAAAGAGCCAAGGTTTGGGCCTCCTTTATGGGTGGTAATAGGGTTCCCTACATTCATTGCAAAGTATGTAGCCAAAGAGAAGTATTTGAAGTGTTAAAAAATAGTTGCTTTACCAAAAAAAAAGCAAAGCTACAGCAAGCTTTGATTTAAAGATAAACAGCATACTAAATAGAGCATCTTTCATATCACTTGAAGATGCAGAATTTCAGAGTTGAAAGTCCCCTGTCTTTAAAAGAATTCCCCCACGTGCATACTATAAAAAGAATCTCCTAATATACCTTACAAATTATTGTTCATCCTTTACTTGTTTACCTCCAACAAATGAAAACCTGTTACTAATCTCAAAATGCAAGGAAAAATCTTCTCATCCTTTATAAGCACTCTGCATTTTCCTCTTTGTAATTCCTCTTATTTTGTCTAGCTTTGCTTTCTGGAACCAAATAGACTAAACTTAATCTTGCTTCCCCAGGACAGGCCTTCAGAAAATTGAGAATAGTTATTATGTTTCCTTCAGTTTCCTATTATCTATCCTATTATCTAAACCACTATCCAACCTTAGGTTTTTATTGAAACAATAGACAATATATTTTGATTTGTCATTTTAGTGAGAGCTCTGTGGCAGCTTGGCTTCATTTACTAAAACATTTATGTAAATTTCTATGCTTGTAGGTGGGCTGCATAAATCACACTGCAGTCCTCATGCGGCCAGTAGGCTGCATTTTGGACAGCCTTGCTCTAAGCTAAACTCACCAGTTCCTTCAATACATACTCACGTAACCCCAGTCCCCATCACTCACATGCCAAGAATGTAAAACCTAGAAACTTATTAATGTTCTTTATTAAATGTGATACTCAGAACTGAACACAACATGCCAGGTATATTCTGCAGGATGCAGCTATCTATCAATTCCTATATTACCTCCTTATTCATGGAAGCTATTATTTCCAGGCTTCAGTGTTTTATACTACATTAATCTCATGCAAATATGTGGTAAAATTTAGAATAATGCATCTACTTCTTTCATTAAAAGAGAGTGTGTTCAACTTACAAATAGCCCTTCCCTATTTTTATACAAAATATTTATGGGCGCCTGATAGTTTTTTTCTTTTTCTTTTTTTATTTGGTCCCAATTTTTAGCACCATTTCTGATAGGCCTTACAAAATATTTTCCTTTCATAATGTACACATACCCACAAGTATATATACATATATATGGTCTCATCTAATTCCATTTTTTTTATTCATCTCCTTAATCCCATTTGCAAAATCACATATCTGCTATACCTAAACTATATCCCTTTTTAGCTGAGGTTAAGATGATATGATCATAATTTATTCTGTGAAGTATCAGTGAAGTTTTCAGCTCTAACTTATTTCATATTTTAATATGTATAAGAAAGCAATTTCATTGAAAATTTTCTTGCTTCATGATTTGTTTTTTACCCCGTAAGTTTTGCAAAACTCTTGAAAACTAAATGTTTTTGTAGATGTTTATGCTTGAACTATGAAAATAAATATTGCAGATGATTTGGGCCTAAATGTTAGATAAAAGAGAAGACTTTCCAAGGGTGCATTATCTTGGCAGAGTCATTTTCACCTCTATTTTTACTCAAAAGCTGAGAGAATCAGTTGATAATTGATTTATACCTGGGCCTATACCAGTAGTATCAAACATGAAGCCCACAACACAGTGCCAGTGAAACACACACACATACACATGTGTGTACATAGATATACACATATACATACATATCCATAAACACACATAAATATACACACATACACACATATATTAGAACACAAATAATGTTAACATGTGGCTTTAAGTCAATATGCAGCCCATAGAAATACTTACGTATAATTTAGTTTCCCCATTTCTATTTGAGTTTGGCTGGCCAAACAACTCAATTATAATTGTTCCCCACAGTGATTAATCAAATGTTATATATTTTATTATTCAGCTATATCAAAGGTACCTTTTATATGTATACAAAACCTTAATTATGTTTCTGCATTTCTATCCAGGCAAAGAAGACAAAAGTTTACTTTCTACCAGATGATTGATTAATCCTATGTCTACATCCTAATTATCAGGATCCAGATGAAAACCTCATAAAACAAAAGAGGTTGGTTTACTTGTACTGGCAGTCCACAATTATACACGAACTATGTTCTGAAAGAACATTTGGAAAGCAGTCATTTGGAATAATTTTTGCCATCAAAAACAAAGCTTTCAATGATGATTAGATTCCTAGGCTAACATTCACAGAACCCCTAATCCAATGCATTACTGTGCTGTGGAGGGGGATCTTGGGTTATCAAAAGTTATGGATATGGGGGAGCTAGGTGGTGCAGTGAGTAGAGCACCAGCCCTGGAGTCAGGAGGACCTGAGTTCAAATCCCGTCTCAGAAGCCTGACATTCTTACTAGCTATGTGACCTTGGGCAAGTCACTTAATTCCAATTGCCCTGCCAAAAAAGCAAAAAAAAAAGTTATGGATGTCAAGTGTAACCAAACTAGAAACTCTTCAAGAACTGTCTTGGTGAAAGATTGTATCTGTTTTCTGCATACCAGCTTAGGATCAGCACAAGAAGGTTGGCCACTATTAGATAATAGAATATTTGGTCATAGTGACAAATAAAAGAGATTAAATCACAAAATCTTTGAGTCTTTTGGAGGCCCCTTCCTTCTTCTACAGTGAAAGGGACACTGTGCAGAAAGGGGTCAGAAGGTACAGAAACATGAAATTTTTAAACCATCAATACACATTAACTTAACTATTAATATTCTCTATCTTATTTTTATTCTGAATTTAATGAACACTAAAAAAAGAACATTGTTCCTATATAAAATAGAACAGAAAAAAATCTATAAAACCAAGAACTCCTATTATAGAGTTTACTTTTTTTTGGATAGATAATAAATTCAACAAGTTACTTTTAAAGCCTTGCTTGTATTTCCTTCTGAAGTTCCTTCTCTTCTTTACATTAAAAAAAAAAAGTTCTATAATGACTCTCTTCTATTTTTTTCTTGGCAATCCTATCCCAAGCTTATCTCTCTCAAGTACTGAAAAAGAAAAGGGAAAAAAAAATCTTTGTTACAAGCATAGCCAAGCAAAACAAATCAGTATATTCACCCTGGCCAAAAATGTATGTCTTAATCTACACCTTTAAACTATCTTCTGTCTGTGAGGAAAGTCATAATTGTTTATTGAATTAATCAGAGCTCTTAAAACTTTCAAGAAATGCTAGTATTCTTAATGGGGGATAACCATCTAATTACTTGATTAAGTCAACTTTTCCCAAAATAC
Source organism: Phalanger gymnotis (assembly GCA_028646595.1). NCBI lineage: Eukaryota > Metazoa > Chordata > Mammalia > Diprotodontia > Phalangeridae > Phalanger > Phalanger gymnotis. The sequence goes on from CM053623.1 coordinate 188,258,836, forward strand.
AGAGAGATGAACCTGAAAGATAACAAATACACTGGAAATTAAACAGATTTGCTAGCATTTCTCTACAAGATTAATTACAGTAAGGCCAGTAGAAATGTCACAGATGGAGTAGGAATGACAATTAAGAGGATAAAGAAGAATAGTTGCGCTTAAGCACAAGTAGAAGAGATCAATGTTATAGTTGATTCAGTTTTACTCACCCAAACAGATTGAATTTTCATGATAAAGTAAAGGATATACCCCAAGAGAATGGTGGGGAGGGATCCATGAGTGCTTTTATTGTCAACCATTCGACAACGATAAGCTACTACTATGTGGCAGACACTGCTAAGTTCAGGAGATGAAACCAGAAAGTATGAAGCAGTCTTTATTCTTAAAGATTCTATATTCTAATGATGGAGCTAAAAAATAAACATGAATAAACACCAAAGTAAAAAAAAAAGATAAGATTTACTAATATATGTACACATATACACACACATATATGAGAAACAGCTAAATAAAATATCGTTAGGGAGGAAGGGCACTAGCAGTTGGAAGGAGGAATGGTTTCATATAGGAAGTGAGAATTCAGTTTCATCTTATAGGACAGAAAAAAGGTGACATGAAAGATATCAGAAAATGGTACCAGATGTATTTATTTTTCCATCTCTTTTTTTCCAAGAATGATTTCTAGACATATTGAATGTATGATGGAAATAAGAAAAGGAAAAAAATATCGCAGATGGTCTTCCAGCAAAGACCACATGTTCATAGATGCATAAATGACTGAGAGGTATACAGAACAGAAGATCCCTCTGATTTTTTAATTACTGCTTGTTCTTTAAAAAAAAAAAAAGATTTGATATTCCAAAATAGTCTTGGAGTCTCTCTTCAAATAAGATATCTCTCATATATTTTGGTGTTATATATAATGTTTTGATGGACACAAACACCAAGATAATTTAATTAATGGTCTTCTGAGTATCACTATTGAGTAATGACGAATTAAGGAGACCTCTGCTCTTCAGAATATCAAATCAATTATTAAGCATTTAAGTTACCATTATGTGCTAAGCAGTATGATAGGCTCTGAGAATATAACAAAAAAAAAATGAAAGCATCTCAGCTTTCAAGGAGTTTACATTCTCTCAATTAGTGTCTTGGATCCATTCAATCGAGCATTAATTTAGTATAGTCCAGATTGAAGAGGTATTCTCTAAACACTGAACTCGGTTCAAGAGATATTTAGGCAGATGCAATGTGCAATACATTGTGCTACCCAGAAATCATACAAAATTCAAATACAGCACAATCCTTGCTCTTAAGTAGCTTATATTTTATTGAGTCTGATAGACTCTGTCCATCAGATGTTCCTATTATGGATGATAGGGGATTTTTTTTTAGACCCAAACATTTCAAAAATTATGTCGTAAGATCCTTAGCTATTAAGAAAGTGTGCTTAGACATCAATAAAGGGTAGAGTAAATCACTAAAAACTGCACACTGGCCAGATTATGACACATAATTTGATGCCCAATCCATTTAGTTCTTCAGCACATATCTATGAAAACATTGGCAATGGATAGTAAACCAAGGTGAGAATTAAAGAGGAAAAGAAAGTTGAGCTGGAAAATCATGACTTTGTTTCCATGATGTCAAGTTGCTCCCTGCTAGAAAAAAATGATTTAAAAAAAAACACAAATATTCTGCTGGTAATATTACATGTTAATGAATCAGGAAATACAATGATTTCAGAAGAATTAGAATTTCAGGTGACTCAAAAAAAAAAAAACAGAAACATGAATGATGGACATAAGTAAGAGGCAACATATTACCAAAGATTATGCCAGAGGTCACGGTCAAGGAGACATTGTATTATTTGCCAGAAGTCATTGCATTATTGAAAGACAAAGTTAAAAAAAGAGGAAGTAAATGAATTGTCTAGAAGGAATAAGGGATAACAAATGAGCAGCTTGATCATTACACCAATATACAGCAAACATTTAAAAAGGTCGATGAAGACTTCTAGCAGATTGGGTAGTTATTCTATTGATGGATAAGAACAAATATTGCATGGGATAAGAAGCTATGGACAGGCTGTGAACTTCGTCAATGGAGTGAATGCTGATGAGATCATGAATCAATCCATAAATCAATGCCTTAGTGTGAGCTGAGTTCTAGAAGCAAAACACTGGTTGGATGACCCTTGGCAAGACACGAAACATCTCTGAGCCCCATTTCTTCATCTGTAAAATGAAGTGATTGCACCAGATGACCACTGAGGTCCTTTCCAGCTGTAGTTCTGTGTATGTTCCTATGTGTTCCATAGGAAAGAGGTTTCTCAATCCATTTCTTAGACAAAGGGCTAGGTCTAAGCAATTTTTTTTTAAAATTAACTATTTCTGCACATCCTTCCTCCCTTTCTGTATATATTTCCTACCTTCTAGTGATTTTCCCTTTAGGTGTTAAGATAACCTCATGTGATCCTAAACCCCTTTTCTGATACACCATACCCTAAATTGTTGCATGTTCCAATTTACTTCTTTCCTTAACTTCAATCAAAATCCCAACTCCCATTCCCTCACAGCAGAAGAACTTGGGTATTCAGGGAATAATCCATTGAATTAATTCAACAACAAAAAAGGTGAATGCCTATGGAATCCCTGTACCCTTCTTATAACATTTTCCGTTTAAGGTGATGCTTGTTAATTGAAATGAATTTTGAATGACAGTTTCAGACACTGTCATAAAGAGAACTACGGAAAATGCACATAGCATGAGGAAAAGGAGGACTGGGTTTTAATAACGTCTATGGTCACTTCTAGTTTTCAGATTCTATAATAAAATGCAAGATATTTTAGGACAGACTAGCCCCACTGGTAAGGAGAAAAATATCTGCCCCCTTGTCAACTCAGCTCTAAGGTATTCCTGATGTGCAAACATGCATCTCCACTTCATTTTGTGAGCCTAGATATTATTTTAAAAAGCTTATTATTTTTTCCACAGTGCTTCCTAAAAGGAACAGAAGTCAGGATTTGTGGAGGTGAGGGTATGGTGATGGAACTCAAGAAAAGCAGGGGTTATGATAATCGTGTGTGTATGTGTAGGTATGTATACCTATACACACATATGTATGTGCTTGTAAGTTAGGTATACCACATGGAATAACAGTATATTTATCAGCTGTTACAATATAGATGGAGGAAGGGAATGGAATAAGAATTATTAAGTGTTTACTATGTGCCAGGCGCTGTGCTAATGTATACTATATATGTAAATACTACCTGGTTTGACTCTTATAACAACCCTGGGAGGTAGGCACGATTATTATTCCTATTTTAAAATTGAGAAAATCAAGGTAGACAGAGATTAATTGACTTGTCCAGGGTAATAGAACCAGTAAGTATCTCAGGTTGGATTTGATCTCAGATCCTCCTCACTCTAGGTTCAGAGCTCTCTACCCACTGTGCCCCTAGTATACAGGACATGGTATGCAGGACTCATGATACATATGCATCTTAGCACAGTGCCTGGCACTCAGTAGGTACTTAATAAACATCTGTGGATTAAACAATTAAAATGCATAGGCCTCATTTTAATTTATGTCATCTTTCCATGTGAAATTAGAAAATTAATTTGAATTTAAAGTTTGTATGATGTATTCTTCCCTGTTCAGATTTTTAATGCATGAGGCTAATAAAAAGTGGCAAGCAAAATTAACTAAATAATTCTACGCTTTTATCCCTTAGGAGACAACATATGTATTTCTTCAAATGAGACTCATTTGATAACGCTGGATAAAATGAGATGCTTGCGGAAACGTTCAGCAGTGTCATTCTTAGGACTTCTTGTTATTTGCCTTCTCTTCATGAACTTGTATATTGAAGATGGGTATGTCTTGGTAAGTTTCTTAGATAGATTAAGTTTTGTAGGAACAGTCCTTCAGGATTGTAAATTGCAGCTTAGTCAAGCAGAGACAAATTGACACAGTGAAAAGTTCACCGTCCCAGGATTTAGCGATCTAGGTTTCAAATCTTACCTTTGATGCTTACTGTTCATGTGACCTTTGGCGGGCCACTTAGCCTCTGAGGGCTTCAGTTTCCTTGGCTATGAAATGAGAGGATGAACTAGATAAAGAATACATCTAGAGACCTATTATCTTAAGTCATACTCTGACCTCAGTTTAGAAAACAGTTACAAAAAACTAGTCACAGAGATGAGTAAGCTCAATGTAACAACAGTTTATCTATTTGGTTTTCTATTTTTATCTATTATCTATCAGATTATCTATTTTTTTCTTTTATATATTTTTTTGTTGTTGAATGTTTACTGAGTTGAACACTTAAGTACTCTAGACTTTAGAGCAGTAGTAAGATCTTTTTTATCTGATCAAGTCATGTTCCCTTGATAGAAGTATAAACTAAAGGGTTATTTTCTTTTTCCTCTATTTCCTTAGAGATTGATTACCTTCTTTACCAATGATCCTTAGAGATCTCTGTCTGATACTATTTGTATTTGGGTCTATATAGGTATCTCCAATCTGCATGTGCCCAGTTAGCCCAGCCAAATGATTGCAGAACTGGTTAGGGCCACTTAACCCATATGAATTTTGGGTACTTATTTGAAATAAGGGAAGAAAACCAACTCTTGCTGCATTAGGAATTAGTTATGCTTCTTTGAATCCCATTGCCTTCCAAGTACCTTTTAATGAGTATTATTGTTTTGTTTAGTCAAAGAAAATTGACATTTTCCCTTCCATTATAGAGTGTTGACATTTGAATTGATTTTTGAAAGGCCTTAAATGGCCCAAATTGGGCCCAGATACATATCCATGTTTCTTGATTATGCCTCAGGAGACAAAGATAGTGAGACACTCAATGGTTTATACAGGCAATTTCGCTATCACTTTATAAATGGATCTTAGATGAGAAGTGGGGGACAGGCACGAAGGCATTACTATTGAATCATCTTTTTTCTCAGATTTCAGGATCACATTCAGGGCAGAATCAACATTCAACATATATTTAGAAACAGCTTTGATGATAGCTTTCTAGCTTTCTTGTTCACCACAATCCAATTCAGTCAATAAATGGTAATTGAGATAAGCAGGGTAGAGGGAAACTTTGTTAATAGTGATTTAATTAAGATGCTAATACACTAGAGGGGCTGACCATGAATGCTACTGAGAAATGATCTCTTCCCTTCTTCACCTTGTTATTGTTGTTAAATCTTGAAAGCAGTGGACTTTATGGGTAGGCACTTTGGTATAGTAGAAAGGACACAGTTTGGAGTCAGAAAGCCTTCATTTGGCCAAAAATTCTGAGACTTTACCATGTTACAGCAGGCAAGTCACTAGCCTCCCTAAGTCTCAGTTTTCTTATCTGCAAAGTGGAACAATACACTTCTTTCATCACTGAATAGTAAAGAAATCCCATCATAAATTCTAAAACCTTGTTGTTGTTAGGCAATGTCTTGACTTGCAAGTGAATTGGATTTAAGTGAGAGCTCAGCAAAGCTATCAGCCTCACTCTGTCCTCCAGAGTCAGAGTCCAGTGACAAGACATAGGTTAGAATAATTAGTGATGGCTGGGATGCAGTGGGAAACTAGTTTGCCTTTACAAAAGAATCTATCTGGGAAGGGAAAGCCCTAAAGTCTATATAATAAGGCACTATTATTGAGGAGAAGCCTTGAAATCAGGAATAAATGGGTTCAAGACCCACCTCTGACATATATCATCTGTGTTGCTCACAAGATACTGATCCTCTCAATTCTCTATGCAGCTAAGTTTATGAGTTACAAAGAAAATACAGATGTGCATTGGTAGAGGGAGTCCCCTATCTTGGAGCTTCCTATATCAATAAAACCACAGGTTCAATCCTGAAATCTATTATATTATTTCTGAGTTTCAAATCCTAGGGTAGTGATGTAAGAGCCATCAGACCAGTCATGCTTCCTTGAAAAACAAAGTGAGTAAATAACAAGTAGTTTGGGAGTGGCTATACCCATCATTTTATTCCTATTGGGAAGTCCCCAAGAAGAACCTAGAGTACATATTTCCACCTGTTTTCTAGTTCAGTTTGTGGTGAAGTTAGTAATGTTCTATACTGGGAGCCCAGAAAATCTGAGTTAACAAATCCTGATTCAGGAAAATACTGTGTGATCCTGGACAAGTCACTTTCCTGTTCTAAGGCTTAATTTTCTCATATGTAAAATGGGGGTTGTAATAGAACCTACCACCTAGGGTTGTCATAAAGATCAAATGATACAACACATGAAAAGCCCTTTGTAAACCTTAAGGTGCTATGTAAATGCTAGTTGTTATTAAATAGATGAATGCCTGTTCATTAACTTAGAATCTTACAAAGTCACCTGGAGCACTGTGAGGTTAAATGATTTGCCTAGGTCAAGGATTAAAAGTCTTGAATCCAGCTCTTCCTGAAGTTAAGGTGAGTACTCTTAATTCAATATGAATAGAGAAAAATAAATGATTGTGCTTCTTGCTTAGAAATCATTTGTTTGTGTAACTGTTTCTAGAGAAGGAAGTGACATTTTACCCCCTTATAAATTAAATCAGTAATGTAAAGAGCAGGTATACTTTCACTCTTTGTTTTCTTCAATAAACAGCTTCTCTGTCTAAGAGGCGCTTTCAAGGGGAATTTCAATAATTTATTGTACTTACTGGTGAGAGGTTCACTATTCATAGACACCTTCCTATAAACCTCCAATCAAGAGAGCCCCCTTTGAAGTCATTGTGAGCCTTGCGAGTAAAAAGTCATTTAAAAATCTGGAATAATTTCAGTATTTATTTCCAGGTTTTTTGTTTCTTTCTTTAACACACGTGTATTTATTGAGCCATTCATTGAGCATTAATTGAGCCAGACATGAACATATCTATGCAGTGTAAGGTTTTTGTTGTTCAGTCACTTTTCAGTCATGTCTGACTCTTTGTGACTCCATTTGAGGTTTTCTTGACAAAGTTATTGGAGTTTTTATCATTTCTCTCTCCAGCTCATTTAACAGATGAGGAAACTGAGGCAGTTTTAAGTGACTTGTCTGTGTAATGCAAGATAGAATTAGATAATTTCATAAGTCCAAAAATAAAATCTACACAAGGAAAAGAACATTGTAAAAATGTTGGTAAAGCAAAGGAATTCCATAGAAATGGTACACTTGAATTTTAGAAAAGAATTTGACAAACTTGCTCATCACCATTAGATGATAAATTTACAGGTATAAGAGATTTTAGTGCTGTAGGATTGTAGTTCAAGGTCACCTAGAGCAACAATCTTACTTTAGAGATGAAAATTTTTCCCCATTAGGTTAAATAATTTGCCCAATGTCACACAAGTATTGACAGAAGAAAACTTGAGCCCAGATCCTACAATCCTAAATTCAAACCATTTCTGTTGTTCTATTCTGCCTGGTTAGTTGAATTAAACACAGCCTTATTCAACACTTCTAATCTTGTGTTGAGTGCTAAGTTCAAAATTCCATTTACCTGTGATCCCATAATTATGGGAACCATCTTCCATGTGTCTACCACAGTGATTTGCATTTTACTAGTCTCATCTTCTACAATTCTCAATCATGTCCTCTCACATTTGCTCCAAAGAAGGCCCCGGGACTTCCTATAAGCCTTTATCAAGATATTTTAATCACCCCAAAGTCAGAGATACAGAAATTAAAAAAAAAACTCTACCCCTACCCTCAAGGAACTTACCTTGTAGCAAGGCTCAAATATTCAGTGATATGATCACAAATCCACAAATGAATCACAGAACATTACCTGAAAAATGGGTATTAAAGATACAAAGGAAAAAAAAGAAACAGCTAATAGTTCCTGCTCTCAAGAACCCCACTGTTGAAGGAAGAAATCAATATGCAAACAATTATATACATACAAGATATATACAGAATCAGTAGTAGCATGGACAAGATTGGGTTGGATCTGGAATGAAATAGAGCTAAGCTAGGTACCAGACCTCGTTCCAGTCTAGCTCCCACAACCATCACTGAGTAGAGGAATCATTGTGGAATGGTGGGGAGAAGGGGCATCTTCCTCATCATCATGAGCAACAACTGTCACCAAAAGGCAGCATCATCCCACCTCCTGCCCTCAGGTTCTGCTTGAATCCTACCACCATAGTCATCATCTGAGGAAGTAACTCTCATGCTGAAGTGGCCAACCATTCCCATTAGCTACTAATCAAAAGCCACACACAATGCAAACAAGACAAACTAGCTAAAGCAGCACAGTATCCTGAGGGACACAAAGGAGGGAGCATGTGCCTGGCAGGTCAAAACACCACCACTACCACCTTGACCATCTTTCCCCCTCACATCCCAAAGTGGGAAAAACATTAAAATTCTAAAACTAAGTACTTTGGGGATAGCAATGTTTCTAACCCAGAGTCCTCAGCCATCATCGAGGAAAGCAATCCCAATGGAGGCACAGCCTGACAACTGATCCTGAAGGTTCCATAGCCACAGCTGCCAAAGACCCAGAAAAGAAAGAGCTTGCCACCAAAGCCTTGGCATTGTCAAATTGTTCAACAGCAGAAACTGATACGATTTTGTCAATGGGTGGCATCAAAGAAAAAGCATTAACATCTGCACCCTAAAGACTCTGGATCTGAAGCTAAAACCTTGAATATGTGTTGTCACTACCATTAGAATTTGAGCAAGAACAAGGAATGTCTTACTTTTCTATTTGTATCCCCAGCATTTAGTGCAGTGCTTTGTACATAGTAAACATTTAATAAAGACTTCAGTCATAACAATTTTATATAATACTAATGTAAATGGTATGGTAGTGTGAATTAACTCCCCTACTCCCCTTCTATGAAGAAAAAAAATACCAAATGAAACTCATATGCCAAAGTTAGTCCATTTATAGGTTACCAGATGAGAGAATGAGTACTTAGAGCCAGAAGACACCTGAGAACCAGTATAGTCCAAACTTATTATTTTATAAAACCTGAGAAACAAACGTGGAGAGGTTAAATGATTTATCTAAGGTAATATACAGAGTGTTCCTAAAGTCTGTACACATAGGCAAAAATGCATATTTTCAAGAAATTAAATGAATGAAATTTCCAACCACATTGTATTTAATTGGAATACTAACAAATAACATCTTCAATATGATTTCCATCATTTGTGATACAAAAGTCGATGTGCTTTGCAAGATTCACATGAATTAGATGCAGTAAATCCACATTGCTGTCAAGTTTCCTATTTGTCCAGACTTTAGGGACACCCTGTACATGGTAAATGGCAGAGCCAGAATCCAAACCCAAGTCCTATGACTCCAAATTCAACCCTCTAGCCATGGTACCACACTGCTTTCACAAGTCTACACAGCTCCATAAATAATCTTAATTCTCAGATTAAAAAAATATAAAGGATTAATTCTAAGAAACATTTGGAAAGTAGAAAAGTAATACTATCACATTTACTATGTTAATAAAAGTCAATTCATTTTAAAAATCAATGAAGATACTTTTACACTTGTTCATTTCAATTGCTAACTCAATAGTATTTTGAGAATTAAATAATTGTTTAAATCCAAATACTGATTTCTATAAAAGCATAACATCATGCCTAACATATTATATTAAAATTCATTTGTTTCCCTCTTTTTATAATGTACAGTTGTCATGATGAAACAAGACCTCTTTGAATGGTATTTAATATAGGCAGATCTTAATGATATCCACCTCTTACTCTCCCATGTTAATTCTACTTTTCCCCATGCTATTTGCTTGGGTTTTCTTAGAGTTTCAAGAGCACAGAAGGTAAATTCTAAAGTAGAACCATACTAATGTTTGTTCATCCCATCAACAGATGTTACACATACTCTCTATACAAGGTACTTCCTATATGTTAAGTCATGTGGGTGATCCAAAGTAATAAAGGGCATAATAATCTTTGCCCTCAAGGCAAATAAATCAATGCATGAAAAAGCATACTAACAGATTTTGGAGGAGGGAGCTCTCACTTCCAGATGGGAGATCAGAGTAGGCTTCTTGGAGAAGGAGGTGTTTTATCTGGCTCTTAAAGGATTGGTAAGATTTCAACAGGTAGAGATAAGAAGTGGAAAAAGCAAAAGATAGTTTGAAGGAGTAGTCTGAACGAAGATGTCATAATGATGGCGAGGTATTCTATGTGTGTAGAGTACAGAGGATTGGTCCATGAAAAGAGAAAAGTATAGTTGGTTAGACCAAGACTAAGGTCATCTTTGTATGCAGGGCTAGTGAGTTTTTATTTATTAACAGTTAATCAAGACTTTGGTAAGTAAGGGTGAAATGTTTTATTAATAATAGTTTATGTAGATTTTGTTCAGTCATGTCTGACATTTTTTGGTCCCACATGGGGTTTTCCTGGCAAAGATCCTGGAGTGGTTTGCCATTTTCTTCTTGAACTCATTTTATAGAGGAGGAAACAAAGGCAAAAAGGGTTAAGTGACTTGCAAAGGGTCACACAGCTAGCAAGTGTCTGAGGCCAAATTTGAACTCAGGAAGATGAATCTTCCTGACTTGAGGCCAGCAGTCTATCCACTGCTCCCATTAGCTGCCCAGTTCATTTAGAATTCAGAGGTTCCCAAAGCAGGCCCCTGGGGGGCACTGGAATGATCCAGGCAGGTAGTAGCCTCGGGTGCAATTGGCAGGGAGGAATTGAATAAAAATAAGGGGGCAGCAGAAGCATGAGGAAAGAAGAGGAGAATATTTTAAAAAATTCACACATGTGTCATCTGTTGTATAACAGAGTTAAAGTTATAGTGATTTCATTATTTTCCAAGTAAACACACAAAATTCAAATTATAATGGATCAGTGGTCAACTCTGCTGACAGCACTGAACGACCAAGTGTTGGCAGGTGAGCTTGTCTGGAAATCCAGCATGCATTGGCAGGAATACGTGCATGTAATGACTTATTTACAGTATGATACTGCAGGGTTGCAAGAAATCATATTTCATCATCAAAATTTCAATGCAGAAAAAACATAAATTTACAATAAATTATTCAATTTATGATGGATCATTTAAATATATATTTTTGAAATGACACAAATTAAAAAAAAACACAAAAACATTGAAGGCTTAAAGATTTCCAATGGGGCATTGAGTATTTTTTTGTAAAGGGGGAAGTAGGCCAAATAAGTTTGGGAACCTCTGATTTTGATAATGCTTCCAATTTACATAACACTTTTCTCCAAACTAATCTGCATGAATGATAATACATGTATTATTATTGACATCATAACCACCACAATGACATCTACCATTGTATCATACCAGTTTAACAGAATGGCTAAAAAGCCAGCCTTACTACCAGGAGGCTCTGAATTCAAGTCATACCTCTGGAACATGATGGTTATTTGTCTTTGAGTAAGCCACTTAAACTCTGTGTTCTGGATAACTAAGACTAGACTACAAAGAATGTACCTAATCTGCATTGGTGCAAGTAATATCCATACCTGGGAATTCATTATGTCCATGAAATCACAGTCCCAGTCCCTCTATATATTTACTACTATTACCATTTCATAGGGCAAGAAATCAAAATCAGTAGAGATTAATTGATCTGCCCAAGTTGGTAGGCAGAGCTACAATATCCACCAGATATTTTAACTCAAGATCCAAAAGAGAAAGAAAGTCAGAAGAATATTAGAGGTAAGAAGACTAGTTAGTTGCCAAAAACAACAGTGTTATCTAACTCAAATATAAACTGGGGCCACTAAACCATGGATAAGTATCTCTGAAAGAGCACATTGACTTAGAAAATGATATATTAACATTATCTATGCTCTATCATCTTTATTTTCTTTTGTTAAATATTTGCCAATGACATTTTAATATGGTTCTGGTTTCACTAGGGAATCATCTGCCAGGCAATGAGTTTAACACCTCTGCTCTGAATTATTGTAATGAAACCTTAAATAAGGTTGATGATAGATTGCCAGAAATAGAAAGGAGGTTATGGATACAATAAAAAAATGTGGAGATAAAAACAATGGTGTTTATCCATGCATTTTTATGAAGGGCAACAAAGAATCATCAAAGGAGTACTTTGACAACTGGATTCCTTCTGCAGAAAGGGAATTATGAGCCACAGAGAATAACTCTACATAAAATCCTAGCTCTTTCAAATATAGCCCAAGTCCACCTTATCTGCCATTTGGTGGCTATATCCACAATCTAAAACCATGTTTAACAGCTTCACTTTTCTGTGAGTTAGTAGACATGTTGACATGGTCTCTGAATGAAATATGAGCAACATTTTAAAAACAATGTAAGTATAAAAGGTTGGATGACCAACTTTGCTTAGCTCTGAGTCTCTGGGATTCTTAACCTGGGGTCCATTAAATTTATAAAATATATTTTAATAACTGTGTATATGTATATATATATGCACGCACATACATATACCCATGTATATATGTGTGTATAAACATACACACACAAATATATACATGTATACATATATATATATAATATATAAAATTTCCTTTATAATCCAATATGTTTTATTCTAAGAAGGGATCTGAACCTTCGACAGACTGCCAATGGTGTTCATGACATACCAAAAAAAAAAAAAACTTTTAAAATCACCTAGTGTAAGGTCCATATTTATGTTCTAGTTGGTGTCACAATCGATAGGGTGCTGGGCCTGGAGTCACCAAGACTTGAGTTCAAATCTGGATTGTAACAATTAGTAGCTTCATGACTCTGGGCATGTCACTTAACCTCCTCCAGCCTCCGTTTACTAAATTGTAAAATAAAGATTATATTAGCACCTAGCTCAGAAGATTGTTGTGAGGATCAAATGAGATATTTGTTAAAAAAAAAAAAAAACTTGGCACATAGTGGGAGCTATGGAAATAATTATTCCCTTATCTTTCCCTACATTTATATTCCTTCTGGTTCTTTATCTTAGTGCATAAATAAATGCATACATACATGCATACGCAGAAAGTAACACAATATTTGTAGGATAGTAGTATTTAGGAAGAGTCCTAATAGATCCTTGTAGATAGCCAAAAAATTACTCAGTTGACTATTGCTTTATTTACTTATCATAAAAATATATAAAGAAAACAATGCTAGGAAATTTAATACAGTGCTTTTTTATATCTTATTTAATGCCTTGTCATGTCATTCATTTTGTGTAGTGGTATTCAATGCAAGAAAAAAACCTCAAGTTTTTTAGGAATTTGAGTTTACACTCCATATCCTGCTTTTTTTTCCTTTTCAATATAATACCTATGAACCTTAAGATTAGCATTGCCATTGAGTTAAGGAATATTAATCTGATGATTATCAGCATCTACAAGTGGTGAAGAATATTGTATGACAGTAAGGAATTTGATGCTGATAGTGATTGAATATACAGAGAACCTCAATGTCCTGATCTAATAACTTAAAAATCTTACTTCATATCTACAGATGTCTACATGGCAATTTATGTATCTGAAAACAGATATCTACACATATAAATCTATCCTATAGGAAATTAAGTTGGTGCCATTGTAAATTCAATTAATATCAGTAGGTGAAAGGTTACACATTCCAAATGGGAAATATATATAGATTGCATTCCTTTTGAATAATTGAAAATTGCTTATCTATATTGTAAAACCATAAGGATAAATGTCTTATGAGGAAATAACAAAGAGTGTGCTTATGTTCATAAATAGAGTTTTACATTAAAAAATTTACAGTTTAAACTTGTTACAACAAATATTTGAAGCAAGAAATTCTGTATAGAAGAAATTTTTATCGGTTCCCCACCAATGGCCCCTTACTCTAAGGCTAGGTAGAGGCATCCTTTGTATGGGTAATACCCAGTTCAGGAAACTGTCTCTGTGAATTCAGATTGTCACCTTCTCCTCGATTTAGTATTAGAGACCTGTCCAGAGTGCTTAGAGGTTAAATTATTTACCAGGGGGTCATAGCCCATATGTTTCAGAGGCAGAACTTGAACCTAGCTCTTCATAGCTTTGAGGGAAGTGCTTTATCCACTATTCTAAGCTGTCTCTATTTTAAAGGAATACTTAAGAATAATTTCAACCAACCAAATAATTTGGAGTTTGCGGTAGTAGGATCTGGCATTTTGAGTTGGCCATGGAAAGGTTATCAAAAGCTTTAATAAGATTTAGATCAAATTAGGCTACATTTCAAAGTCCCTTTCAACTATCTATCTATTGTCTAAAGATCCTATGAGCCTCTCTATTTCTTTAGAACAGTTAGAATTATGAATAGACCTTGCTTGTTTGAGTAATGCCAGTATAGGCATAGAGAAAAGTCTCTGGTTTGAGAGTCAGGCAGAAACCAGAATAAAGGTAGAAGGTACAGTCAACTAGGCAAGATGGGGAAAAACAATCCAATTTCTCTTCAGTTGTTGCATGTGCTATCTACCACAATGTTTAGATTTTTGAAGGATAGAGGGATATACAGGCATGGACTTTGATTCATTCAACCAAAATTTATTGAGCACCTAATATGTGCCAAGATGAAAAGTTAATGCATATGACACCCTGTGGCCCAACTTTTCGTTATTCATTGCTTAAGAGAGAAATTTTCACCCATGTGCACCTATTACTCTTTCTCTCTACCTCTTTCTTGCCATTTAGAAGGGAGACAAACAGCTCATTAGAGAAACATCCACACATCAACTGAATTCAGAACGTTATGTGCACACTTTTAAAGATTTATCTAATTTCTCAGGAGCCATAAATGTCACCTATCGCTATCTAGCTGGCACTCCATTACCAAGAAAAAGTAAGTATCCCTACATTAATAAGTGTGTGAAAGTGCTTTATAGAAAGTTTTTTTTTTTACAAATCTGATATTATTATTTATGTTCAACATAGTGAAAAATCTTAAAACTTTTCTACATGCCAAAATGATTTTTATATCCACTCAGTTCAATTTTTAATAATCAAATATTGAATGACATTGCAGACAAAACAACTGTTTGATTTCATTTTCCACTTTTAATTTAATGCTGAGGTAGTAAATAAATAGCTTGAGTGGAAAGTCAAAAACTTTTAAAATCTGTTATGTATTTATTTTGCAGTGTTAAACTTACATAAATCATGAAAGATGGATTGTTTTACTCTACTGTCCCTTTTGTCTATATGTTACAGTCAAAATGTAAAGGTTTCATTAAGAAGCATGACCACAGAGGGTTTTAAAAGTCTTCTCACCAATGTACAGATCTTTGTGTATTTGTGGTTCTTTCTCATATTCTGGGATATTCTATGAAGATAAAATTACTAGTACTAGCCCATAATTAAGTTGTATTATTTTAGTTGTTTCCTACCCAATCCCTTTCTACTCATAGTCCCTGCCTTCTTGACTCCCTCCTTGATCTAAGTGATGAGTACCTTTAAATTTTCCCCATATTTGTGCCCCATTTAGGCCATTCTTCCCCAGCATGCATCTTAGACTTTCATCTTCACTCCTTCCTCTTTCTCTAAAACATTCATTTTATACAGTCTGTTCCCTCAGGGCCTCAAAGTCATGGTTTGCTAATCTGATAAATGAATTTGTTCTGAAGTATCAATGAAGCATAATAGTTCGATGTGCTAGTAACATGTTTACTTTCCAAAAGGGACATCTATTGCACAAACCTGAAGGACTAGATGTCTTAATGGGAATTTGAGGAACTGAAGTAGACTGCCAAGAGAGTTTTTGTGGCCAAGGAAATTTTAACATAATATTGCAACTAAGCACGTGGCTGCCAAGTCAGCCTTTACCTAGAAAGCCAAAACTAGTGATCAATGAACATTACTACCATCTTTATGTTTTTATTATTTCTCTAAATGAAAGTTCAAAATTCATGCTTATCTGATTGACTATGAGAATGTGATCTTTTTAAAGTGAAAAATTAAAACTTCAGATATTGGAGGTAGAAAATACTTTAGAAATCTCCAACTTTTCATTTTATAGATGTTTCTTGTGACTCTTATGTTGTAGATTTCCACATGGTGTAAATTAGAATCAATACAATATAGAATCTTTAAACATGGAAGGAATTTCAGAAGTCATCTACTATAACAAGTACATCCTCTATAATGACAACATTCCCAACAAATGATCAGCTAGTCTATTCTTGAAAGCCCAGAGTGTCAGGGTACTTACTATCTCATGAGGTAGTTCACCCAACCCATTTTTTAAATACTTGTAACTGCTACAAAATTCCTTCTTATTCTGTTCCATGATAAATCTTCTGGCTTCCAAGCACTGGGCCTAATTCTATACTCTGGGGTCAAATAAATCAAAAACAAATCTTTATTCTACTGTAGCAACAATGTTGCTTGCAGCTGCTGTGTAGGTATAAGGCCAATAACACCAGCAGACAGAAGGGCTGTTAGCACAAGTTCTTTGATTTGCTTTCCTGAGGAAAGCAACTTAAAGGGGTTTACAATCTCACTTTAATTACACATACATATATCATTCACTTAGTTCAAGGAGAAAATATCAGCCTCCTGAACTTCAGAGAAAACAGAAACAGAAATTAAAAGCAGAACTTATATAGGCAGAGCAAATAACACAAATCAGCAGACAGGGTTTCTGTCTGTCCATAGTAATACATATATAGTTACGAGAGAGAGAGAAGCACCAACCTCTGGGTTTTCAAAGCTGGGGAAAGTCGTTAATGGCTACCCAGAGTCTCATCTAGCCAAATCGCAGGAACACTCTTCCAATGAGTGAGCCCCCAAAGCAAAATGGTAACCTCAGAGTATATATACACACCTCTTCAGGGTCAGCCACAGTGGGCGTCACAACCATGTGACTCAAACTCATGTGACTTAAGTAGGTTGTCAAAGACTCTTGATTCAATCAAAGGCACTTGATTGCCTTAGTGCTGAGAAGCACTTCCAAAGGAAAAAACAGCAAAAAGTCCCACTTTGTTTGCCATTACATCTACCCAACATTCTATTTGGCTTCTGTATCTATGTGTAGAGAAGTGGCATAGTGGATAGATCACTAGTCTTGCAGTTAGGAAAAACCTGTTTGAATCCTGATGCAGACACTTAGTTGTGCGACCTTGGGCACCTCTCAACTTCAGTTTCTTCAATTCTATAATCCATTTATTTCACAGGATTGTGAAATCATGTGAAACACACACATGAAGCATTTTGCATACCTTTAAATGCTCTAGATATTATAACTTCTTATATCTAGATAGATAAGTGTTTATATGTAAAAAAAATAAGCCTTTGCATTTATTCTACCTAAATTTCTTCTTTGGATTAAGATATTGCTCAGAATTTGGTGAAGCTGAGAATCTTAAGACCTTCATTAGAAACCTTCTTTTAGATTAATTTAAAATTTTGGTAACTAAAAAGAGGCTCACAGTCTCCTCCGACAACTCTATCATATCTTTGTGGTAATTCTTCAAAAGTCAGTAATTCATTGATCACTACTTTTATCCATCCAGGGTGGTGTGTAGACTACTCTCACTACTCTTCAGTATTTTTTCCCTTCCTTCAAGCTATACCCCCAAATTTCCCACCAAAGTTAGACGCAGTGTAGTTATCTGAAAGAATGTCAAGGTAGGAATCAGAAAACCTGGATTTGAATTTCAGTTCTCCTATTAGACATGTTAGCTAAAACTTGAGAGTTCTCATTTGGAAAATATCAATAATGATACTTATACTGTCTAATGCAAAGGGTATTTATGAGGATAATACTCTAGGTGAATTATGTCATTAAATACATATTATTACTATTAATATTACATTAAATACATATTAGATACATTGTTATTGCCAATATGTTTTCTGCATCATATTCGGTAATTCCTGCATTTTTGTGAAATGTTATGTTCTTACCCCTTCTACTTTGCTTATTTTGAAGTAAGTATATACTTCCATTGCTCTCTCCTTGTCAGGCATCCCATCTGACAATGTTTCAGTGTTACCTTTGAAATTACATTCACCCCTTTGTCTTCATATCCCAGCTTATTTTCTTTTTGACATACATTCTGATTATTTGTATGTAGATACTTGAGGCCATGCATATATTTTCTCTTCTACTTTATGAAATATTGGAAACTTTATTTGCTATTCTTTTTCTATACTCTGCCCATTCTACATTCCATCTGACTGAGATGTTCTTTATGGGAATTTTTATCTCTCTCCCTTTTCAGTTTAAAGCCTCCTGGATGATGTGATCAAGTCTTAGGGTGAACATTTTCTTACTGAACTTTTTCAGCTTTGCTACATTCCTAACCAAAAAGTCAACATCCCAGGAAGACAGGTTGTGTTGTTTAACACCATCATCTTATTCATTTGTATTATTCTTTTTCCACCATTATCTACTACTTTTAATACTAATTAACATTTTTTTCCACTGGAATTACAAAGCACTTTTCATACATTATTTCATTTGATCCTTACAACAACTATGAGATTTGGATGATTTGAATAGTATTCTCCTCATTTCACAGTGAGAAACTGGAACTAAAAGAGATTAAATGAATTAGTGATGGTCACAAAGCTGGGACATTCCAGAGGGTAGAGTCAAACTCATATCCTCTATCATCAAATGCACTGTACCATATTGACTCAAGTCAGTTTAGTAAGCACCAGTTAAGTACCTAATCTTTACAAAGCATTTGCTGGTTTCTAAGAATATCTGATCCTCAAGGACATAACATTCTTATGGGAAAGCGACATGCACACAGATAAAGAAATGCCAGATATATAAAAAGAAATTTGTCTCAGTGAGTCTGTAGGATGGGGAAAGTAATACTTATACCTATGAATTAGAAAAGATCTTCAACTGAGCTTTAAAAGAAGTTGCCAAGAAATGGGGGGGGGCAAGTTATAGGAGCATTTCAGGAATAAACAATAGTTGGCACAAAGATGAAGATGTGGGACATGAATTATTGTATATGGCAAGTGGGTCCTCTTGACTAGAATGTAGAGTTGGTAGAAGGGAGTAAAGATAAATCCATCTAGAAAGACAAGATGTTACTAGTAGGTGAAAAAACTTTAAATACCAAAAAAGAAAGAACTTTATATATCATCTTAATGGAATCAGAGAGTCATTGAAGCTTCTGGAAGTTTTGAAGGACCTTTTGTGCTAAGTCCATTTGGCTCTTATTTGATGAATGGATAGAAGACCTGGAAAACTAGAGGTAAGGAGAAAAAAAATGGGAGGCTATTGTGATAGTCTAGCCTAAACAAAAAATAATGAAGTTTGGAATAGAAAGTGGCCATATGAGTGGACAGAAAGGCCTAGTATATATAAAATACACTGTGGATATAGAATTGACAAGTACTGGCAGCTAATTGGGTATAAGATATATGAGAGAAGAGTCAAGTATAACTCTATTGTTATTAACCTAGATTACTACATAGATGGTAGTACCCTCAAGGGAAATGGGGAAATCATGAAGAGTCATGGGAGATATTGAATCTAATGTGCTTGGAAAATATGCTAGTGGAGACCTACAGTTGGTAATTCAAGACTGGAGTTTAAAAAAGACATGAGAGAAGAATATCTAGTCATCACCATAGAGATGATAAGTAAATTCAACCCATGAAAACACAAAGGCAATATGTAGAGATTACAGAGAGAGAAGGCAAGAGGACTCTGGGAGACACCCATAAAGTTTTGGGGGTTGTGGCACACAGATGATATTCTAGCACAGGAGACTAGAAGGAGTAATCAGACAAGTATCAGGAGAACCAGGAGGAAGCATTGCCATATACACTCAGGGAGAAGACCCTACCTGAAAGAATGCTTAAACTGATGTCTTCATTAACAAGTAATTATTAGTAACAGTTCCACTCTGGTAGTAAATGATTTAGCTTTCTGTTCAGAACTCAATAATCTTTAGATATTTTTTCCAAGTCCCATTCAATAAACACACACACACACACACACACACACACACACACACACACACACACACACCCCTGTACGATCATTTGTTCCCAATTAAAAAAAAATTAAAAGGAGATAGTAATCTTCAAATTTGAAAAGTTCAGAAAACATTCTGTCATATATTAGGTACTTGCACAAAGAAGAAAGTGTCATTTCTCATTGTCCATATCTAGGAGAATCCCTTCCCTACTCTCAGACAGGGAGCTGATGAATGAACTCTTCTTCCTAGGCCCAGAATGGGAATTCCTTGGTGGCTATAGATCCTTATATAATTTTTAACAAGTTACTATCTACTTCTTTCTCCTCATAAGGAGCAATCTTTAAGTCTTAAGTCTTTTGTCTTCTGTCTCTCTCTGTCTCTCTCTCTCTCTGATCCTCCACATCTATTTAGTTGCCAAAAAAATAGCTACTATTCTTGGGATATTCGAAGATTTTTCCTGGAGAATTCTGGAGGTCTCACTGCTTCTCTCCTTTTGTGTTATCTCTACCATCAACTTCCTTCTTTTCTCTTTTCTATCCAAGTTGAGGATTGTCATCTTCTCTGCTCTATGAACCTCTCATGAGATTATGCCTTTTCACAGGTGTATCCATTAAATAAAGATAGTCATGTTTTCAACTCTACATCAAGGGTTTTTAACTTCTTGTTTGTATCAAAGACCCCTTTATTAGTCTGGTGAAGTCTATGGGTCACTTTTCAAAATATTTTTTTTAATTACAATAGAAGGAAATGATTTTATTTCAAGTAGAGACTAGTAAAAATAAAGATATGTTGTTTGCTTTCCCATCCAATTTAATAGGATCCCCCCCACTTTGAAATCCTACCAAATCCTGTTCCGGTGAAGATCCCCTGGTATCGATTGTATCTGGTAAAAAAGTTTCATTTGAAGGAAAGAAGAAATAACTTTTTCACAATAGATGGCACAATAATGTCAGCATCATAGAACCACGTGTTAAACATAGTCATAGGAATGGAAATTTTCAATAATACAGTATACATCAAAGAATTTTGACTTGGATAAAAAATTTCTTTTGTATGAAAATTGAGCAGTTTGTAGTTCACACTAGCAAAAAGTGGGGTAACAATTTAATACAAATGAAAATATAAGTCTTCTAAGACCAATTGGTCCAAAAATAAACTTTAAAATAATCATTCAATCACTAAACAATTGAAAAAAGATTCACCTGTAATTTCCACTTGCATAAATTGGAGATAGTTTGTCAGTCATAACTTTGAATGACTTCCTCTTTTACATTTTTAAAATAGTTTTATATTATCTAAATATCTATCTGTCTTCTCTAATGGGTTTATATGGGAACATTGAGCTGTAGAACATTTTACACTCTATTTTATTTTATAAACAAAGGCTTAAAGTAACTGTACCCGTATTAGTATATTTATAATGTAACTTGTTTTCCACAGAAAAGAATCAATTACACATAAACCATAATAGCTTTTTCACATGTAGCTTAATAATTTAATCACAAAATGTCCTATATTTCATCATTTACTAAGCTTACTAGCTACAGTAGCAGCCCTAAGGGCCAACCTTGATTGTTATGTGTTTTTCAAAGCATCTAATTCATCTTCCTTCTGAATTCTTTTGCCCAGAGTACCTAACAGTTGGACTTTCATCAGTCAAAAGAAAAAAAGGAAACTATTTGCTTGAAACAATCAAGTCCATATTTGAGCAATCCAGCTATGAAGAACTGAAGGAAATTGCAGTGGTTGTTCATCTTGCAGATTTTGACTTACCTTGGTGTGACAGTATGGTACGAGATATTACACAGAAATTTGCTCACCACATTATTGCTGGACGATTAATGGTCATACATGCTCCTGAGGAATATTACCCAATCCTGGATGGCCTTAAAAGAAATTATAATGATCCAAATGACCGAGTCAAGTTTCGATCCAAACAGAATGTGGATTATGCTTTCCTTCTTAATTTTTGTGCCAATATTTCAGACTATTATGTAATGTTAGAAGATGACGTTCGATGTTCAAAAAATTTCTTGTCTGCCATTAAGAAAGTGATCACATCACGAGAAGGCTCTTACTGGGTGACGCTGGAATTTTCTAAGCTTGGCTATATTGGAAAACTCTACCACTCCCATGATCTCCCACGACTGGCACATTTTTTGTTAATGTTTTACCAGGAAATGCCTTGTGATTGGCTATTGATTCATTTCCGTAGTCTCTTGGCTCAAAAGGATGTGATGCGCTTTAAACCTTCTCTGTTCCAGCATATAGGATATTATTCCTCATACAAAGGAGCAGAGAACAAATTAAAGGATGATGACTTTGAAGAGGACACATTTGACATCCCTGACAACCCACCTGCAGAGCTATACACAAATATGAATGTATTTGAAAATTATGATGCAAGCAAAGCATATAGCAGTGTTGATGAGTACTTTTGGTCCAAGGCACCTGCAGTAGGTGATTATTTTGTAATTGTATTTGAAAAACCCATTAATATCAGCAAAATTAAAGTGAGTACTGGAACAGAAGATCGACAGAATGACATCTTGCATCATGGAGCCCTGGAAGTTGGGGAAAACATAGGATGGAGCAAAAAAGGAAAACAGTGCTCCACTTACTTGAGACTAGGGGAATTCCAAAATGGAAACTTTGAAATAGCAGATGTGAAGCACAAAGTTCCATTTGATATTCACTGTATAAGAATACTTGCTACCAGAACACAAAAGGAATGGCTGATCATTAGGAGTGTTAGTATTTGGACTTTTCAGCCAGTGAATCAATGACTCCATGTTACTGAACCAGGTCTTCCTTTCTAAGAGGGGAGTGCATACTATTGGTTGGATAGCAACAGGTGCTATTGCCCAAGGGATGACTTCACTTTGCTAATAATGGAAATCTGGGACATTACAAAACAAACAAAAGCAATTTATTTTTTACTAGTTCAGCCAGGCAATATATAAACACTAGTTTGTTGGTATGTTTTGAATTTTATAGTAAAAAAGTTTTCATCCACGTCTTTGGATCCCCAAATCCCTCTTTGTTGTTATCTTTGGCTTTTCAAGAGAAGGCAATGCTTGATAAGAAATATTCTCATTGAAATTGGTAGTTTTGATTAAACATTGTCAAAATAATTTGACTTTATTATATCTGCGTATTAAAGTTGATGAAAGTTGATATTTTTATGCCACGGTTAATGTTGCTTTCATTTTAAAGACAGTTTTAATAATGTAAGCTTCTTAATATATTGCTGGTTGTATTTGAATGCCAAAAGAAATGATGTGGATTAATATGACACATTTGAAATGTGAAGACTGATATGTTAATTTAGTTGGACAGTGATTATTGAAAAATAATTGTTGACAGTGTGCTTAATCCTGTAGTAGAACCTTGGGTCCAGTTTGTTCATCAAATTTTATATATTAAGCATTGCTGTCAAGCAGAGGCAGAGGTGGTCTGAATGATAATTTGATTTCCCATGGAACTAAATTCCTACTTGCCTGTAATCTAATCCCTCATCAATCACATCTGAAATGAATGAATGAAATGAACGCCACTAAGAATCAAGGCCTTTGTAGGAGAGTTCCACAGGTGGGGAAAACCCATCCCAATAACTTGTATTAACGGTAAAATAATTTTCATGATATTCTTTAAAAAAAGTGATACTGAATCTCTACTGCTAACAGTCCCCCCCACCCAGAGGAACAGTATTTTCTCTACAATTATTTGGCAGAAAAAAAAAAAACACTAAACTTGGATTAGGGTAACAAAATTACCTATCCTCGAAGAAAAAAAGAATAAAGACATCTTGCATTTGGTTTAACCTTATAGCAATTTATAATATGAGCAATTGCTTTTCAAATTTGATTATATTAATATTTGTTAAAAATTAATCTAATTGAAAAAGTTTTAACTATTTCCTATCAGTGTTCAGCACAGTACCTGACACATAATATGCTTCTAAATGTGGCCATGGAAAGAGCTCAGGACCTGGAGTCTGGGAGACCTGAATTTAAATTCTGCCCCAGAAACTTACTATTTGTGTGATCTTGGGAAAATTACTTAACTCTCTCTTCCTCAGTTTCCTCCTCCATTAAACAGGAAAACAGTAGCACCAATCTCACAAAGTAGTTAGGAACAAATGAGTTAATATCTGTAAAATGCTTTGTAATCCATTTAGTGCTATGTAAGTGCTGGTTGTTATTATTAATAACAATTATATTATATGGTAGTTCACCATTAAAAAGTAGGCTTTAGACATGGAATGAGACTTGGAAATTCTAATGCATCCTCTTATTTTATCAAGAAGAAAACTGAGGCCCAAAGAGAATGGAGATATCACTCAGAGTAACCCAACCAATTATGGTAGTGTCAGAACCAGGACTAGAAAACAGATCACTTGTCTCCCATTCCAGCACTCTTTCTATGATAGTACAATGCCCACCCACCCCTCCCCCCCAAAAAAGACCCAACAACTTTCTTGACTGGATTTCATTTTCCCAGTGTCTAACTTACACAGCAAGGCCTAGAAACTCTTCCTTGGCACTACAGATCCCTACAAAGTATTACTGCTCTAACCATGCCACCAATATTGGCCCAACATTCATAGTAAGCCTCCCTAAAATTACTATCAGAGAATAGCTCCAATAGCATCATCTCCCTGTTGTTGTTCAACAGTTTTGGTCACGTCCAACTCCTCATGACCCCATTTGACCCCATTATTGGAAAAGATATTGGAACGTGTTGCCATTTCCTTCTCCAGTTCATTTTACAGATGAAGAAACTGAGGCAAAGAGGGTTAAGTGACTTGCCCAGGTGTCTGAGGCCAAATTTGAATTCAGGAAGATGAGTCTTCTTGACTTCAGTACTGGCACTCTCTCCTCTAACATATATTTGAAAAAAAAAGATGCGAGACCATTCTCTTCTCCCATAAAGACGTCAGTTGGTCATGATGTCTTTTTTTTTTTTTTTAAAAATGCCTTTGCTCATCTTTGATATGCCTCTAAGGCTGGAAGTTGTAGAGGAGGAACATACCTACGTCGTAAGAAGAAATTTCCACCATAAAACTCATGTGATGATTAAGTCAAAAAGTCTGATAAAAATCAAACCAAACAACATGTTTTCATTGCTGTCAATCTTTGATTTATATTCATTATTTCTTAGGGTACAGTACTACTCTATTATATTTAGTTACCACAATTTGTTTAGCCATCCCCCAATTATTGATGGGCTTCTACTTTGTTCCCTAATCTTTGCTACTACAAGAAGTGATTAAGTTAATATTTTGGCAAGCATGTTGTTGTATCTTTTAACTTTTTGAAGCATACATTCAACATTAGTTTTCTGGGTCAAAATATATATGTAGACACTGTGGTCCCTTTTTAAAGGCATAATCCAAATTATTTTTTTAGAATGGTTGGGCAAATTCTCAGCACTGCGTACTTTCTAAGTTTAAACAATCAAATTGGTATTATCTGTAATTCCCCCAAACCTTCCATATAACATTATCTCATTCAATTTTCATAATCACAGTATAAGGTAGGCAGACAATGGGCTGTTACCCTCAATCTTAAAAAAATAATAATTAAAAAAAAACAAGATTCAGGGACAAAAACATGACTTCAAGGTCAAACATATAATGTAATGACACAAAGACTGGAACTGATGTTTTCTGCCTACTAGGCCAGTGCTTTGCCACAGTATCGATGTCTAAAAGGTCAATAGCTGAGGAGTGTTTGACTTGGTCAAGTCACTTAATCACATTGGGCATGTTTTTTAATGTATAAGATATAGTTGGACCTCTAAGTCCTGTTCAAGCTCTAGATATAATCTATTATTTCATTATAAAAGTTACAGAAACTATGATGCTCTATAGCAGGTACTGGCAAACTAAGGCCTGTGGGATAAATCTGGCCCCAATTCTGTTTTTATACAGCCTGTGAGCTAAGAATACTTTTTTACATTTTTAAATATGTTAAAACTTTATTTTAAAATGTATTCACAAGTTAAAAATTGCTTTTACTTTTAAATAAAGTGCATCATATTTAAAAATTCAAAAAAAGATAAAAAATTCTTAACTCTCACATACAAAAAAGGGGGGGTGGTTGGTGTGGACAGGATTTGGCCCTCAGGAGAAGCTTACCAAACCCTGCTCTACAGCCCTCATACTCAGTGGATTAAAAGGGGTATTCACCAAGTGCTAGGGTACCATATTTATACCTAATTACATCTCACCCTGAAGATATTAACCCATTTTGTTTACAATAATGGTTGGCCACAAATGGGATGTGATCTGCACCCTTAAAGGGGGTGCCTGAATGACAAGATCACAGATCCATCAAGTATCTGATAATTAAGGCAGGTATTTATATAGCACTTACATGCTTCAATGAGCTTTCTTCATAGCCTCGTGCAAGCATCATTATCTATATTTTATAGGATATGAAAAGACTCAGGTCAAGAAATTTGCTCAGAGTCCCAAAGCTAAGTTAGCACAAAACTAACAAGTATCAGAGATAGGATTTGAACCTGCATCTCGTGATTCCAAGTCTAATGTTTTGTTTGTTGTTGTTTTCCACTAGAATGTGCTCTCCATCACTTAACTTATATGTCAAAAATCCTATCCATGTTTTGACTATCTTGTTCAAAAAAGCTGATGGAGAAGTTGTCTCCGACTAGGATAATATGGCTCTAGAATTTCTTTCTTGCTTTATGTCTATGACAGCTGTCATGACAAGGCATGCATCTCCTTCTCCATCCATCCTCCCAATGGTTTACATACTACCTTTCTCCCAAAAGTGTCAGCCACTCTGTACAAGTTACAAATATGATTATTTTCCAACACTATGACTGTGTATCATCATTGTCAGTTAGCATTTCACCATATGGATTCCTGAGTATTCTTTTATCCAATTATTGCTTGGATAAGTTGCACATCCTGCCCAGTAGAGCAATATTGCAATGGTAGAATGGATAGAGAGCTGTCCTTGGTGTCAGAAACACTCTGCTTCAAGTCCTCCTCTAACACATCCTGGCTGTGTGATTCAGGGCAAGTCACCTCTCAGTGCCCAAAAGAAATCCTCTTGGTGAAGGTGCGAACCTACATTGCTAAAGGAAATTCCTCACCAGAAAAATTGTATAGGTACAAAATAAAAATCTGGTCAAAACAAAATCATGCAAATGCTGGCACATTTGCTGGATTCTAAAATGATATAATTCTTCTAGGAGCTAGATGTAACATTCATGGTATTTTTGAGACTCACAGACATTAAGAAATACTGTTATTTCCATTAACATTTAGCTCAGTCTTAAGAATAATGTTATATTTTCCCCATCCTTGATCTGTCAAGTTTTAAAAGATTGTGTTTTCTTAGTCAGTTTCCTTCTTTATTGGTGACTTTTAGGCCAAGGCATAATTTGTATGACAGAATTTGGGTACAGGTCTTGATGAATGACCACTGAAGGAATTCACCTTTATAATAAGTTTTATTGATGGTGTTTTGCAGATAATCTATCTTTTAAAGGCTTGTTGTTGTTATATTGTATTATGAAAACTCCATAGAATGGGCCAGGATCAATCTTTTGCAAATTTTCTTGTATATAGATTTGCTAGAAGCACATAGCAACTCCTTCAAGAATGACTGCCTCAAGGATTTTGGATTATGCATGCACTATATGAATTGGATGTTTGCCAGTGGATATAAACTATGGTTAATGCCCCAGATTCCACAGAGATCATATTTCTCCTTAAATTTGATGGCCCCATTATTGAAATAGATTTTTGAGGGAGTGGTAAAATAGAAACATCTCCATTTGGGGATAAGAGGGAGATGCCACAATTTTAATGCTATGGAATGGTTCTTTACAGGGATGAGATCATATAACAATATCGATGTCCCAAAGATTATTAGCACTAGGAAGGATCTTAGAGATAATCCAATTGAACCCTCTTATGAGCAAACTGAAGGCCAAATGGACTAGAAATAAGAAATAGACTGCAGGTGTGTCTACGATAACAGATTTCCTGTGTTGGACTCCAATCAGTGGCCTCAAAAATAGGAAACAAGAGAAATTTATTTGACTCAACTTTCTCTGTGATTTCAATTTGATATATTCAAATACATTATTTTCTTATATACAATCTTATTTCATTACTATTTATGAAAGTAATTTAGAAATGAAAATAATAAAAGAATATTGTAATTGTATTTGGCATTTTTAATTTAAATGCTAGAAAAATTTAATGCTGGCAGATTGGTAGCTCACAGCATGGTAGATACTATAAATTTTAGCTTTTAATGGTAATTTTAAGACTGTTTTATGCTTAATAATTTTCTTCCATTAATGTTTAAGAATGTGAGCCTTCCAGCATTTATGGACATACCAACAATGGTATTTCTTAAAAGTATAACAAAATATGGAAAACACATTTTTAGCCATAATAATAGCTGCAAAAATTATAACCTTTCCCTTACCCTCTGTCAATGCAAGCACTTTTGGATTCTCATTGAAAGTAATTCAATTTCTGCTATAGATTTGAGGGGGTAGTAAAAATATGACATTGAAGAAAATGCTTCATTTAGAGTTATTTTCCCCATGTAACTACACCTACGAGGCTAGGGAAATATGATGGTGACAGGCTTTCTTGGGAAATCCACAGTTGAATTATAGGAAAAAATGGCAAGGGCAAAAATATTAAAATAGAGAAAAAAGTTATTTTAAGATCTGTCTAAAAAAGTAAGTACTTTTAGAGTATAATATATTATTTTCAGGGAAAAAATCTGGAAACATTTTGGTTATGATGTCCCTCTGGCCTAAACATTCGAAGTGAACTAGGAACTAATAAAAATTATTAGATAATTCAGTGGAAGCAAAAATTACTCTTAGATATCTAGATAGTAAAATACAAAATCATTTCAATAGAATTACCACAATAATCACTTTAAATATATTTCTTTGTCTATCACTTGGCTTTTGACAGTCAAGCAAGAGGTTTTTAATGAAAAGATTTCACTCAGTATGGGAGTAATAAATGTTTGAGGTATATAGAATGATATTGTTTCTAAATTCTAAAATGTCTGCAAGTTGTTTAGTAATTTGTAAAATAAGACTGGTGTCTTGTATGACTATAGGACACGTACACCGAGATTACCTCTAGAGATCGTTTTTGTCTACCTTTCCAGTCAACGTAAAAATCATTTTCTACAGATCCCTGATTGGTAGATATCTAATCTTGTCTTGAGCAGTTTCAGGCTGGACATCTATCTTATGTCATAATGCAACCCACTCTATTTTGAGACAATTCTTTGAAAGAAAATGCTTTCTCATATTGAGCAGAAATCAGGTTTTCTTCCATTGGTTCTTGCATGGCTCTCTAGAACTACTCAAAATTAGGCTTTATATCAGCCTATAAGATATTTGGAGACTTTTGTCATGACCCTCCATAAGTCTTCATAAGATAATATTGTTAGAGCTGGAAGGGACTTTAGAAGCCAACCAATGCAACCAGCTCATTTTACAGCTGAGAAAACTGAGGCCTAGACAGATCTAATGAATGGAGGGAAAAAAACCAAAAACATAAAGAAAACTTGCTCATTATGTCACATGGTTGGTAACTAGCATAGCCAGGATTTCTAAACAAGTTCTCTGACTCCAGATATCGTGCCATACAGTATTTATATATTCATACATATATGTATATACATATAGAACTATACATATTTACATTCCTATAAATACAAATACACATACTTTTGTAAATTTAAATATATATAAACAAATGTATTCATATAGATACATATAAATATACATATTTATATAAATATAAATACTCTACAACACACACTGCCTCCCCTTTTCTCTGTCTCCTTCATGCTAGTTCCTTCAACTGTGCCTTCCAGACCCTTTGATATCATGGTCCCTCTCCACTGACCATGCTCCACTTAATCAACATCTCCCTCAAATTTTGGCTGATCCTAATTCTGATTAATGTATAACAGAGTGGTGCAATTTCCTCCTCATTTAAAATCTTTTGGGTCATTGGATTCAGATGTGATTTCATTGTAATCAGGAGCTTACTGGATAAGGATCCTTCTATCAGTGCAAATCAGCAAGTCTTCTGTGACTTACAGTCACATATTAGTCATAAATACCCATATTTAAGACAAAATATAACTTTGAGGCTTAAATTCTCCATTTAATGTTGTGCCTGTAGTTAAACTGTGAAAATTTGCACAAAAGGTAAATTAATTGAATGGTAAAATGCTATATAATTTATATACCCATACAAATTCCATTCACATGGGGAAAAAATCTCTCTCTCTCTCTCTCTCTCTCTCTCTCTCTCTCTCTCTCTCTCTCTCTCTCTCTCTCTCCTACTTAAGAGGCAGTGTGCATAGCAAATCTCTGATCAGGTGTGGCCCTGGGCATTTAATTTCCTTATGTAGAAATTGCCTATACAAATGAAATCACAAACCCCATCTCTGGGTTCATCCTACCCATCTTGCTTTAGAAAAAATAAAGTTAAATATTTCTCTAAAAAGGCCAATTTGTAGAAAGTTGAAGCCTCGGCTTTCTCTACTTGATAAGTACTGACATCTGTGAAGAAAGTAGTTTATTAACAGTTCAGGAAACACTTTTAATTTCGATTGTTAATGATAGACAAAGGTCCATGAACAAATGAATTCAACGGCAAATCCAAACTACTATTTATTTATTTTTTTTACCTTTTTTCCTGCAGTAACTAACAGTAGAGCTAATTCTGAATTATTTCTCAGAAAGATGCTTTGTAATGACCAAAATACACAGAGCAATAGGAGAAAAAGCCCTAGATGTTGCACTCGATAGCTACAGAGCACTAATTACCAAGAGATAATAACAAAAAGGAAAACGTGACATTTCATAGAATCATTTACTATTGCAAAGAATGAGAACAGACATCCATCAATCCCCATATTTCCATCATTCCACCTCAAAGCAAAGATTTCCAAACCTGTTGAAAGTCTACCTGTGTTTTATGAAAAACTCAAAGAATGATACTATACAAACAACAAAGAATTTTAAGGATATGAAAATAGGAATTATAAGAAGTGGTTAAATATAATCATATTACATATTTGTGAGAAAAGAATATATATTCAGTGTTATACTGGAAAGCCTAAGAATCAGAATTAACTGGAAGTTACTATAGTTTGCCTTCACTTTCATATTTTTCTCTTTAATCTGCTCTATGTTGGTAACTTTTGACTACTCTTAAATGTCTCTCTTTGCTGATAATATTGGAACAGATAATGTTCTGACATCATTCAACCTTGTACACTTAGTTTTCCTCTTCCATGGGTGAGACCATAGTGCTACCCACAAATTATTGTTTTAATTCGAATTTCAGCTCAATTCAACATCATTTCTTTGCTTTCTCACTCTCAGATGGCATATGAGTTTAAGAAAATCAAACAAAAAAGAAATACTGCTCACCCTTGACCTAGCCACAGGGGAAAAAAAAATGATTCTTTGATTTGTCTTTAGCATTCTCTCAAAATATTTACCTTTCCAACTTTTGGTTCATTTGCATACAAATACCCCACTTACTTCTGGTTTCTTTTTCTAGGAGAGATTTTTCATTTTTCATTTTCCATTCCAATTCTTTTCTTTGATTTTCAGTGTTGCTCTAGCAGGATATGTTGTTTTTGGCTGTCAACAAATTCCTTTTGTTCTTTGGAATATCATATTCTATTTTTTTTTAAATTTGACTTCTTGTAATCATGTGATAATCTTGTGCTTTTTTGAATTGTTCTCATTTGCAGGGTTTTCTCCCTTTGGTCCTTGCAATATTTCTCCTGTTATGTCATTCTGAAATTTAAGTGCAATGTTTCTTAATCAGTTAAACTCAAAATTTCCTTTTTTTTCTGGATTTCTGTGAATTTTCTAGCTCTAAACTCTATTTTTGAGTATTTTTCCATGTCTTGATGGTCTCTTTTATATTTTGTCATGATTTTTTAAAGTTCTATTGTCTTTTTGTCATGTCTTCAAGTTCAGTATTCTAATTTTGTAGAATTCTTTTCATATTTTAAGAATGGCTTTTTAATTTTTTAAATTGTTCTGTTTGCAATTTTGTATTCTAATTCTGTTGTTTTCAAGCATGTCTTGGTCTTTGACCTAAATTCTGTCATTTCTACAGAGACTTGGTGATTTAAATTGTCTGTCTTTATTCATTTCCTTTATGAAAACTGTTAATTTGCATATGCCCCCACCTCTGGTTACCTGGTCTTTATCAAACCAGAAGGATTAGAAAAGATTGGTCCCAGTGGAGTGAGAGTGCCTAGTGAGGTCGTGGATGCAGGAAGACTTTGTCTGTCAAACTAGCACCCTAGCTTTGAAAGTGCTCCTCTTCTAACCTTACTAACCTTTCTGTAAATAAGTTTTATCTGTCTTCTTCCTGAAGATTTATAGTTCCCTAGGAGGATCCCAAAAAGCTTTTCTCTTGAATCTCTTCTCATCCTGTAGTTCATCTCTTGATTGCCTACCTGTTTCAACCTGTTCTGTATTAAGTCCACCTGAGCTCTTTGAAAGGCTAAGAACTGGTGGGGGAGGGATATCCAGAATGGTAAGAGTCTACTTTATCCTGGTTGACTATTAAGTTAAATATAAAGTCATGGAATAAAGTTGCTGCAATCATAAGATTTGCATGACCAAAGATTGTAAGAGCATCCAAATTAATGTTATTGTTAAATTTTCTCCATTTGGGCCTCTCTATTTACATTATTTGTTCTAGTCAAACATCAATTTTCCCTAGAATTCCCCTCCCTCTTCTGAAGATTCCCTTCAAAATCCATTTTTAAGCACCTACTGTGTTCCAAGAGATGTGCCAGATGCTGAGGATTCAAAGAGAAAAACAAAACAACCCATGCCCTGAAGGAGCATTTCTATTGGGAGGAAAAGCAACATATACACAGATAAGTAGATCTGGAAGAGACCTGTGAAGCATAGGTTGGCCTTGGCCTTGCCCTTCCTTGTCCCCTAATAATCCATATGAAGAAAATAGCACAGGACCTAGGACATCTTAGGCATTATTGATCAATAAATGATGGATAATTAAAAAAAAAACCAGGACCTTTCCAAAATGAATAGAAGAGAATTGGGGAAAGACTCTTAAAAACACGGGAATCAGAAAAATCTTTTTTTCAGGAATCTTGGACATGTGAGCCTTTGGCAGGTCATTATGACAAAATCTCTTGTCTATAGCTAATCTGCATCCATAATCTAACAAATGTGGTAACAGGGGATGTCGAGATAAGGAAATGGTTTTAGACAAAACATCACTACCAGTGAGAAAAAAACAACATAATACTTGAGTGCTTAATTTTTTCCTTTACTTTTAAACTGAATGAAGCTTAGAAAGCAGGAAAACTTATTTTCCCCTTCCTTTCACATACTACTTGAATCAGCTGTTAGAGAACATGCTTTCCTCCACCACCACCCCCCAAGTTATTCCTGCATGACTGCAGCAAAATCGAAGTCCTCTTATGAATATTTTACTAATAATGAAATTGATTGTTTCATGCACACAGGAGAAAGGTGGAAGGTTGAAGAAGCCTTGAACCCTCTAAATCTCAATTGATGGTGTTTTCAAGGCACCTGACAGTTAGTTTCAAAAGGGCAAACTGTTCCCAGAACTGCAAAAGAAATAAACTGGTAGTTGTTGCAGGATCATAAAGTTTGCTAAATGGAAATGCAGCTTTGGCTTTTGCGGAACTCTAACCTCAGCAGATGTGCACTGTCGCAATAAATGGACTAACACAGGAACTTTCCAACTGAAATAATGCCTCAGAAGATAACACAATCAGTCCTAAATGCTATTTGCAAACAATTGTTATTTCTCTTTTATCATCTAGGAACAGCTGGGTCTACTGTGATACAGTGGCAGATGTGAGTCAGGGGGAAATGGGTATGAGACCCAAATCCAATGCTTACTAGCTGTGTGACTATGGGCAAAATATTTAATCTTTCTGAGCTTCAATTTCCTCACCTGTAAAAAGGGAAGGAATATCTCCCTTAGTATTTGTGGTGTGAATATCTATACAAATATATTAATTTGCTATTCAATCATTATATGCCCCCCCCATCTAAAACAAAACAAAACAAACCAAAAACAAAACACCTTTAGTTTTTATCATTATGAGTAAGGAACATTTAAGTCTGCAATATAATTGAACATTTTTTTACAACTGTTAGTAGAAAATTTTCCAAAATGTTTTGTCTCAGGAGTCAGAAGCCCTGGGTTCAAATCTTGCCTCTGATATCTATGTGTCCTAGAACAAATCACTTAAACTCCAGAGGCTTATTTCTTCATCTGAAAAATGGGGGGGGGGGGCTTTGACTAGAAATTCTCTGAGATCCTTTCCAGATCTAAATGTATACCACCACCCCTCACCTCCATGAAAATAGTTGATGCTTTTACAATACTTTGTGTACATTATCTCATTTGACCCTCAGAGAACCCAATGTATTGTTATGCCTATTAGATGAATGAGGAAATTGAGGGTTGAAGAATCTGTTTTATTATTTCATCTCCAACACCATGCACAGTAATTTGCATGTAATAACTGCTGACCAAATGAGTCCTAGATTGGATGGGACTTATCCAAACTTATGCATCTAGTATGTAGCAGAGCAAAAAGCCAAATCCCTGTATACTAGCTTCAGCTTCAGTACTATTTCCATTACAGCACAATGTTTCCTATGAAATTAGACTATATATAATTGAATGAACTAGGATGAAATGAAGTTGGCGTTCACTCTATTAAAAAAAAACTGTATCTAAATGCAATCATTAGTAAAAGAGCTGCTTTAAAAATGACCTCTTCTGTCCCATTTTTTTTAATAACTTGAAGTTTTACCTGTAATCTTCCCTAAGTTCTGAGCCAAAATGGCCTCTCAATCTTGTTTCTGAGTAAGTCTTCTAGGACAAAATAGCAAAAGCTGAGTAATTTCCAGATTAAACATCTCTAGTTCCTTCAATAAGCATTGTAAGGTATATAATATATATATATATATAAAATTATATATAAAAGTATATAATATATAAAATTATAAATACTAATTTAATCTGTGAATCATTGGAGAGATGATATTACTGTATTTGTTCAGTTGTTTCCATACTGTCCAACTCTTTGTGACCCCATTTGAAGTTTTCTTGGCAAAGACTTTGGAGTGAGTTACCATTTCCTTCTCCAGTTCATTTTACAGATAAGGAAACTGAGGCAAGCAGGGTTAAATGACTTACCCACAGTCACACAGCCAGTAAGTGTCTGAGTTTAGATTTGCACTCCAGGAGTCTTTTTTAACTCCAAGCCTAGTGCTCTATCCTTTGAGCCACCTAGCTGCCCCAAAGAAATTTGTAAGCATTCTATTTTTTATATAAATATGGGAGGAAGGAAGGGAATAAGCATGTACCTACTTTGTGCCTTGCACAGTGCTAAGTGCTTTACATGTATTTTCTCATTTAATCTTCACAAAACCCTTGGGAAGTAGGTGCTGTTATTATCCCCACTGAGGTTAAGTGAATTGCCCAGGGTCAGACAGCTACTAACTATCTGAGGTTAGAATTAGAACTCAAGTCTTCCTGACTTCAGACAAAGCCCTCTATAATATAATTCCTGCTTTTAGGCAGAATTTCTATACATGAATGTATGGATGCATGTATGTACATAATATGCATATACACATATATATGCTTATATACATATATGTGTATGTATTTATGTACACATGCATGCACGCATACATATACATACCCGTGTGTATAAGTATGTGTATATATACACAAAACATGCACATATATGTATGTTTATACACACAATACATATTTATATACATATACACACCCATATATGTGTGTGACTGTGTATTTCTTTATAGATAGGTGAGTCCTCAAAAACCAATTCAATGAAAATCTGCAGTAACATATTTAATGAACCAAATTTTCTATAATGACTTAAGTAATTGGGAAAACACATCATTAACCCAATCATTTTGATCATTTTAATTCTATAGCAATCAAATAGTATTATTCTCTTTGAGAAATAGATTATGATTCCCCTAAAACTTAGAAAATAGTTAAAAGGTAAAAAAACAAATCAATTCAATAGTTGTTTTGCTTATATGATGACAGATAACAGTTTAAACTGATTTAAAAAAACTATATGGATAGTTTAACTATACTACTAGATCAAATGAACTTTCTAATTAACTCACAAAATATTTAGACCAACAATCAGCTTCATATTTTTTTTTCTATAATGAAAAGCTGAATGAACATTTTGTTTTTGACCGTAGACAAGATGCTGAAATGATGGGCCATGGCAGTGAAAAAAGCTGAATTATTTGCACAGAGACACCACATTTAAGGTTTTATCCCTAAGAACATAGATTTTTTTTTTTACTAAAGAATGTCTAGAGAGAGAAGAGCCAACTTAGATTGCCATCAGATAATTATTGTTTTCTATGAGTCACGGTGGGCATAATTGACTATCGTATATTAAATCATTGATTCCTCCTTCATTCAGCAAACATGCGTTTATTTTTTCCTGTGCTCATCCAGAGGGAGCTACAAGGATAAATAAAACATCATCAGTAAGTCAGTCAATTAATATTAAGTGTATATGACAAACCAGGTACTGTGCTAATCATAGGGATAGAGAAAAAGGGCCTAAATATGCTCCATTCTCTCAGGAAACTCACATTGAGTACTCAAGAAGTCTATAGTCTAACAGGAGTACTAAAACATAGAGAATGATATTGATTCAAATTATAACACCCCCTTATGATGCCCACTGCCAGCATGATATTAGATAATTTATTTAGTGTTCCTGGGCATTAGGTTTATGAACATCTCTAAAATAAAAGGTTTAGAGAAGGTGACTTCTGAAGTTCTTTCTAGGTTTAGGCCCACCCAAGATTCCCCAATAAATGCATGAAAGAAGTACTATTTAATTAGATATGAAAATAGGGGAAGAAGATAACTTTTAATTACAGAGGGCAGGAAAGAGTTTTTATAAGATGTTGCATAAGAACTGGTTTTTGAAGGGTGTCACCAGGTACAAACCATGAGGAAGGAATTCCAGGAAAAGAAAACAAATTAACAAGCATACAGAAGTCAAAATGTACAAGATAGATTATAGGTTAGGAAATCGTCTCATTTCTCTGGATTAAGAGTGCCTCTGATGTGTGGGATGAGGCTAAAGACATAGTTGGGAATCAAAGTATAAAGGGGATTGACTATCATATGTATTTTTTTCCCTAAAACTGTATGTAGATTCTACGAGGGCAGCTAGGTGGTGCAGTGGATAGAGTGCCAGACCTGAAGTCAGGAAGACTCTTCATGAGTTCAAATCTGGCCTCAGATACTTACTAGCTTTGTGACCTTAGACAAGTCACATAACCCTGTTTTCCTCAATTTCCTTATATGAAAAAAGAGCAGGAGGGGGAAATGGCAAACCACTCCAGTATCTTTGCCAAGAAAACCCCAAATGAGCTTATAAGAGTTAGACATGACTGAAAGAACTCAAGTACAAATAAGACTATATGAAGGAAATTCAGTAAGAAACTAGCTAAATGTTTTGCTTTTTAAAGTCACTGTAGCCTGATTGAGCTTCTACAGTAACCAGAAGCATCTTGCTTTAGAACTCAATGGAGGATTTTAATGCATCTTTAAATCAAACTAATTATATGTTTTGCATGCTACTTCCTATTGAACAATTAAGAAAGTGATTTTACTGTAACAAAAATTCTCCTAGGTCTGGCTGGTTTTCATTCATAAATATTTTACCATTCTTCCAGCAATGAATCCTTCTAAAGGCCCTGAATCATGCAAGGATCACAAAAACAAATTCAATCAAATGAATTACAAGATACAAACAAGATAAAACAGTGACATGGATTGTTGCTAGAATTAACATAAAATGGCACATTGCAGAATTTGGCACGCAACCATGTGAAAACTACATGAAAGTTCCATCTACGACAACAGTAATTACACACACCTAACTAATCTCATTAAAAAAAAACAGTGAATCATTTGAATTTTCACCATATGTCAGCTGCTTCTGTTAAAAAAACTAGTACTGTATGTATTTAGTAATGTGAGAAAAGTTATAAAATATATGTGAAGGTACTTTAGATAGTTTAAAAAGTGCTATGTTTGAATTAGTTATTTTGTTAGATGTTAAAAGTACAAATTATGAAACTTAAAATTGAATTAATTTGCCCACATTACTTTAAGATTGCTATGCTATTTAAGACTAGATGGAAATCGTTCAATGAAAATATTCACCACAACACAATTTAGTAATGGTGGGTTACATTGTGACTCAATAAGTTGAGCTAAACTAATAAGTTTTTACTGATGCATTATGGTTTTATATCAGTCGTTTCCAGATGTCCCAGAGCCCAAACCCTACTGCTGAGTCCTCCCATGTAACCAAAGAAAACAATTTTTAAAAATGACTGGATACAGTGCCTTCTTTAGATGGTAGATAGGTTCATATGTTTAGAGCTAGAAGGGACATAAAGATGATTGAGTATAACCCCTTCATTTTAAGATGAAGAAAACAAAGCCCAGAGTGGGGAAATGACTTGATAAAGATAATATGGTGTCTGATATAGGATTTGAACTCATCTTTATTACTCTGAGATCCACACATTGTCCACTGCATCACCTAACTGCCTACATCCTACATTTCTCCACCCATACTTCTCTCTTGGGAGGAGAGATTGGCTTCATTAATTGGTCTCTAGGAACAAGATGAGACATTGCAATTACTCAGCATTCACTTTATTTTTGAAGTTCTTTTTATTCAAATCATTATATTTGTATATCTTGTTCTTCTGGCCCTGCTTATTTCCTTCTGCATCAGCTCATAGAAATTTTCCTATATTTCTCTGAATTTGTCATATTTCTGATTTTGTACTGCTCAACAAAATTCTATTATATTCATGGGCCACAGTT
Organism: Phalanger gymnotis; assembly: GCA_028646595.1. NCBI lineage: Eukaryota > Metazoa > Chordata > Mammalia > Diprotodontia > Phalangeridae > Phalanger > Phalanger gymnotis. Next base: position 188,297,708 of record CM053623.1, read on the forward strand.
TGTTTAGCCATTCTTCAATTGATGGGGACCCACTTTGTTCTATTTCTTACTAAACTCCCCACCACCACCACCACCCCCACACACACACATACACATTAGCTATGGGAATATGTCAATATGGAGGAGATTTTCCTTTCTGTTTTCCATCTGTTATACTGTTATCTCAAGAAGATCACTTGTAGATGACACTCTTTGGGAAATGAACAAAATCTCTAAAACCATTTTTATTAATGTATCAAACAAGTATTTATTGTGTACTATACGTGTATATGTCTATGTGCGTGTATGTATGTGTCTGTGTGTATGTCTTTTTTCAGTCATGTCCAACTCTTGACAAACCCCAATTTGGGGTTTTCTTAGCAAAGATACTGGAATGATTTGCCATTTCCTTCTTCAGCTCATTTTACAGATAAGGAAACTGAGGCAAACAGAGTTAGATCACTTCCCTAGGATCACACAGCTAGTAAATTTCTGAGACCAGATTTGAACTCAGAAGCATGAGTCTTCCAGACTCCAAGGTCAGCACTCTAACAACTGTGCCACCTAGCTGCTCATATACATAGATGCATCTCACACAATTGTATATTCAAAAAGATAACACATACAAAAACACATGCAAAATATAAATTATAAGCACTATATAAATGTCAGTGACCACTGCTGTTATTAATAATACTATTATTTGCAGCTATTAACTACTCAAAACATCTGGATTAAAGTCCTACTTCTCACACATGTGACTCCAGATAAGTCACTTGACCCCTCAGTTCCCAGGTTACTCTCTAAGACTTTAAATGTGGAATAGTCGCTAATCACTGTTGGCAGAGAGGAGGGATCTCAGAAAGACAGCATTGCCTACCCGAGAGAAACCATAGTTCCAGAACTCCACTAGCCCTAAAGACAAAAGACAGTTGTCAAGCTGATGTCTATATGTAGACTTAATAGTAGCTAACATAGGTTGCATTAATGTAAACATCTAGATTAAAGCATAAAGTCTTCTTCATTCAATTGAATATGCCCTGAAGTCAGTAAAACTGTGGTCATGATTAGGTTTTGTTCACTTCTTTTCTCCTAATGCATATGTGACACATGGAATAAGATTTCTGCATCTCCTTCCACTCTCCAACCAGTAAGAGGGGTTCCCATGCTTGGAAAATCCCAAAGAACAAAACCCTGAAATTGGCAAGAGATAAGTCAGGAAATGATCATAGAATTATAGACCTAGAAGGGATCTAGGGGGCTATCCAAGCCTCTCATTTTATAGATTTGAAAAGTTAGACCCAAGGACATCAAGTGATTTGTTCAAAGTTATTCAGGCAACAAGTGACACATGTTCCAATCCAACTCTTGCTACACGCAAAATAAGCCCTTCCAGCAGAGATGTAACATAGTTATCAATACAGGAATACCATTTTATTTTTCCATAATAAAGTCCTAATGCATATATTTTGCAAGAGGGACCATTATACAATCTTTTACACATATTCTATGATATCTACTTTAGCCTTTTGCTAAGTACATATTGACTGAGATACACATTTATTTTTATATTAAATGTCTTTGTAACATTGGCTTAAAATCATATTATTTATATTCTTACATGGCCTAATCCATTGACCAATAGTGGTCATCTCTCATCAAACCAGACAATTCTCCATTAATCTCATTTATAGTCTATAGTGCATATGATATGTGTGATTATTTAAATTCACAAATATTTTAAGGAACATTCTATTTGAGGGTGTGTCTGTGGACAATGAAAGAAGAATTGAAAACTGATCCTTCCCATTGATATAATGTTTTTTTCTCCTTGAAAACACCTAAATGCTATTTAAGATTTTATTGTTCATGGTATTCATGTAGATTATATTCTTATTTCTGGGGTAGAAGACTTTAGAATATTTTTGTAGCCCATAGGCTTTCAAACATTATGGGATGTTAAGAATTATATATAACAAAGGGTTTTCTATGACTCTAGATTCTAGAGTCTAGCACAATTGCTCCATCCCCCAAATCAGCCAAACTAGTTAGAACTGTATAATTTCTTGATTTTATTTTTTTCTGTTGAAATGGTATTTTGATATAATGTGAAAATGCTTTACAGAAATGCAGGAGTTGGAAGTTGGAAGGGACATGAATAATCCTTTCCAAAAGTAATTCCAGGCATAACAGCAAAAATGATGTCCAACCTCCTCTATATGACCTATATGTACGCAGAATCTCCCAACTCTCAAGGCAGCCCATTCAATTTTATGACAGCTCACATGGTTAGGAAGACTTTTCTTGACATCAAGATTCATTAACCTCTTTCCAGGTTATACCCGTTACTCATGGTTCTGGCTTTGATGGTCAAACAGAGCAAAATATAATCCTTCCTTCACATGAAAATCCTTCAATACTTGCTTCCATCATTCAAAAGAACCATTATTTCACCAATGTACATACTCATATTGTCTTTGATTTTGAGATAGAAGCAATTTAATCAAACCCCTTCATTGTGAAGATGAGGAATCTGGGGCACAGGGTATTTAAATGATTTTCCAGGTTCACTCAGAAAGTGTTGGAGCTAGGATTTGAACCTAGGTCTAGAACTGGAACTAGAAAAAGAACTGGAAGGGCCCTTGAAGGCCATTATCTCCTTACTTTCATTTTAGGGATGAGGAAATTGAGACAAAGAAAACTAAAATGATCTGCCCAAGGTCACACAGATAATAAGAATCAGACTAGGGACTCAAACTCAGGTCCTCTGACTCCATATCCAGTATTTTCTCCACTGCCTCAAAGGGTAGAACTTGGGGAAAAAACAAGTTCTGTGACTCAACACACAAAACTTCTGTGGCCCAAAGAAATGATTAGCTGATGGCCTGCTTCTGGTCAGCCCCATCTTCCCCAACTTACTGAATCTGGTCCTACAATGACAAAAAGATTGTCCAGTATCATATGCCTAGTTCAAACCTTTCTACCTTAGTAAAATTCTTCTGAAACATATCTTAGGTATGGCCATCAAAAAGACCAAGAAAACACTATGGCCCAATGAAACATCAAAGCACTGAAAGTAGAACTACACATACACACACAAAACACACACACACACACACACACACACACAACAACAATTCTTTTATGTCTTCATTTTCATGAATTATATATTTATCTAATCCATTTAACTGAAAAATGTCTGTGACTCAGGATGTTTGGACATTATTATGCAGAGTAGATGGGGCAACTAGGTAACACAGTGGATAGAGTACTGGGTCTGGAATCAGAAAGACCTCAGTTCAAATCTGGCCTCATATACTTACTAGCTACGCGACCCTAGGCAAGCCACTTAACCCTGTTTGCCTCAGTTTCTTCATCTGTAAAATGAGCTGGAGAAGGAAATGGCAAACCACTCCAATATCTATGCCAAGAAAACCCCAAATGGGGGTCAAAAAGAGTCAAACACAACTCAATAGCAACAACAAATGCAAAATAGAAGAGATATAAATTTGCTGAGGAATAGAAGAAATTGAGTTTTCTCTAAAAAGAGCCCTTTAATACACACTCAAACTGTGGCTACAAAATATAGACCTGGATGAAATCAGAATGTTCCAGCAAACTTGCCTGGGCCCCTCTTCTCCTATCTATTGTCTTACAAATAATGGCTCTTTCCTTAATTAAGTCCTGGTGAATGTAAATTCAAATCCTAGTTCTGCTATTTGCCAACATCATGACTTTGGGAAAGTACTTTAATGTCTCTCTGGTTCTCAACTTCTGTATCTGTAAAGTGAAGAGGTTGGACTAGATTGACACCATGATCAATTTTTCGTTAGCATGAGGAATAGAGATAACAAATGACACCCTTTGGGTATGAACAGGGGATTCATCATGAAAGGACATTGATGTTTCCTACCCCCTACTTTAAAAAACAAATAAACAAAATAAAATAAGACCTTTGTTGGCCCATTTACAGCAAGTCAGAATTCTGCATATAGCTCTGAATACATTTTTGGACACTTATCAATGCATCTGACTCCACTCTTGAATGGGCAAAACTTGTGTTTCCGTGACATTGTAAAGGCACCCAATTCAGTTAAACTTCTGTAAGGTTAAGGAAAAAAAAAACTTCATTTCATTTCCATTCATAATGTATGCTGGCAACTTTCTTCTTATATATATATAGATAGATATACATATAGATATATAGATATAGATATATACATGCATATATGTGCATATATATGAATATATATATAATATTTTATTTTCCCCAATTATATGTTAAAACAATTTTTGACATTTTTTTTTAAATTTTAAGTTCCGAATTCCCCCTCCCTGAGATGGTAAGCAGATAGATACATGTACAATCATGTATAACATTTCCATATTAGTCATTTTTGTACAAAAAAACTCAAATAAAATAAAAGAATGAAAATGAAAAATAGCATGCTTCAAGCTGATATTGGCAACTTCCTTCTAATAATACCAGTAGCAGTTATTTAGTATTTCAATATGTTATCTTACTTCTACCAATCTAACCAGTCTTTTCCTCTAGAGCTAAATTGCCTTTTTCCAAGGCAAAAATAATATTTTGGAGTTGACAATTGGCTTCAACCTTTCAAAGGTGGATTTCCCTACCCCCCCCCCCACTTCCTATCCTGCACAACGTCCCTGCAAGAGTCAACATATAATATCTTTCCTTCTATTAAGGCTTCTGAATCTCTAAAGTATCCTTAAATCTCTTCAATTTTCTTCAGGAATTAGACATTTATTTTTCAAGTTTCCCAGTTTCAGAAGAGCTAGGAGACAAATAATACATCCATATACTTGAAGGACCAAGATAAGACTATTTAAAATAGAACTTATATATTCCATAATAGGAATTGATGCAACTCTGAAGTATAAAGCTTTTTAAGGGTTCTGAGATTTGAGGAGGAAAAAGGAGCAAAGGCAATAAATAGAATAAACTGCAAAACTAAAAACAATTTTTTCCCGGCAGAAATCCCTAGTGCCCAGTCAATCATATAGTTTCAATAATATCAGACTAAAGAGAAAGAACTGTATTTTTTTAATCAAATGAGCCAGTCAAAAATAATTATGGCATCTTAAAAAAAAAAAACATCCTTCAAGATGGATTGTTTCTTCTTTGGACATTTAGCCCATTCAAAAGAAAAATATATTGGATCATGGCAGCTCTAGGCAAAACAAGATTGGTTTTCTTTGGAAAACTGATGTTTTATAGATATAGACTAACTTTGAGTTTGTACATTTGACTTAAACAAATTCCAGTTTGAATTTATTTTTTCCATATGTTTATGGATAGAGTCAAAGTGGCTTCTATTAACTAAAAGATAAAACTCCACACCACTTAATACATTGATTATACTGTTAATTGCTATTGTTAAATACATATTTGTATTGTATTGTCAAAGGCAGTCTGGCCTAGTGAATAAACTGATGAATTTGAAGCCAATGAAAACTGAAGGTCAAATACCACTTTCACCTCTACTAACTACCACCCTGGACAAACAACTTAACTTCTATGTGTCTCTACTAGTATTATAGGAAGAGTGATATTAGCATTGTTAGAATGGGTCCATCATGGATTTCCCAACTCTGATGAACCACAAATACTTGAGGTACTAATACATTATGAAAAAAATACATTACTACCCCACCCTCAACTAAATAAACTTCTCTTGATGCTAGGGGTACGAATATAAACAAAGGTGAGATAGGTCTTGCCCTCAAGAAGCTTAAATTCAACTAGGAAGATATTAAATTTTCTTAATGGGGCAGCTAAATGGTACAGTGGGTAGACCATTGGACATAAGGTTAGGAAGACCTGAGTTCATATCTGGACTCAGATATAAACTGTGTGATTTTGGGCAAGACACTCAACCTCAGGTTGCCTCAGTTTCCTCATCTGTAAAATGAAGATAACAATAGCACCTATACCTGCCCCAGGTTGTTGTAAAGCTCAAATCAGAAAATATTCGTAGAATGTTAACACCATGCATGGCACATAGTAAACACTATATAAATGTTAGCTAAGATGATGATAATGATGAAAATATCTTAGAAATCACAATTTTAGAGCTCCACAGATACTTGGGGGTGTGTGGGGATCAAACGAGATGATCATGGTAAAGTTATCTTCAAACCTTAAAGAACTTACATAAATATTAGATGTTATTATGCATTATTTCCATTGTTCTAACTGCTTTATTTTATCATCAGGAGGCTGAGGTTCGGAAAGGTAAAATTAATAATCCAAAGTCACATAAGCAGTGTGAGTTAGTAGCACAGACAATACTAGTCCAATGATAGTGGCACAATCACACATGAATCAACCTAAGATTTCATTGGTTTAGAGAACTCCCAGGTCAACAATCCCATTCTACCAATTTGGATCAGTATATTGTTTTGTAGTATTAGAGTTGCCAGAAGCCTTGAGAGTTAAAGTGTCTCAGCTACTAGGGTCACACAGCCAGGACTTATCAGAGACAGAATATGAATTCATATTTTCAGGCTTTGAAGCTGGCTTTATAATCACTATGGCTTACTGCCTGTTAACAAAGTTTAACAAATTTGCTGAAGTAAAATCCATAATCAACTAAGAACTAAGAAAATAAGTCTACCTTTCAGTTGAAGACTTCATAGGCATTTTTTATAAGTGAGCATTAATTCCTTCACTCCATGAAACACTAAAGATGAGATCTTGAGCAAAATCCTTCAACTAAAAACATGCAATCATCAACAAAAGAAACGCAAAGAGAATTACCATGGAACCACAAGATTTTGGTTCAAATATTACCTTTGCTACTTGACTATGGACCTTGGAGAAGTCACTTCATCTCTATCCTCTTGAGTTTCCTTCTCTGTAAAATGAGGACAGACTAATAATCTTCAAGGTCACTAAAAGCTCATTAATAGTTTGATCCAAAGATAAGATGTGTCCATAAGAAAAAAAAAATCTAAAGTCCTAGACACTTGCATGTTAGACTACAAGAGAGGAAAATGGGCTAAGTAGAGGTAGGAAGCACTCCACAGCTGGAAGGAACTTCAGACAATAACTAATCCAAATGCTATTTAAATAAGATTCCACTCTACACTATCCCTGACAAGTGATCATTTATCCTTTGCTCAATGACCTCAAGAAGACCCTTTACTTTGCCAGGGAGCCTTCCCAGCACAGAACTTGGTCTCATATATTCCTGAGAAAATGGAGGCTACCTGATACGAGCTTTTCCCTTTCCTCAATTCTGCTCTTTAGATCCCCACACCATCACCTTCTCTTTCATTCCTACTTCATTTCAGTTTATGACTCTCACAGGCAAAAAATGGCCCCTCTCCTTGCCATGGCCAATCCCTCTATTTGTGTCCTTCAGAGATTTTCCTTCTACTTCTCTGAGAGATTAGCCCTTTGATCATCTCTAATCTCAATATCCCTTTGGGAGGCTGCTTTGATTGGCTCCTTTCCTTGCTGCTCAAAAAAAAAGTACCTACATCTCCTCCAGTCTTAGAAACCGTTCTCTTGATCTTTTGAACCCCTTAACCTATGGTGCTATGTCTATCCTATCTCACTTCCTTTTGTGGCCAAAATACTGGGAACAAACTTTCTACATTATTCTATTTCTATATTGGTATCTATATATTTCTCTTATTTATTGACATTCTATTCACTTCTCTCCACCTTGAAATTTGACATCTGACCCTATCACTCAACTAAACCTAATTTTTCAAAGTAGATTTAATTGCTATGTACAATAGCTTTTTTTCCCTCTGTGCTTATTCTTTTTGACTTCTTTGTCATTTACTACATTTATGACCAATTCCTGGTTACTTCTTTGAGTTTTTGTGATGTACTTGGCCCTCTGACTGGAATGACTGGTCCTTCTCGGTCTTCTTTGCTAGATCATCATTCAAGTTCCTCCCTCCCCTCCCATGCCTGGGCTTATCTCAAGACTCTTCTCTCCTTATCTCTCTCTACTATTTCTCCTGGCAATATCCTTACCTCTTAAGAATTCAATCATCATCTCCGTAGATGTCATATGTGCATATAGATGTACGTGTACCAGCCTTTATCTCTCTCCTGAGCTTAACTAGAAGACTGACTGATATCTCCCACTGGATGTCCCATCAGTATAAAATGTTTTATTACAAAATAAAATCTGATTTTATTTTCCCTTAAGCTAACCCCTCTTCTTAATGTAACTATTTCTGTTGAACCTCCCACCATTTTCCCACCATTTCCCCCCCATTCACTCAGGTATATAATATCAGAGTCAACCTTGACTGTTTTCTATCTCTCACCCTCCACAGATAATCAGTTACCAAGACTCATCACTTACATCCAAAAATCCCTCACTTGGTTGAGGTCTTAGTCACCTATAAGTGGACTATCCCAATAATCTTGTAATCTATTTCCCTGCCTTCATTATGTCTCCTATCCTAACCTTCAAACAACAACAAAAAAAAACTACACTAGGTATACTAAAGCACAGATCTGAACATATTGCTCTCTGACTCAAGAAGCCAGAGTCTATTCTAGTCTCTAGAATAAAATACAAACTCCTCTGACATTTAAAACCCTTCCCAATATGACTCCAACCTTCTTTTCTAGAATGTTTTCACATTACTTCCCCTTCACACACACTGCATTCCAGCTAAACTGGCTGCTTGTTCATGCCCATACTGTGTCTTTGTAGAGACTGTCCTCCCACATGTGGTTTTTGCTAACTTCTCACCTCAGGTTCTTTTCATCCCTAGCTCACTTCCAGCCTCAGCTCAGTTCCTATGGCTTATATGAGGTCTTCTATGAGTCTTTTGGTGTTTACTCTCTTTTTCACCCTCCAAATTACTTTGTACAGTATACAAGGGCCAAGAGTATTTTCTTTTTATCTTATTTGTCCTTCATCTATAGGTTATTCTATTTCTTCCTTTTTTTCTTTTCCCTTTTTCTTTCTTCCCTCCCTCCCTTTCCTTTCTTCCTCCTTAGCCTGTTATTTTTTTATTTCCTTTTTTTCTTCCTTTCCTTCCCTTCCTTCCTCCTTAGCCTCTATTCTTTTTTCCATTCCTTTCTTCCTTAACTTGCATTTTTTTCTTCTCTCTTTCCTTTCCTCTTTCCCCCTCTCCTTTCTTTTTCTCCCTCCTTCCTCTCTTCCTTCCTGCCTGCCTCCCTTATTTCTACTCTTTCTCCACAAGGATTGAGGGTTGTTTGAAAAAAAATATTTCTCCTGTTGGCAAAAGAAATACTTGAGTTTTTAAAATACTTTTCTTACAACTTTATATACCCAGATTTTTTTGGTGTTCAATAACTCATTGATGGTCTTCAGCAAAAGTAGCCAGAAAGAAGATGGATGAGATTCTTGACTGTCCTCTAGCCTTTTTCACATTTACATCTCTTGCCACCAAATGACGTCTGGGCACCCCATAGTGACTCACTCTGAACCATCTGTACTAACAATGATAAACTTGGGCTAGTTTTCTTACACATCCAAAGGTCTGTGTTTAAACTGAAAGTCAAAATTCTCTAAGACATACAAAATAAATGCCTGAACCAAATGACTACTAATCATTGCTTCTGGCTTTAGATGCTATGATTCATTGGCTAATAAGGACATTTAACTTGGAGCCAGGTAGAATTCATTGTATACATTTATCTTACAGCTTCTTAAGCTGACTAAAATTCTCTTCATGTAAAGAATATAGTAATCTCAAAGGAACAATGGTTCTATTAATTGAGTCATGTGTTATGGTGGTTTCTGATGAGATCCACGTAGAGTCTAGTCTAGACTCTCATCAGAAATGCCACTAGCATTTAGGGTCACATACTACTTATAGCATTCTGGAAGTAGCACAGGACTTGTAATCAGAGACATAACTAGGAATTCTGGTACTCTGGACATACTCAGTTTTGACAAAGGAATAGGCTGGGGAAGAGAGTTTGGAAGGTCCAAGGGACAACCTTGTTTGGGTCAAGAATTCCGTGAAAAGGAACAGAGAAGGAACAGTCTGGACGAAAATAATCATCATTACCCAGGGAACACCACAGGAGCCTACCTTGGTTTATGGGCACCAATGGTGCCTACAACTTACGACCTTGCATGTCCTCCATGAAAAGCAAGTTGTGGATTCTCATGCCTAGTGGTGTGACTCACAGTGAAGAGGACAGTATTCCCTGATGGATGCAAACAAGAGAGGGGGTGGCAATTATGGTACCTCCTGATCTGAACCCTGAACTTCTAATTCCCAGGTAATCTCAGATGGAAAAGAGGCCACAGGAAAGGGACAAAGCTGCAATATGCATAGGCAAGTGTAACAGGGGTATGGGGAAGGATAGGGGCAATGGATTCTTGGGGATTTTAAATTAGGGCAGGGCAAATAAATAGCAGAGGTTGGGGTGATACGTTACACCTTGTATCTTGCAATCAGAAAATAACCCTGAGGAGTTAACACAATGTTCCTGATGTTGACTGTCCTGCCATATTTACTGGTCTGGAAATAAAAGATCTTGTTTGAGTCCTAGCTCTATCTCTTGTTTGTCTGGGTAAATCATCTCATTTCTCTGAGCTTTGCTTTCCTATTCTCTAAAATGAGTATAATAATACCTGTGCTACCTACTTTGAACAGTTAGTTGTTAAGGGAATGGTGTTGCTTTCAACCATAAAGCATTATGTACATGTGAGCTAATGTCATCATTCCCAAAAAATGTGTAATTAATCATATTTGAATTTATTGGAGCATCTGTCAAAGATAACTTAGTTGCATGGCTTTACTTTTATACTCTGTAGCTTGAGAAGACCTTAAAAATGAGAGAAGGAAAGTAATAATCTAGCTAATAACTTTGTCTTCAGGCAGAAATATATGTACAAGATCTCTGACCATTTGGATTTTTAAATATCTTGGAAAGTGAGAGGTTGGGGCAGAGAAAAGATTCTATAATATTCTTGTTTGGAAAATTATTTATGAGGCCACTTTAAATCTTTAACAGTCTTCCTCCCTGCTCCATTTTCATATAGACAAATAGAATATCACATTAGTATACAACATCTCTGTATTCTTAGACATGCCAATTGCATTGCTGAACTTTACTTTTCTCTAAGTTAATTAATTTAAATTACTGTAACCTCATTTCCTAGGGCACAGATCATGGATGTAGTATTGGATATGACCCTGAAGGGTCATATACTCCAATACCTTCTTTTTGTAGGTAAAGCTCCTGATGCCAAAGCAGTGAGATGACTGAGCTAATGTCAAACGGGGTCAAAATAACAGCCAGGATTCAAATCTGGATCATTTGTGTCCAAATGCAGCCATCATTCCCTGGAGAATGTTTGCCATCTTTATTAGTTCTCCCTGGCTCAATCCTCCATGTTCCCTTTTTGGTTGTGAATTGCAGAAATTGATCAAGTACCTCAGTGACAATACTCAGGAGGAATTATCTCAGCCTTGATCTGGCTTACGGCCATCTTGCAACTCAATATTTTTCTTTGTGTCTAGTCTGATTTATAAGCCCTTTTTTGTTCTCCTTCTGGAATCCTTGTTCATATAAGATGAATCCCCTTGTCCTAGATTATGTAATTCTAAAAGTAGAGATTTATGAATTTTAAAGAGTTTTCAGATGACTTTATACACATTATCGCTCTCTTCCCCCTGCCCCCGTGCTAGGAGACTATCATGCTGTTGTTTTTATTTACCTCATTGTTCTCAGATGTAGCATTAGAATGCACTCAAGTTGGAAGGTGATTTAGAAGTTATCTAGCAAAGTGGTTTTATTAAACGGATAAGAAAACCGAAGTCCAGACGAGTAAAGTAGATGAAGGGAGCATCAGAAAGTTGGAGCTTTTTGGTTTTGTTTGTTTATCTATTCATTCATTTATTTAGAAGCAGCTATTGGTCACAGTGGCTAGAGTGTTGGGGTAGAAGTCAGGAAGACCCGAGTATAAATCTGGCCTCAGACTCTTACTAGCTGCATGACCTTAAGCAAGTCAATTAACCCCTGTTTGCCTTAGTTTCCTCATCTGTAAAATAAGGAAAATAATAGCACCTGCTTCCTAGGTTTGTCTTGAGGATCAAATGGGATACTATTTATAAAATTTTTAGTGCAATGCTTGGCACATAGTAAGTATTATGGAAATGCTGGCTTCTATCATGGTTATGATTGTTATTAATCTATTGATTTATTTGTTGTAATTGTTGTGGTTGTGGTGGTAGTTTTTGTTGAGATTGAGTTATTGCCAGAGGTCTGTGAAACTCAGAAGCTCAGAACTTGTTTCTGCCTTAAGGACTCATGTTTACAGTAGAAAAAAAAAGTATTGGATTTGAAGTCATGGGACCTGGGTTTGAATCTTCCTCCCCTTGGGCAAGCCACTTCCCTTCCTAGGCTTCAGTCTCCTCATCTGTAAATTGTACTCATTTGATAAGTGTGCTTGTTCCAGATGTCTTCTAAGATCCCTTTTACTTCTAAATTTATAAGCTTGCAAGCTTATATTTCAACTTTATCCAGGCTAAGCAGCAAGGAAGTAGGAATATTTGGAATAGAACCGTGGTCCTTTAATTCAAAGCTCTCTCCACTGTTGTTTTTGTTCAGTAGTTTCAGTCATGTCTGAGTCTTCATGACCGCATTTGGGGTGTCCTCAGCAATGATACTGTAGTAGTTTGTCCTTTCCTTCGCCAGCTCATTTTACAAATGAGGGCACTGAGGCAAACTTGCTCAGGGTCACATGGCTATTAAGTGTCTGTGGTCAGATTCGAATTCAGGAAGATGAGTCTTCCTGACTGCAAGCCTAGAACTCTGTCCACTACTCTGTCCTCTACTTTCTCCTGTTTTACTAGCAAATAAAGGGCTTTTCATTGCACACCCAGTTTTCCAGTTTGACCTTAAGAATCTCACATCCTAGCTTGTTATCATCTGCCAAGTAAGCAATCACTTAATATTATCTCATCTATGTCACTAAGCATTTCCAGACCCCATGAAACACCAATGGCCATGTTGCCTCAAATTGACATTAGTTTTTTTTTCCCTAATAACTGAGATAGAACTATCTAATTCATTAGAGAGCTAATAGCTGTACAGTCCACCAGCCAGTCAACAAATATTTATCAAGTACCTAATATATACCAGACCCACATTTTCCTAGATGACTATAGTCTGTATGACAGAAGGAAAAGCTAATATGTCAAAAGAATTTTGTCTAAGGCTTAAAAATCATTATGAGCATTCAAAATTATATAAGAAGTATAAAGCAGTTCATTAGAATGATAATACCCCCATTGTAATATTGAAGTACTCAATTCAGTGTGTCCAAAAAGCATTTGGAACTCAATGAGCAATGACATTAGTAGAATTATGTATAGCCTAAGGTGGCATATATTTTGATTCCTTTCTTTGGAAAGCAGAATTGTTCTTCCAGATGGCAGCACAGAACTCTGCTTTGGCACGTGGACAGTTGTTTGTGACAGTTGTCTCTATGTTAGCATGTTTTATTCTTTCCAGGCCTCTTCATTTCTGGGGGAATTGTTTTTAATCTCAAGTAAAAGCCTTGTCATGGTTCAAGCATTTTACACATGAAGAGAGATAAAGACACTGAACTTAAGAAATATATTATGATTCTACCTCTGAAACTTATTAACTGGATGACTCTGGGCAAGTCCTTAATATCTCTATGCCTCAGACAATTCCCTACATTCTATCTAGTAATTCAGAGATTTTTGTTGGTGGATAGAGTTTGCACAACAAGAATTTTCCACACTGAGAAAATTTCAAATACTTTTCTATATTCCTATTCTTAAATTTAAATATTTGTATGTCTACAAATGGTCATCATTTCAACCATTTTAAATCAATGGAAAACTGATTCATTGCATTAAATGCCCGGTTTGACTATGTTTTTCCTCCACTGAGTTAAGTGGCCTTTTGGATTGATGGATTCACTTAATAATCTTGTCATCATATAGACACATAAAATATTTAGAGCAAATACAATGTACAGGAATGTGTTGTCTTATAAACTGGTGCTAGACTTGGAATCAGAGGACCTGGGTTCAAATTCTGCCTCTCTGGCTTACATTTTCCTTTCTGAGTCTGAATGTGCTCAGCTATAAAATAAAACGGTTTTTTTTTCCATATTGAATATATGTGGTCCCTCCACTGTTCAGTATACATACAGTAGCTCTTTTTGGAGAGGATTGTCATTCTTTGTTCAATTGCTTTCACACTTGTGAACTGTAACCAGAGTCACAATTACACTGATTGACTCAACTAATATTTTCTATCAGTCAGAATGCGAAAAGGTCTAAGTTTTATTCTCCATAGCTTCAGGAGGCAGAATTTAGATTGATGCATAGAAGAAAAGAAAAGGGAAGTTTTGATTATTTTACAGAAAAAAATGGAATATATTTCAAGGAAGTGAAATCCACCTCGCTGTAAGTGTTCATACAGAGAATTAATGGTCATATTATAGAGGGGATTCTTGCATTGACTAGGTGGTCACTTTCCAACTCTGAGATTTTCTGATCTGTGCTACAAGGCTTGAAGTAATTTTTTCTCCTAACTCTTATTGTATTTGTTCAGCATATTCTTACTATAATGGCAAAGGAAGGAAGGAAAGAAGGAAGGAAGGAAAGAAGGAAGGAAGGAAGGAAGGAAGGAAGGAAGGAAGGAAGGAAGGAAGGAAGGAAGGAAGGAAGGAAGGAAGGAAGGAAGGAAG
>CM053623.1:188312900-188331447 GCA_028646595.1 Phalanger gymnotis
TTCTGGGTTGAGAGGTCTGGTACATGCCACAGCTCAGTATTTCAGGATGCCAGGGCACTTTCCACTCGTCTCCTGGTCTGGTAGGTCCACCTCTGGTCTGTTCGCGCTGTGCGCGCTGGGCTCAGCTCTGCTCCCCTCGGCTGGGGGCTGGGAGGTCCGTGTGGGACCGACCTTACACAGAGACCATCCAGCCTGTCCTGGGGTGGGGCCCTGCTTCCCTCTGCCACTTTGTGGGTTCTGCAGCTCTAGAATTGGTTCAGAGCCATTGTTTTATAGGTTTTTGGAGGAACTTGGTGGGGAGCTCATGCCAGTCACTGCTTCCCAGCCACCATCTTGGCTCCACCCCCCTCTTTTTTTTTCCTTAGGAAAAACTTCATGTTAAAATAAATTAAAAGAAAATGGCTCAACAAATCCATCATTTTATTAGTGGTTGTTTTATGCAAGGCTCTACTTCAGTTGCTGAGGATCCAAGAAAAACAACAGCAACAAACACAACCATCCCTACCCTCTAGAAACTTAATTTGTTAAACAAAGAGAGTATGTGCATGAGAAAAGAAAGGCTAAAGGAAGGGAAGACCAAGGAAAGAGAAAAAAGGAAAGGGAAGGGGGTAAGGGGAGAAGACTGGACTACAAGCTAGCACAGGTTCATTAAGAACAACTCATATCAAACCAACCTCATTTAATTTTTATAGGATTATTATATCATAGAGATGCACTAATATTATAGTCCTGAAGGTCAGCAAAGCATTTATTAAAGTCTTTCAGCACCCTGTAGATAAAGGCCTACTCATTCTCTATTAGTTAAATTTGCAAAGACCATTAATTAAGGAATCCATACAAATTTAGAGTGAGGTCTATAGTGGTATGTTACAGGGCTCAATCTTTGATCCTAAAACATGTTTTTGTCTGTGACTTGAATGAAAACATAAATGGTAAGCTTATCAAATTTAAAGACAAGGTGATGCTGGGAGAGGAAGCAAATATGTTGGCTGACAGAATTAGGATCCCAAAAGACCTTGATGAGCTAGAATTATGGGCTGAGTCTAACATAATAATATATGCTATATAGCAAAATAAAATGAGAACAGTATTATTAATAGGAATAAATGTAATGCCCTGCAGTTTCTATTACAGATATGACAGTCACCATTTTATACAAGAGGAAATTGGCATTTAGAGAGATGAAGTGTTTTGGGTTCTTTTTTTTTTCCCCATTGTCACATAGGAAGTATCAGAAGTGAGATTCAAGCCCAGGCAGAGCCCCTTGTCTTCAAGTCCGGCACTCTATCCACTGACATTTTCTCCAGAAGTACAATTTACTCAACTGAACCCAGAGCAATACCCTTTGAATAATCAAATGAGGTCATTCACTCTACTGCTGCTAGCACTAGGTGAGTGGAAATGCTTTGTGGGAAGAGTAGGTAGTGAGAAAGAAAATGGCAAAATCATGCTGTTTTTTTTAATGACTTAAGAAGCATAAATATATTCAATCAACACCCCAAATCTTGCTAAATCTCCTCTCCATCTTTCACCTCAATCCCATTAGAGCATTTGTTATCCTGTTATGAAAAGCCTTTCCTCTTTTTTTCCCTTCAAAGTCTACCTTGATGTCCACCTTAACCCTGGAGGTATTCCTCTCCCATATTTATTTATTTATTTTTATTAAGTAAAAGAGGCCATTCTTTGGCTCATCTCTTACATAGCTGTAATCACTAAATGGACATTGCCTCAGTCAAAGTGAGAAATTGGAAAAAAAAAAAAAAAACCTTAGCTAAAAAACGGGCCAAGGTCTCTCACTACATCTGAAGACATCTCCAGTCTTCCTGATCTGTTTCTTGCCACTGGACAGAGATGGCTCTGGATGAGAAGGTGATGCTAATGACTTTGTTCAGCCCTCTCTCACTTAAATCCAATTCACCTGCAAGTCATGACATCAACTTCCTGATGTCATGGTCCTCTTAAAGAACAAAGGACAAACAACAACTACCCTACAAACCTTGTAAACAAACATTAGAGAAAATGCACCATTCAGTGTGATTTGGTATTCTTATGTAAGAAAACTTAGTGGGTACATGATAGATATCTTCAAGTATTTAGACCCCTGCCACATGGAAGAGGCCAGGTGCATAGATATTCCGAGAGGACTAGTACAGGGGTGTGAGGACTTGCTGAGCCCTTTTTAGGGCTGCTCATACACATTTCATGTCCACTCCTCAGCTAGTTCTCATCTGTGGTTCTAAGAAGCTGTAGCATGCTCAGCAGCCACACACTGGTAAAACCATCCTGGCAGAGGGTAATTGACAATGCTCAAGCCCATTGGTGAATAGGGGGGTATCTACTCCAAACATGTGAAGAATTCTTATAGTGGAATGGATGGATGAGAACTTTTTTTAGCTACTGGATTAAGATGACCCTAGAAGAGAGGGTAAGGCTGACAACTCTGTGAAACTCTGTGAAACTCTGCCTCACTTAAATCCAATTTTGTTATGTACAAATAAAGACATAACCTATGATGTCATTGGTCCTCTTCAAAAATGAAAGATGAAGAACAACAGCATGGAAGAGGTATTAACTTTTCTTTCTTTTTCCTAGAGCATAGATAAATGGATAAAATTTACAAAGTAGTTCATTTAACCTTGATTCAAGGGGAAAAAATTCAAATAATTAGAGCTAATGCCATAACTTGCTTAAAGTTGGCACATTCAGTTGAGAGAGATGGGAGAATTGAAGTCAGGTCAATATAGTGTAACAGTAAGGCAATAAACAAAACATCAATGATAATTGTGAATATGCCTACGTAGTTCTGTATCATGAGGCACTGGAAACTCTCCATAAAGAAGGTAAAAGAAATATAACATTTATTCAGACACCAGAAAATCATATCCCATAACTAAATGCTCAGCTCTCACAGCCAGTCAGCCCACTTTATCATAACAGCAAAGAACTTAAAATACCATATCACAGCCTGGAGTTTCACCATCCCAAAACCTCTCCAACTCCCTGCTGGGTTCTTCCCAAAGACAAACTCACAGTACAGCTAAGTCAGCCTGTTCAGTTCTAACAATCAATAGGGTAGCCATTAGCAGCCATAACTGCTCTCTCTCTCTCTCTATTTCCTTTGATATAACTTCCTTTTCATGTCAGGAAGCTCCTCCCACCACATGTAACTTTTGCTTCCTGTGATATAAGCAGGTCACATGGCCTATTAATGGGTAGGAAACATCTTCAAATCTAAAGTGCTACTACATAGTGACACAGAGGACCAAAGAAGAGTCCAAATAAATGGAAGGGTTGGTCAAAGAGTGAGAGTATGGTGGGCAATGAAAAGGGTGGTTCCTTATGTTTCTAAGTCTCAAGAGGATAGTAAAGTAGTCAGATACATAGGAGGGCTAAATGGGGTGGTGAAAAGAATACCACCTACCCCATGTAGGTGCCCTGGTGTTGGGCCTAATGGGTCCTGTGCTTGCTACAGCTATGACTAAAACTGTACAAAAGCACGAAGATGGAAACTTCCCCCCTTACTGCAGGTATTAAAATAAAGCATGGATGACAACGTGTCAGGTGTGTTTTAGAGGGATTTCATATATTAGGAGAGGTCAGGCTAGATGCCCTCTGAGGTTTCATGTTGCCATGATTCTGTGTCTGTTCTTGCGCTAAACCTCTGAGATTGAGCAATTCATTACAACTGTTTTTGGATCCAAAGAAAAATTAATTAAGTGACTGCATGTGACTCTAATTGAGTTTACACTTTACAAATCCATCAGTCTTTGCCAATAATGGTATTGTAGAGATGAACATCAACTAAGCTATTCAGCTTAGATCCAATGGGAAATTAGGGTTGATTTAATTTGAATTAATGTATATGGTGCAGCCTCAGAAATATGCAAGGAAAAAAATAATAGCATGATCCTAGTTCCAGAGGTGTGAGGAATCTTAGAGACCACAGAAGCCAATCCCTTCATTATAAAGTTGAGGATACTGAGACACAAGTTAAGTGCTTTCCCAGGTAGAAAATGTCAGAATTGTAGTCTGATCTCAGGCCCTCTGACTTCAAGGTCAGTACTGGTTCCATTACTCCAAACTACCTCCCAGGTAAAAGCTGATTTCAAAGGATAGCCTCTTCTTCAGGTACTATCCAGAGAGCATACTCTGAACCTTCCACTGGAAAAGCAGGATCAAGCAGAAGTTCTTTCCTCTCCCAAGGAGAGATTTTTTTTTCTCCTGCACTGATTGTATCTATACAGAAAAATTCTTGTCTAGATCACCACTTCTCAATCCTCCTTCACCATACCACTTTTATGGTCAGAGTGGTACTCAGCATTGCTGGCATTTGGGGTAAATGATTTAAACTGGGCTTGAAGTAAATGTCACCTTGAATCTACTTTCAAAGATAGTTACAATTTATGGTTTTAGGTGAGGGAAAATCATCTCAGGAACAGATCTTCAGACATAAGACCAGACGAGAGGAGGGACCCTGAGATACCAACCCACTAAAGAAAGAAAGATCTTTAGGCACCATGAGTAGGAAGTAAAATAGAACCAGACTCAGAAAGAACTCATTTGGGTCATGGTCCCCGGAAAAAGGAGATATGTCATCTAGTAGTTTTCTATCCAGACATTTTAGTGCTATTCTTTTATTTTAGATAATTTACATTTTCTTCTCTGTCTCTTTCCCCAACCTCCCCCCCTCCAGAGAGTCATGCCTCATAAAGAAATAATAAGGAAAGAAATTTCAGTAAAACTAAGCAGCATATCCAAAAAAGTCTGTTTTATGCAGTGTTACACACACACACATGGTTCTCTCCCCATGCAAAGAGGTAGATACAGGTGTCTTAACATATCCCTTCCTGTACTGTGGTTTCAGATGCTTTTCTGAGATTAGCGACATCCTATTTTTTTTTAAGTTGATACATTCTCTTATTCTACTTGCATTGAGTTTGTTTATGCAAAGCCTCTTATTTTCATGAAATCAAAACTATTTTATCTTTCTTCTCTGTTCCTCCTTTGGCTAAATCCTTGTCTTCTTCCATAATTGTGAAAATTATATAATTGACCTATGATCTGTGTTTTTAATGAAATAAACTTTAATATCTAGGTCATGTATCTATTTTGAACTTGTTTTTAGTATATGGTGTAATATATTTACCTAAACCTTATTCCAGCCATACTTCTTTCTAGCTTTCTGAGCAATTCTTATCAAAGAGGAGTAAACTTATTATTCTTATTAACCTGCCCTAAAGAGTGAACACAGGTGTTACCAACACCTTGTAAATTTCAGTGTCCAGAAGGGAAGCTCATTTGCTTAAACCTAATTATTGTCCTAGTTACCCTATTTTTTCAGTTCAGCAATGTTATTTCCTCCCAGGGATCTCAATACCTCTGAACCTCTCACCTTTTTCTCTTATCATCTCTAAGGTCCTCAAACCTCTGCTCATATTAAACCTCCTATTTGAGAACTATCATGATCCTCTCTACTAATAACTGCTTAAAACTACTCCTCCCCAAATCACCCTTTCTTTACTTTGTATATATTTTTTACATATCTATAATTATGTTGACTATCTCTCTCCCAAGAGCAAAAGAGAATGTAAGCCCCCTTGAGGGCAGGTCTTGTTTATTTTTTTTTCTTTTTATCCCCTACATATATAACATGGCACCTGATATATAGTAGGGTCTAAATAAATGTTTGTTGCTTGATATACAGTAAAGGAGATAAATAAATCCAAGATCAAAATGCTAGCATTGCTATAAAATGAAATACAGCTTTAATTAGTTAGAACCTACCAGTACCTAGAAAATGTATGTATGTATGTATTTGCATATGTATGTGTGTATGTGTGTGTATACATACATACACACATGCATACACGTATACAGTCAACTGCAGAACTCAAATCCAGTCTTCCTTCTGGGAGACCAACTATCTATTCACTATTTCAAGATATTTCTCAAATAACCATTTACTTTATATAAATTCCTAATTAATCGAAAAATCATATAAAAAAGTTTTCAGTACCAGTTTCCAACACGAGATGGCGGTGCAACTCAAAAAATAAAGAGAGCTAGCTACTGAAAATACCAGTGAAATAAATGTATTCTTTGGTGAAATGCGAAGTTTCTTTCATCTATATTTTCTTCACAAGTATATGTAGGTAGCTCTCTTTTTTGTGTTTCTCTGAATCTTTCTGTTGAAGATATTTAATTTAAGTAGGAAGCTAGGCTATACTACTCACCCTCACACACACACACACACACACACACACACACACACACGCACACACACATTTGAGGGAGAAATTCATCTTTTGTACCATCTCTCTCCCTGGACCCCAATGCAATGCCTTTCAAATAGCTAATATTGTATGAGGCAATAAAATGTATTTAAAAAGATAGCACAGAAAACTATAAATGTGATGACTTAAAATGAATTAATTTGAAACTAGCTGAAATAATTATAATAACATTTATACAGCACTAAGATTTGCAAAGTTTCACAAATACCTAATTTTGTTTTTACAACAGCTCTAGGAAGTAGGTACTATTGTTATCATCCCTATTTTACAGATGAGGAAACTGAGGCTGAGTGAGATTAAGTGACTTGCCCAAGGTCAGACAGCTGATAAATTCAGAGGCCATATTCGAATTTAAGTCTTTCTGAATCTTGGCTCAGCCCTCTATTCACTGTGCCACCTAACTGCCTCAATAGGCCACATATGCTCCTACTCATTATGGTCCTACAAAAGAAACTATTTAAAAAATGATAAATGTGATCAAATCATTGATGAGTCTAAAAGCATGACAAAATTTTCAAAGACCCCTTGAGTTAGAGAAGTATCCAGGACACATTAGTAAATATATCAACCAATAAACATTTATTAAATTTTGATTAGTCTACTATGGGCCAGGTGATAGGCTACACTTTAACCATAAAAAGACAAAAATGAAGTAATTCCTGCCTTCAAAGAGCTTACATTCTATTGGCTGAGACAACATGTTCTTAGATAAATACATACGGAAATATTATATTGGGAAGGGGAGGGCTTAGAAAGGAGCAGCCAGAAGACCAGAAAAGGCTTTATTAAGAAACCATTTGAATAGAATTTTGAAGGAAATAGAATTCTAATTGAAGGTGAAGAGAGAATACACTCCAATGAAAAGGAATGGTGATGGCAGATAGAATACTGTGTCTAAAGAGTAGCAAGAAGGCTGCTTTAGTTGAAGCCTAGAGTGTAGGATGGGGATTAATATAAAGTTTCAAAAGCAAGGTTAGGAGTTTATATTTGATCTTAGAAGTATTAGGGATATAATGGAATTTATTCAGTAGCAGAAGGACATGGTCTGACCTGAACAATATGAAACATATTTTAGCATTTTTTAGATAGTATAGGTTGGAGAGGGCTGAAATTTGAGGCTGGGAGACCAGTTAAGAGGCTATTATGTTACTCCCAGCATACAAATGTTGAAGATGGGCTGCAGATGTATCCTTTAAAACTTGAACATAATCAGTTCTCAGCAAATATTTGTTGAATAAAACAATGCAATGAGTTGGTAGCCACTATGCTCTGTGTCCCCAAAGACACTGTTTTGTGAATTGTTTTCCTTTTTGTTTTCCAAAACCACTTTTAATTGCTCATTTTCACCTGATTTTACCTTTGGACCACAAATGGGTCACTTGACCAGCAATATGGAAAATGTTTCACTTTTTGCACAACTTTTCCAATCTTCCTACAAAGGAGTTATGTGCCAAATGTATAATGATTATAGTTAAATCAAAAAGAAACGAACAAAAATTCTTTATAATAATTCTACCTAGAGATCCCCCTCTCCCACAAACTTCCATATGTCCTTGGCAATGAGTACAAGAAATTTCTTAGACTTTCCCTAGTATATAGACCCCTCCACTGCCATAGTAACTCTGCCCATTTATATCATGCAAAAGAACTAGTAGATGCTTATTTTTCTTAGTTTAGTGAAGGGACAGGAATGAGAAGAAATCTCTCAGGGTCTTAATATAGATAACTACGTTGCCCTTAAGGAAATGGCATTGGATTCCAGCTGGGGTTAGTCCTATTCTGACTCCCCTGAAACCAGAGCTTGCTCAATGCAGAAGCTCTGGCTGGTGAATACTTCATTCTTCAATCTGAGGAGGCTGAAGGAGCTTTGAGGCCCAGTCTTGGCAGGGTGGTGGGGTGGGGTTAGGAGGGTCCACTTACTAGCAAAAATGGAAAGGCTAGTAAGTAAAAATGGGGAACACAAGAAAAACACTAAACATCAAATGTTTCAAGAGAAAAAAACACTCAAAAGCAAGCATATAAAGAGGACCCTCAAGAGAATGAAGACCCCTCAAAATGCTGAGGAAAGTCAATCAATATTGCCAGATGAAATACAGAATTCAGTGAACTGTCTAGCTCTCTAGAAAGCAAGAAAGCCTATACTGGATCCAATAAGTAATGAAATTTATAAAAGAGATATTAGGAATAAATATAGATCAGAAATTCTGACTCAATACAGAATTAAAATACATGCTCAATTACCCATTTAGGCCAAATAAAACGAGTCCATGATAGAAATGCTCTCAAAGATATTTTGAATAAATTATTCCTAGGGCTGTGAGAGATCGAGCAACATTCTCCCCAACCCCTCTTCCTCCTCCTCACCACACAACACTATTCCTGCTTCCAGCCCAGCCCTTACAGCTATCATCTGGGAAACAACTCCATTAAAGAAGACAACAATCATTTACACCAAGTGCCAAACAGCCGTCACATACTCGAAAGGTAAGCCAGTCTAGCTGAAGCAGCAAGGCACCCTGAGAGAGAGAGACTGGAGGTAGCACGTGCCAAGCAAGTGAAACCACTAACATATCTTGATCAATGTCTCCCCTCAGAAACTAATGGAGCCTGCCCAGTAAGCTCAACTCAAGAGCTTTGGGAACAGAAAAGCTTCCAGTCTAGCGCCCTGACCCTTCATTTCATGAATCAAGTCCAGGGGAAATAGAGTCTTGTTATTGCTCCTGTGGGTGATACAGCTGCATCTATTAAAGACTGAGAAAAGAAAGTTCTTGCCAATACAGTCCCTGGCATTGTCAAATTGTTCAACTTCAAAAACTGCTAAAATAACAATAAAGAGGAGGCTTTATCATGTGCTTTGCTACTATACACTGAGGATCTTGGGGCCTTTCCATCCAACTAGGTCCCTCGTTAGAATATGAGCTCCTTGAAGGCAGGGAGTATATGACTTTTTTATTTGTATCTCTAGCATTTAGCAGGAGGCATTGCGTGTAGTAAGCTTTATTCATTCATTCTGCATCCATTCATCTGAAAGGAGAGATTAACATATTTGGAACACAAAAATATGGCTATGGAGGGAAATTTGGCAGAAATAGTTTATGAATCATATGTCTCCCAGAAAAACATGACAAATCAAAATACTTGAATACCATAATTTAGGAAAAATGCAATTCGATGGTGAGAGGTGAGGGAGAGAATGGAATGGGTTATGTAGCTATACAAAGTCTATTAGTGAACAGTGAAAAAATTGTGATCCTTATAGACCCTCATATGTCCCCATGTGGATCACAAAAAGTGGGTAATTGCCCTGTACTTCAATAAGTACTGGGAGGTGCTCTGTTGCGCCTTGGATGCATGCCTTTGAAGGTCACCAATCTCTAACATCATTATTAGGTTGACAGAGAGCTGCCTAAGTAGCCTTGAGTATGGAATCTCTCACCTAACTTCTATTACTCTCCTATATATTTTTTCATGGACAAATCATTCCTTTCTCCTTAGATAGTCTTGTTCCCTCTTCTTTGGGAAAAGTCTCAATGATTTTTAAGTTTTTAATATACAGCTGTCCTTTTGCTGATTTCCTCTATTTCTCCATCATCCTGAAAGGAGTCAATTCCTCCCACTGTATATCCTCCTCCCCTTTTCAGCTTTTCTTTAGAAATACTTTTTTATAACATCCTGGAGTGTTAAGAGACTTTTTAAAAATTTCTTTACATGTTTATCATGTACAGAGATCACCCTACATTTGGAAGACATATGACACTCAACTAGCTGTGGCAGAAGTACAAATACTACACACTCAACAAATGTAACAGCACAATTTATCTGCAGCTCAATAGTTTACATTTTTCAAATTCAATTACTTGAACTATTCAATACTAAGTATGTGGCTAAGTTGTCTACAAGCAATTATAACATTTTTATAAATTGACAACCCCCTCAATTTCTTTTTCTTAGTCTCAACAACTCCTCTCAAACACTGACAACTCTTTCAAATTTGCATCAATTTTGTGAGTGTCAACTATTTGTCCCACCTTTTATTCCACACTCAATTTGCTATACCTTTCCTTCCACTTGCCATTTCTTATCTTGCATTGTATTGTCATCTACTTTCTCCAACTCCCTCCTGAGTCTTCCTCTTCATATTTTACCACCTATAGAAAGTTCTCCCTTTACGTAAGTGGACCCTTCTGCAGACCTTTAAGTAAAGCAATTGACAAACACATGGAGATCAAACATGGTCACAGGAGATGATGGACAACACACAGTCTAGGGATAGACAAGGCTTACCTGAGCCTTGAAAGACTGAAGACAGACAGAAGTGAACCAGACACCTGGGCAGGTGGGGGAAAGGTCTCCTCTATGGGTACTGGGAGACTCAAGCCAAGTCCCAGATTTGGGTCCAGAAGTGGTGGCAGTCAGTCCCCATCTCTGCTCTTCCATTTTAACTTGGAGGATATTTCTTTTCAGGGTTCTTTTTTTTTCTTTTGGTGGGGGTGGGAGTGAGTGGGCAGCCATGGAGCAAGGGGCAGGAACAGAGAGTGAAATCACAGTACTATACAGTAAAGTTCACATAGATATTTTTTTTTTTTAGAATGGTGATTTCTTCCATAATTTCTTTTTTTTTTTTTTGCTTTAAGTAGCATTTTCATCAAAAAATGTTGAATCTAGCAAGAACAGCCTTTAATCCTCCATGGTCTTCCTTAATCTTCCTTAATCCTTTTATATCCTCTCTAATTATCTTTCCTCTTCATCTTCTTTCAATTGATAAGTAAAATCTGGATGTGTATTGGACCTGGATATTATTTTCTTTAATTTTGTCTGAATTCCTCTCAAAGTTTGCCAGATTTCTCCAAAAATTCAATCTCTCTTATATTTAGCTTAAGTTAAAAGCTTCTATTTCACCTTTATGAGTTTCTACTTTTCTAAGTCAAATTTTAAGTCTCATTTCTCCCAAAGACTCCCTTCAGATAGAAGCCAGAAGTATAAGAAATTTTCACTTCATATAAAATACCAAAATAATAGGCTAGAAATTTTTTTAATGCATTAAGTGAATCTAAAAATAGCAGGCTTTGGAGTTATACCATCAGACAAAGTAAAATAGTTATGTCCATTGAGATAAACAAGGCAATATATTACAAAGAAATCAAAGACAATGACTCAGTATCAGTATTAAAAATAAATATACCAAATCACATAGCATCTAAACTTATAAAGGAAAAGATAAATGTATAGATAGTTCTCATTTCATATATTTTCATTATGCAAATCTGAGGCAGGATCCAGGCTCTATTTTTGGAGGGGTTGGGAATATGCCACCCCAAGACAGGGGTCCTTTGCTCTAGGTACTGAAGCTGTTC
Organism: Phalanger gymnotis; assembly: GCA_028646595.1. Classification (NCBI taxonomy): domain Eukaryota; kingdom Metazoa; phylum Chordata; class Mammalia; order Diprotodontia; family Phalangeridae; genus Phalanger; species Phalanger gymnotis. Next base: position 188,324,548 of record CM053623.1, read on the forward strand.
CAGCTGCTGAAGCCCTTGTGACTGCTAGGCCCAATGCACTGAAGCCTCTCTGGCTGTGGAGGGCTATAGAGTAGAGGAGGGTACCCATGAGAAACCCCATGAGGGAAGGGAGAGTTCTGTTGCCCAGTCCACTTACATTAAGTGAGAAGTGACTGAATATTGAAAAATATACATAGCAATGTAGTAAGAGTAGGGGATTTTAATATTGCACTTTCAGAGCTGGGCAAGTCTAATAGAAAGATAAAAAATAAGTAAAGTATAAAGATGAACAAACTTCTGAACATGTATTATTTAAAGACTTATGGTGTCTTCCAAATGTGAACATTAAAAAGTACTTATTTCTTAGTATCATATAGTGCTCTTACAAAATTAAATCATATACCAGAAGACAGAGAATTATGAAGCAAATGCAAAAAAAAAATCTAAGAAATAAAACAATATTTGGATACTCTCTTTAGTATTCCTCTATGGATATAATTTATTTTTTTTTCTGTGACTCTAGATGAAGTATGCATTTTAAGATAGATTTCTATTTTTAAACTAAAAGATGAGAAGCAAAATGGTATATTGTATAGAAAAACCCGGTTTCAGTTGTAATCTCTGATATATATATTAGCTGTATAATCATGGATCTATAACTTTATCACTCATGCATGAACCACAAAGAAGTAACCTAGACATTTGTAATAGCAAGCAAAGTGGGACTTTTGCTGTTTTTTTTTTCTTTTGGAGTGCTTCTCAGCACTAAAGCAATCAAGTACCTTTGATTCAGTCTTGCCTTTGTTTGAATCAAGAGTCTCTGATTGAATCAATAGTCCTTGATTAGAAACAGTTATGTATACTCTGGGGTTAGCATTTTGCTTTGGGGCTCACTCATTGGAAGAGTGTTTCTGTGATTTGGCCAGATGATATTCTGGGTAGCCATTAAGGAGCCCTCCTGGCTGTGAAAACTCAGATGTTGGTGCTTCTCTCTTTGGTAACTATGTATGTATTGCTATGGTCAGACAGTTATGGTCAGACAGTAGCCTATCTGTTGATTTTTGTTATTTTCTCTGTAATTTCTGTTTGTATTTGCTCTGAACATGAATGCTAACTTTTTCTCCTGAAATGAATGATGTATATATGTTTAAAGTAAGACTGTTTACCCCTTAAAGTTTCATTCCTTCAGAAAAGCAGATCAAAGAACCTGTGCTAGCAGCCTTCCTGTGTGCTGGTGTTATTGTGGAGCTACCTCCACAGTAGCTGCAAGTAAAATTTTTGTTACAACATTGAATAGAGTCAGAGGGGCATAGTGGATAGAGGGCCATGGCTGGGAGTGATCTAAAAATCATTTAGTTGTATGATGGCACATTGCACTAGTCGCTTCTGCTAAGGTGGTTGAAGATTCATGAACTCTGAGTTATGGTCAGGTTAAATTGACTAGAGATCCCCATTACTGAACTTCCAGCATGGATGAAACAGGGAGACTCAATCTCAAAATAAATAAATAAATCCATGTATTTCAGCATTATCATTTTACCAAACAAGGAATTGTGGCCTAGACTTTAAATAACTTGTTCAAGGTTATAAATATAAAGGACAGAATTGAGTTTTGAACACATGCCCTCTGAGGCCAAATGGAGGATTCTTCCCACAACACTGATTCTCTTGCTCTCTCAATTATAACATCGTATATTCTAGAGTCACAGAAAGAAGGAAACTTCTACTCTAGTGAGGAAGGACACTATTCTTTCTATCAGCTTATGCCATCCAGAATCCTTTGTAGATTTAAGACAGCCAGTCTGGTGGGCTAGAGCAATAAAATCAAACTAAAATAGAAATATACAATGACCTCTGCTGTAGCATGTTGACTTAGAAAACTGCATATTAGCATTATCTATGTTATTTGTTGTATGTATTTTTTCTATGTGTTTAGTTTGTTAAATATTTCCCAATTACATTTTATTCTGGTTCTACCCAAGCATGTTTTATACCTTTAGGACAGTGAATCAAACCGAGCATGTCTTAGGGGCAGAAGGGTTCCAAAAACTATTCCTATCTTGACCCCTAGACAATCCAACCTGCCTGCTCCCATAGGTAAAGAAATGTCCAAACCAAATGAGTTTTCTGGAGCTCAGCCTGGTTGCTGTTGTTGTTAAGGTGTTCAGTTGTTTTAGTTGTGTTCAATTATTTAAGACTCCACTCAGGTTTTTTTTCTTGGCAAAGATCCTGCAGTGATTTGCCATTTCTTTCTCTAGTTCATTTTACAGATGAGCAACTGTGGCAAATTGTTAAGTGACTTGCTTAAGTTTACATAGCTAGTATGCATCTGAGGCCAGATTTGATGTCAGGAAGTTGAACCTTCCTGACTTCAGACCTGACGCTCTATCCACTGCATGACCCAGGAGCATTTTAGGAGCTCTAACTAATAGCCCACTATTCTGAAAGACTAGACCAAATCACAGAAATATCCAACAGCATCCAGGTATCTAGACATAATTGTTTTACTCTATTGCTCACTGGATATAACAGAAAAATTACTTTGAAATAACCTGGTAACAATGGCAAAGGCATTTTTCATCTTTCAGGCTAAGCCCTGACTTCCAATAATTTCAAAAAAAAATGTGAGTCTTCTCTGAAGGGTAAAGAATAAGACTAAAAATGATTCTCTCGAACAGAATCTTACAGATATTATAAAGCTATCATTTATACCTGAGATTCCTCAAATGAGCACAGAATGCCCATCACTGGTGGGGTCATTAGGTAAAAAAAAAAAAAAAACAACTCTGGTCCTAATCCCAGCACGTCAGTAAACCCATCTTGTATAGGATAAGCTAATACAACAAGTCTATGATAATTCAGAGGGGGAAAAATGAAAACAGTAACAGTTTCATTTAGGACAACTGACTTGTTGCTCAGTTTCTAGTAATGACACCATAGTGCTCATTTTAAAGTTTCAAAATAGAATGGTTTCATTATTCATTAATTATTATCTATAAAAGAATGGCCTTCTGGCATAGAAATTAAAGAATGGCCTTCTGGCATAGAAATTATATAATCAGTGTTACTATTTATTAAAAATGATTAAGATACCAAAATTAGTTATTTGTTCTGGGGAAATTTTGATTTGTTGTTTATTGCAACATGTCTTCAAAACATATAAAAAATATGTAATTGATGCTTATTGGGCTCTTTTACCCCTTCATGATTAAATTCTACTTTGGTAAAAAAAAAAAAGCAAAATTATTAAGCAAAAGTACTTATTACATTAATACCTTGATTGCATTTTTTAACATGTAAGAGAGAAAAAGGCCTTTGTCATAGTGTCTGGGATTCTGGTATATAGATGAAAATTGTCCAGTGCTAACCCTTCCCTTGTATTGATTAAGTGACTTTTTTAGACTTATGGAAGCTTCAACTTAATTTGTATGTCTAGGAGTGTGATGAGTTTAGAAGAATTAGGTCCCCTAACCTGACTATAGTAGAGGGCAGGAGAACTTTCTAGTGCGGAGCAAATCAATAGGTTTTGACGGTGCTTTAAATGTTAGGGAGTAGTAGATCTCAAAAACAAAGAAGCTGAAAATGTGATGACTAGCTCCTTGGGACCTTGACTTATAAAAGTCTCACAAAGGAACAGTAATATTCTCTCTTAGGTGGAAAAGTGGTGAAAGGCAGCTTCAGAGACAGAAGGTAATAGTAGCTGAAGGCAGAATGGAGCAACCGCAAAGCCTGGCTGGATTCCAGGACACAAAGCTGTGAGAGGTTTACAGCCATGAAGCTGATGGGTTGTCAAGGGTGCTACCTTCTTTATGGACATGGAATTTTGTGTGATTGCCCCCTTCCCATCATGTTGTGGAGAGCAGAAAATTATTTTGGCAGGGAAAAATAATTTTCCTGCATTACATTATCTACTTTGCTATTCTGAGCTGATTGAATATGTTCCTGTTTCAATTTATAATTCTTGCCTAGCTCCTTAGTAGAAAAGCACTCTATTGGGTTTTAAGCCTTACTTGCCCAATTATGATTAAACCCCCCAAAACAAAAATACTGCAATGAAACTGGGTAACAGGAAATTTCAAAAGTGGGAGGGATACTTAATATTTCATATTTATTTGGATTAAATGTAATCTCATTAGATTTAGCCTAATATTCTAGACAACAAGATCTCTTTTGGATCCTAGGTTTGTAATTCAACAAATTTTCTGTCCCTCCCGGTTTTGTTTTCTAGTTTTCTAAGGAAACTATAAGGTCACAAACTTAAGAGATCATTTAGTCCAAGCTCTCACATTTTAAAAATGAGGAATCTTAGACCCAAAGAAACAAAACAGCTTTTATTCTTTTTTCAATAAATTTATCTTCTATAGACAGATTACAACATATAAAATAATAAAGAACTTAGTGGCCATTAGCCAATGTATAAGTGGTCAATGGAAATGAAAAAAAATCAAAAGAATAATTAAAAACTACTAAGAATCATGTAAAATATTATCTCAGATCACTAATAAGAAGAGAAATACAAATCAAAATTACCTTCAGGTTGATTTACTTCTCATCCGAAGAATACGCAAAGATGAAATAGTCATTGTTGAAAAGACTGTGGAAAGTGTGGCACACTACCACATTATTTGTAGAAATGAGAATTTGTCCAACCATTCTATTCAGCATTTTGTGGTTGTATTAAGAAAATAACTAAGGTGCCCACACCCTTTGATTCTGAGATCCCACCGCTGGACATGTACCTTAAGGAGGTCAAAATTAGAAAGAAAATTCCTATATTATAAACCAAAATATTTGTACCATCACTTTTTTATCTCAACAAAGAACTATAAGCAAAGTAGATTCTTATTGATTATGAAATAGATAAACGTATTGTAGTACAAGAATATAATGAAATAGTTCTGAACCATAAGAAATCATGAATATTCAAAATTCAGAAAAGCACGGAAATGGATTTATATAAGCTGATATAAAGGGAAATAAACAAATTCGGGAAAATATTAAATATACCATGACTATAAGAATATAAAAAGCAAGAAAAATTTACATTAAATGAGATAGAATTATAATGTTCAAACTTGGCTCTGGACAAAGAGGAGAAAATGAATCATAGAATGACAGAATTTAAAAGTTGAAAGGGAACTCAGGCATCATCTAGTCCAACCTATACACAAAAGGTGTTTCCACTGTAATATACCCAACAGATACTCTCCAGCCATTGCTTGTAGACTTCCAAGAATGGGAAATTCACAACCCCTTGAAACAGAGTGCATTCTACTTTTGGAAAGCTGGAAGCATTAGAAAGTATTTTCCCGACATCAAGTCAAACTTTACTTCTTTGTAGCTTACATACATTATTTTTCTTCTACAGTTTAGGGTCAAATTCAACATACCTAATGCCCTTTCCACATGACAAACTTCCCATTCTTAAATGCAGCTATCACGTGTCCCCTGAGTCTTCTTTTTACCAGGATACAAGCATTCTGTTCTTTCAACTTATCACATGTCATAGACTTGAGGCCCTTCATCACTCTGATTTCCCTTCGCTGGACAATCTCCCACCTTATCAATGTCCTACTTAAACCATAGTACCCAAATCTAAACATAGCACTCAAGGTAAGTTTCTATTCCTGAATGTTATAATTCTCTTAATGGAGCTTTTTAGCCTGCCCTATCACGCTGCAGAGCTTTTGTGAAAATAGCCTGGCAAGTCTTTGCCAGTTATGATTTTTCACATTTATGTTATTAAGAAACAATGCTCATTCCATTTATGATTTAATTTACATTGGAGTTACATTCTTAATTAAATCAAACAATAAATCCAATGCCTTAGATATAAGGAGTAACTCTATGAGCAAAATCAGCATCGGGGTGGGAACCTGTGGCCTTGAGGCCACATGTGGCCCTCTAGGTCCTCAATTCTGGACCTTTGACTGAGAAATTTGGATTCAGTCAAAGGATTGCACTTGAGGACCTAGAGGGCCACGTGTTCCCCACCTCTGAAATAGTTACTAAACTAGTGGGCTTCATATCCCAGAAGCTATAAGTGTGTTTTTAATTACAGAAATGCTATTAAGACCCTTTGAAAGTGAAAAGGAATGGATTTCACAAGCCCCACAAGGTGCTTTTAACATGCATGGGATTTAAATACAGACATGTGCTATCTTCTTCTGGGAAATGACAGATATCTTTGCTTTTAATAAGGGCCAAAGGAGAGTTTTGCTTCCTACTGCATCATGAGTTATCAGTAATGAGAGACCTAAGCAATGGTGTTAATTCAAATACTTAATTTCCCCCCAAGAGCACATGAAGAACCCACAAGAAGACTGTTCTAATCCATTTATACACATTTCTCAGTAGCAAGTATTTCAGCATTCATCTGAGATTTCAGTTTTCTAAAGTGCAATTCCATATATAGAATGACCTACCAAGGCCTAAAGTAGTTGGAATAAGAGGGTAACATAATAAAATACAATCATTTTGCTAAAAGCTCAGAAATGGCTAAAGATCTTCAAACCATAAATCCAGGGAGAATTTAGGCTGATGTAAATGGCTCCATTTTTTTGTGACTGTTCTACAGGGATCACTGGCAGAATAAGGTGGCTTGGGGCTTCAAAATTCCACTAAAAGGTAAATGCCTTCCAGTTCTTAAGCTCACAGAATCATGGCATCATGAGGATAATTCAAAGATCCTTTGATGCAAAGTCAGAAGACTGGGGCTCATTTTTGAGTTGTTCCATTTGGTGTTTAGTGATGGTGGATCCTGCTGTCCAAGACCTCATGGTATAATAGAGGAGGGGGGCAGGCATGGAGTATGCAAGCAATTATGTACAAAAAGCCATGTACAGGATAAATGAGAGATAAGCAACAAAAGGAAAAAGCTAGAATTAAGGGTTATCAGGAAAGGCTTTCTTTTTTTTTTTT
>CM053623.1:188331947-188395469 GCA_028646595.1 Phalanger gymnotis
GAACCATTGTTTTATAGGTTTTTGGAGGAACTTGGTGGGGAGCTCACGCCAGTCACTGCTTCCCAGCCTCCATCTTGGCTCCGCCCCCCAGGAAAGGCTTTCTTACAGAAAGTTAGGATTTTAGTTTTAGTTGGCACTTGAAAGAGGTCAGGAGGTAGAAATGAGGAGGAAAAGAATTCCAGTAATAGGGGACAGACAGTTAAAATGGGTCCAAGGTGCCAAGAGATGGAGTGCTTTGTGCGAGGAACATTAAGAAGGCCAGAGTCATTAGATCTCAAGAGTATGTGGAGATAGTTTGATGCTTAGTTATTTCAGTTGTGTTTGACTCTTCATGACTCTATTTGGGGCTTTCTTGGCAAAAATACTAGAGGGGTTCACTATTTTCTTCTCCATCTTACTTTACAGATGAGGAACTGAGGCAAACAGGATTAAGTGACTTGCCTAGGGTCACACAGAGAAATGAGTCTTCCTAATTCCAAATCCAGTGCTCTATGCATTGTACCACCTAGCTATCTATGTAGGGTGAGGCAGAGTACAAGGCGTGAAAAGACTGGAAAGGTGTGGAAGGAGTGGGATGTAAAAGGCTTTGAATGCTCACTTGTGCTATGCAATTATACTTTGTATTAATCAGAGTTCAAAACTTCTTCAAATTTGTGTGTAGATAGATATAGGTAGATAAATAGATGGAGAGATGATAGTGACAGAGATGAATATACCTTTGCATATAAGATGGAGGTATTTATTTTTCTATTTGTATACATATACATTTATAATAATCTAGATTCATATATTTATATAATTTTATAAGGACATCTCTCTCAAATACACAAATACACACACACACACACACGCAAATCAGACCTGTCTAAAACTTAAACTTCTTTTTTTCCCCTCAGGCTCAGTACACCTAAATTCCCTTTCCCCTTTCTTTATAATAGAAAGCAGAATAAAAAAAAAAAAACTTCTTTATTTTACCTCTTTCCCTCTCCCCCCTCTATCCATCCTCTTAATGTTCTATAAATGGCATCCTAGGTCTCAAGGTAAACATACAAGTGTAAATGGACACTCATCTGGTCCCAGACCAAATTCATTTATATCTGACCTAGATTATATACCAGCCCTCTCCCATCTAAAACTTCCCCTTGACTCATCTTAGGATATGACCCTATAGAAGGATAGCCAATAAAAGTATTCATCTCTCATATCTTACTGAATATATTCATGATCGGGTACAAAGAGCACTGATGTGGAACAGGAATCAGTCTCCAATACTTTTAATTAAGGTTGGGTGTGTGACCTTGAACCAGTGCTTAAACTCTTTGGGCCTGAGTTTCCTCCTCTGTAAAATAAGACTTGAACTTGCATGAAACCCTAAAATACCTTCTAGCTTTAAATTCCACTCATTAAATGAATTCAATTATATTTATTTCAAAACATATTTGTTATATGTCTATCATGTGCCAGGATCTGTCCTAGGTGCTAGAGAAAACCAAAATAGCTCCTACGTTCGAGGAACTTACCTTCTACTGGGTGGAACGGAAGTAAAAACAGTTTTTGATAAATATAATGGAAATGAGTGTGAGGGCTCTGAGTACCTCAGATTGGAGGAGAGAGGGAGATAAGAGAAGGTCATTCCTCTAAGGAAGAGGGGCAGTCATGATGAGGAAAGTTGAGAGGGAGAGTGCTGAAAATAAGCTTTTCTTACCTCATGATTCTGCCTTGGGCTGTTTCTGGTTTTGGGAAGGAGTAGCAGTAAGTAGACAAGTCTAATGCAATATGCTTGCATCTGAAACATAACATTCTGTCTCTCCAATCTATCAATCAACCAGCAAATATTGATTGAATACATGACCTGCAAGGAAAATGAGAAGCCTGTTTTTTTTTTTCCTTTCATTGTTTCAGGATATCCAACTTTAACAAGTATAAAGGGACAAAAAATCTGTATGTGTGTGGGGTGAATAGTCTAGAGCACTCTTTTTGCATCTGGAATTCATTTTAGAATGAAGCCCAGCCCTGATATTCTTTATTTGTGTGTGCAAGTTTTCTGCTTTGTTTCTGGGGTTTTGTACTGATGGTAAGTAATGAGTCACATGTTCTTTATGAGTTCTCTGGCTCATGTCTTCTAGGTGTTTGAAAGTGGAAAAGGTATATAATAACAATAGCAATTGACGATGAGGTGGGGGAGACTGACCAATGAACATTCAGTCATTAGAGCATGTAAAATATGCCTCACCAATGTCAATACATGTGAAGACTTATCCAGGCTGCCTCTGGCCATACTGATGTGGGTACTTACAAGTGTTTGCGTGTGGGAGGGAGGTTATTCTTGTCCACCTTCAATTTCAGAATAGATTTAGGTTTCCTCCATTTCTTGATCTTAGGTCAGGGCTGCCCAACCTTAGGTTTTTATTGAAACAACAGATAATATATTTTGATTTGTAATTTCAGTGAGAGCTCTGCAGTAGCTTGGCTTCCTTTACTAAAGCATTTATGTAAATTTCTATGCTTGTAGGCAGGCCACATAAATCACCATAAATCGCATGGCCTGCACTTTGGAAAGCCCCAATCTTAGGTGATTAAACACCCAGAGATTTAACAGACCACACTGTGAACTTCTGAGCTTTGACAGATCACAAGAAAAATTAGAGGTGTCAGCAGTGCAACAGCAGCAGAATCTAGTGAGGAGTCCATGAGGTGGCATTAGCCTCCAAGGACCCACTTGTTCTAACCCAGAAAGGAACCAGGCTAGCTAAACAAGAAAGTGCCAGCAAAACCCAGAAGTGAACTCAGTCATTACTCCAAGAAGGGAGCAAAGGAGTCCTGGATGTAGGAAGTAATCTTCATGTTGATGAAAGATATATTTATTAATAACCACTTTAATTTTGAGTCTATTTACCATACAGTGAATATGTGGAAGGGAGAATATACCTTCTGTTATGGGGAATGTTATTATGCTTAGCCTTTACTATACCTTCTTGATAAATACCCTTTGATAAAAGCTAGTTGATATTAATTGGTTAGTTGATCAGTATGATGTTAAATGGATGAATGATACAAGGGGGCATACCAGATGGGGGCTCATGAATGATAGTAGTCTTCAATTCATCAGATTTACCTCTAGGGTCCTCAGAGAAGTAGTATCCAGCTTCCCTCGAAGGAATCAACCTGCAAGTGCAAGGTCCAGAGTCCTGCCTTACAATGTTTATTAAATTCTTCACATGCACACATGCACACACACACGCCATTTATTTGAGTTTTATATAACTATCCTGTAATTTGAGTGGGGTCAGGTATTATTATTACCACTTTGTAATTGAGGAAGCTAAAATTCAGAAATGTTCAATCCTGTAGTTAGTAAGTAACAGAGCTAGGCCACTAACTCAGGTCTTTTGATTTTTAAAGTCTTTTTAAAGTTCTTCAATGAATTCTTTTTGGGCAGGTTGGAATATTTGGCAGTAATTTGACACTACTCTTTGGGGTAGAAGAGGGTTTCTTTACTTCAGTATCCTCTTCTGAAGATGTCTATAGTTGGATTCTTTCTCCTTTGCCTCTGCTTCTTTTTTTTGAAATTTGAAATAATTTAGTTTTCATAATCATCTCTAGTCCTGGAATATGGGGGATGGTGGCTCTGGCTTCTGATCTGCTCCCCTCAGACCTTGAACCCAAACCAAGACGTAAGGCCTCCTATGTGTACCCACAATCATCAAGCATGTGCAGATTCCTTCTAGCCCCTACCCTCTCCACAGCATAGCTGTGTCTGGATTTCCTTGTCAGTAGAGGTTCCCTTTATCTTTCCCAGGTCAGAGGCCCAACTCCTGTCACTGTCCAGGGGCTAAAACTTCCTGTGGCTAGAGCCAAGGCAGCCTCTCAACCCAGCTAACCTCAGAGCTTGCTGCTAGTTGTTAAAGTAGATCCTAGCCTACAGGTGTTTGCTCTTTGATCTAGTCCTGGGATTTTTCTTCAGGTATTCTCTGATTGTCCCAAGGGGAACCCTATTCTTCCCCTACACTTATTTGTTTTTAGGGCTTTATGTTCAACCAGAGGTGCTATTTTATCTCTTTTGTGGAGGAAAATATAGAAAGCTTGAAATTTTCTAACCTACTCTGCCATCTTCCCAGAATCATCTCACTAGTAACCCAGGTCTTTGGACTCCAAGTCCAGTGAGGAAGCGCTTCCCCTTCAACATGGAAATTAAATCTTGGCTCTAGACATCCTTTCCTCTCTCTATGAGCACTCACATATAGCATTTTAGATATGCTCAGAACCCAAATTTTCTCTCAACCAAATCTCAGGCACTTTCTTGTACTATTTCTTTGGGTTTTTTGAATGTCATCTTCTTTTGGGAGGCCTTTGAGCTTTAAATTGTCCCTATGCATTTTGCCTTTGACATTAACATGTTTTGCTTGTAAAGAGATCATGGATTCTTTTAACAAACATCATTACTTTTTTCCCCTTTTCTTCTTCTAGATTGTCCTTCACTTGTCTTCTCAATCTGTTTTTCTCTCTTTCACTTCTTTGGAAAGACTTTCTATATGGCTTAACGTTTTATCTTCTGCTAATTATTTCTGCTATGCAGATCATATAAATTCTACCATTTGAACCTTTCTAACTTCTCTGATTTCTTCTGATATCTGATATTATCTTCTCTTATAATCTTCTGATTTCTCTCTTGAACCTCTTGGGTACGGAGAAGTGACTCTTGAGGTCCATACCAAGAAGATCTTTTTTACATGAATACTAAATCTTAACATGTGTATTTATACAACCAAGAATCTATGCAATTATTACTTGTCTATCAACATATTCTTCACTTTCCAAATCTCTCTCAGATTATGCTGCTTAACCATTCCATTCTCAAAAAAATAGGCTCATGCCTATTCCACTACTATGTGATTAACAGTAGTGAGGAATTTTCTCCACAGCTCCTTTAGAGTAATGGACAATCAAACTGAGGAATAGCTGTTGAAAGCTACATCATCTATGCAGTCTTTTGATGGTCTAAGTTCCTAGCCATCACAATAAAATTCCTGAATTTGAAATGTAAAATTAAATGGACAAATAATGTAAAGAAAATCAGACATTTCTTAGAAAATATTTCAGAAATATGAGGTATTTCAAAATATAATATTTAGAAGACATATTTTTATTGTTTTTACTTGTACAAATATTCAAATAGAAAGAAATTCCATAAAGTGATATTTTTCCAAGAAGTTAATAAAGAATGCAGACAGTGTATCTTTATCAGCTTTTATGATGTTTAGGGTTCCTCAAACTAGATAACTTTCTTTTTAAGGGGACTTTTTTGTTGTGATTAGATACAATACCTTGATGCCTTATTATTTATTTTTTATATTCAAATAAATGGAATGAATAGCCATTAAGCTTTTAACTACTTAAAAAACATTACATTTTACTTTTTTATAGATGAACAAAGAGGAGGTAGAATGGATACTGTCTCAATAATTTTATATGCTAATTTACTAAACAGAAATATGTAAGAAAATTTGAAAATTCATAAAGAGTTCAACAGAAAGATAGAAAAAATTCACAAATAATAGAACAAGCTTTTTGAATATAGTCTTTGTAAATTCCTCAAATTGTTTTTCAGTCATGGGCTATAATTTAGATGAAAAAGAAAGAAGTCTAAAGACAGCGACATTTGAAACTTAATAATTGAATATAATTGGCCAAGGAAAACTTTTTTTAAAAAAATACCATTATCACTGTTATTTTGCATTGTATTATCTTCATTCTCTCTGTCATATACATGCATACACACATACACACACAATATACCAAGTGAATCAAAAGTAATTGAAAAAACAACAAAACTGTAGTGATAAACAAGATTTAAAGTTTAAATATACTTTTAAAATAACCAGTGTTCATTGGGGATGATGTGATCTTATTGTCATAGTTTTTGATGTTTTTGAGATAGTTTACAATTCAACAGATATACAAAAATTTACTTGATCCCTTATACCAGCACTGGGTATGCAAATGCAAAGAGAGATTCACATAGATCCTATTTTCAAAGAACTTTCAAACCAGTTGCTGGGGAAAGGGGGTGAGGTCCATGTATATAAATAACTTCCTAACTCAAAGTAGGTAGAAGGAAATGTCAGGCAGAAGTACAACAAAATATTTTATGAGGGAGAGAGTGGTCACTTTCTTCAAAGAGAATGGATAAGAGTGTCAGAGAAGGTTTAATGAAAAGGTGGTGGGTGATACATGTTATGGTTCTTCACCAGTTTTCAGCCATGTCCAACTCTTAGTGACCCTATTTGGGGTTTTGATGGAAACATAATGTAGTGGTCTGCCATTTTTTTTCTGTCTAGCTCATTTTACAGGTTAGAAAACTAAAGCAAACAGGGTTAAGGGACTTTCCCAGGGTGGCACAGCTAGTAAGTGTCTGAGGTCAGATTGAACTCAGGAAGATGAGTCTTCCTGATTGCAGCAGGCCTACTATGTCCACTGGGCCCCCTAGCTGCAGTTATACATGACTTAGACCTTAAATGGCATCATCAGACTTAGATTGGGTGGTGGTGATGCATTCCAGAGTGGAGGATGTCTAGGGCAGAGTCAAGAAATAAGAGTTTGGGAAAGCAACAAGGGACACAGAGAAGTCCAGTTTGGTTGAATTTCACAGTAATTGAAGGGAACTAATTTGGGATCATAGATTCATTGGTTCATAGAATGTGATAAAAAAAAAAAAGTTTTAAGGATCTCAATTGCCATCTAGCCCAACTCCTTTATTTTAGGGATGAGAAAAATGAGAATTTCTTATCTAATGACAAAAAAGCAGCAGGTGTCAAGAAGTATGATTGAGCTCAGAATACTTGTACATGATGCTTAATGTCAGAAACAGAACCCTGATGCCGGTGGGAACAAATGAAATTTATTGAGTGATTTGACTAAAACTTCATTAGGGAGATTATATGGGCATCCTTATAAAAGGATGGGCAGCTATAAAAGGGCAACTAGCTAGGTGGCACAGTGGATGAGAATGCCAGGCCTAGAATCAGGAAGGCCCAAGTTAATCCGGCCTCAGACACTTACTAGCTATGTGACCTTGAACAAGTCATTTTACCGTGTTTGCGTCAATTTCCTCATCTGTAAAACGAGCTGGAGAAGGAGGTGGTAAACTGCTCCACTATCTTTGCCAAGAAAATCCCAAATGGGGTTATGAAGCATTGGACATTACTAAAATGACTGAACAACAACAACAAATAAAAGGATGGAGTGAAAAAAGGATGGACTGGAGGCTAAAAAACCAATTAGGATACAACAGGCCAATTCAGAAAAAAAAAAGTGCCTGATATATGGAAAAGCCTTACATACACATTTTTTTTTTTATCTTTGCCCTACATATCCTCTGTGCCAGAAAGAATCACCACCATCCAATATGACTATGATGATACCAGTTAAGGCACAGGTTATGTGCCACCCTCCTACATCAAACCTTCCCTGATACTCTTAACTAGAAGTGGCCTTGAGGTTACATGTGGCCTCTTCTAGGTCCTCACGTGGGGCCCTTTGACTGAATCTAAACTTCACAGAACAAATGCTTTTTATAAAAGTATCTGTTCTGTAAAACTTAGACTCGGTCAATAAGCCTTACCCAATGTCCTAGAAGACCACATGGCCTCAAGCATGTGGCTTCCCCACCCCTGCCAGCCTTAGACATTCTCTCTGAAGAAAATGATCTCTCTCCTCATCAAATATTTCATCTTACATTTCCTTGATCCTTCCCTCCACCTCCCTTGTATTATATAGTAATTTATGCACATGGTTTTTCGGGAATAAAAAAGGAGGAAATATATCTCAGAGAAAAATTTAGAGATGGAATCTTTGAATCTTATAACTGAGTGAATTTGGAAAGCTAGAGAAGAAAAACTAAAGTTAACTCCAGATAGATGAGACAGCGAATGGGTTGAGCCTCTTATAAAAGCAATGAGGGTTATTTATAAACCTCAGATAGTTTTAAGACTGACAATACAAAGGGAAGTCAAACAGTTTACTCAGAACAATGAAGCATTCAAGAAGCTGTGCAAAATAATTAATGAACCCCCCCCCATATGTCCAATTACTACTCATACCCCATTGTATTCCAAAAGAAAATCCTCTGACTTTGAGAGCCTAGCCTATCTTATGACTGAATAGCTTTTAATCAGATTAGTAGTTTCCAAAGAGG
Source organism: Phalanger gymnotis (assembly GCA_028646595.1). Taxonomy (NCBI): domain Eukaryota; kingdom Metazoa; phylum Chordata; class Mammalia; order Diprotodontia; family Phalangeridae; genus Phalanger; species Phalanger gymnotis. The sequence continues at coordinate 188,340,142 of CM053623.1, forward strand.
GCCCAATGTAACAACCAAATAATCCTGTCTTACCCCCAAGACATGTGTGATCAACCAATAGGGTCAGGGGTAGCTGAGGGGGAAGGGTGGTACAATGGAGCTATCCCACTCTTACCACTATAGTAAAATCATGGGCTTGTCTCCAATACATCCAATACCATCCTTTTAACTATTCCTCAACTTTTCCAGCTCCCACCTCTGGCCTTCCAGGAATGGCAGGGTGTGGAAATGTGTAAGCAAAGGTTCCCAGCACCTTTCCCCATCACTCTGTGGCTACAGTAGGCCACACCTCTTAGGCAAGTTATCCTCTCAGGAACAATAGAGTTCTATACCTATATATACACACACACAAACTCAGAGACCACACACATTTTCATTTTCTTGGTGAGAAAGAGTACAACAGAGAGAAAAGAAAAGAGAAAGACATTTATATAATGCCTACTATGTGACAAACACTATACTAAGCAAATAAAAATGCAATAAATATCAACGATATTAAATTTTAAACCTGAGTCAGTATGTAGGCATCCTTTCTAGGGTTTAGTGGCCCCTATTTCTATTTGAGCTTTATACCACTGGTGTACATATTGTTTTCCTCCAGTAGAATGTAAGCTTTTCAATGATATGTATTTTTGTCTTGTGCAAATCTATATTTTCATCAGCAGAGGGAGTTACCCAGTGAAGAACTCTCCCTAATAATGTAAATTCCAAATTGAGACACCACTTGCCATCTTAGAGTCTCTTTGAGCACTGAATCATAAGAGATTTACCCAAGGTCACATATCCAGTATATGGCCTAGGATGAACTTTTTCCCAGGTCTTCCTGATTAAGAGGCTGGCTCTCCATCTGAGGGACTGGGAAAATATGGTCTTCTCTGTTCCTCATGCCAACTGTTAGTTCCCTCCCTCACCAACTACCTTCTTTTAATGACTTTGTAGTTTTTCTCTTTACCATTAAGCTGTATGTCTATGTATGTACTTGATTTTCCCATTCAATTTCTAGTAGAAATTGTTTATATAGTCACTATAGTTTAAGAACCAGCACTTAGCACAGTGCCTGGCACATAGCATGTAATTAATATTTGGTTATGGATTGAATGTTCTAAGCAATGTTATGCTGAAGCCTACTTCGACGAGCTTATGAGTGCCTATGGCTAAATTTTCAGCATGAGTATTTATACCTTGTTAATGGGGAAATGCTACAAATCAGGGTTTGATTTATTGCTTTGTTGATTATCTAAGCTGAAGAAAGGGATGGAGAAAGTGTCAATATTGCAGATTAAACTTTAAAAGTATCCAATTTTTACTTTTTTCCCCTCCAAATAGCTGGTTGTTAAATGTTTACAAGCACACCAGAACACAACAGTCTGAGTCTAAAACATATTGGAGGGAAGGCCAGTTAGAAGTATTTGCTTTAAGAATAAGACCTGTTTTTACATGCAGGCAATATGGGAATTTGTTTTGCTTGAGTATTGTTAAACAAAACAACAACAAAAACAATACTACAGTTCAAGAAGACAAGTTCAGAGGGCCTCTTAACATCATGCATGTTTGTTTCAAGGGTTTTGTCATTCTTGTCCCTAGTCTAGTACAAGACCTCATCACCTCACACCTGGATTAATGCAATAGCCTAATGGTGGGTCTGCCTGTCTCAAGTCTCTCCCTACTCCAATCCATCCTACTTTCAGGCAGTGAAAAGATTTTCCTAACGCATAGGTCTGATTGTGTCACTCCCCACCTGCCCCAATAAACTCCCATGGCTTCCTATTGCCTCCAGAAGCAAATACAAAACGCTCTGTTTGGCATACAAAATCCTTCATAATTTAGTTCCCACCTATCTTTCTGTTCTTCTTATACCTTACTCCCTGATTTATACTCTTTGATCCAGTGACACTGCCCTTCTGCTTGTAGGATATAGAAGAGACTATCTCCAGGCATTTTTGCCAGCCGTTCCCCAGGCCCGGTTGAACTCCCTTACTTCCTTTAGAGAACCATTATAATCCCACTAGAGCAAGCCTTCTCAACCCCTCCTAAATCTAAAGCTTGCTCTTGGTCATTTCCTATTTATCCAGTGTACAATTAGCTTTGTTTACATTTAGTCTTTTCCATTAGATTGTAGACTTCTTGAGGGCAGAGTTTGTATCCCTAGAGATTAGAACAGTTCCTGGTATGTGCTTAATAAATGTTTATTGATTGGTTGATTGATTTTCAAAGGGAGTATGGGAGGAGGAGAAAATAAATTCTTTTTTTGTTTCCGAGAAGCATTTTCTGTAGAAAGATTTAGTATAGCCCAGTCTATGTGACTATGACCATGCCCTAAGCAACTCTCATTATCTATAAATAGCAGATAAATTTCCATTCTGGCTTGGTAGAAGAAATTCCTCACTGTGGGCATACTATACCTATAAAATCTTAGGACTAGACCAGGGAAATTTAGTATTGTAATATAGGAATGAGAGGAAGTAGAGTATAGTGAGAGAGAATTGGACTTTGATCCATTGAGTCATGGATTCAAGTATTACCTCTGCCTTAGAGTGGTTGTCATGATGCTGGGAAGCCATTTCACTTGGTGTTCTGGGTAACTCTGATACTTCATCTGTAGAGAGAGTTCTCTCATTTGTGAATTCCCTCAAACAGTATTTCTCAAACTAGGCTGCAAGAAACTTCGAAACCCACTAAGGAATTTTTTTCTTTTTAAATAATGCTGTGTTATTTGTTAATAGACATTTAAAAATCATTTTAGAGGATTTTGCTACAAGGGTTCTGCAAATGTTTGTTTAAACTGAAGAGATTCCTCTACTTTGGAAGAGTATGAGAACCATTGGCCCATAGCAATAAAATTATATATAAAAAAAATCCTACCTCTATCCTGTCCTCTATGGGAGGGGGAAGGGGAGCGCCTGGATTTGGAGTCAGAAACCTGAGTTTTAGTTCTAGCTCTTTCCTTTATGAATTGGGTGACCACTGAAGACATTTATTTTCTCTGAACTTCAGTTCCCTGATTCCTAAAATGGTAATAACAATGCCTCTCTCTCGTATCACCTGAGGTTGTTGTAAGGATCATACTAGAAAATGTGCACATACTAGAAATGTGCACATACTAGAAAATAGGCACTCATAAGTTTGTCGAAGTAGGCTTCAGCATAACATTGCTTAGAACATTCAATCCATAATGTTGTTACTTATAAAAAGTATAAGTTTCTCTTAATTTATTCTAATATCTGCTATTTCAGTAGATTATGGAAGACAGACTATTTCAAGTAAACATAAGCAAAAATAGGAGAGAGAGAAAAGGGAAAAGGGGATACAGAGGAAGAGGGAGAGAGAGGTGAAGGAGAAAGTGAAGGAGAAAAGAGAGGGAAAAGCAGACGGGGAGAGAGTGAGAGAGAGAGAGAGAGAGACAGACAGAGAGAGGCAGAGACGCAAAGGCAGAGACACAGAAGCAGAGAGACAGAGATCAGACTTTTTGCACTGCACAGCAAGTCCCGTTTTAAACAGAGCCATTATCACAGTAGTTTTCTGTGCCTGATTAATGCAGTCTTTCGAAATGGCAGTCAAGAAGAAAACAGCTCCATTTCACGTGAACTTGACAATATAATGGGGTGAGCATTCCGGTAATTTATTATTGAGATTACCTGGGTAAAGCACGGTTTGAGCGCCTCTCTAATTAGGAACAGCAGCAGCTGACTCCCTAAGGGAAGGGAGAGTGAGGTGAGGCTTTTGTTGCCCGCCCAGGGCAGAGCCAGAGTGTTACAGCTTCTCCCAGCTCCCCCCGCGCGCCACCAAAAAAAAAAAGTTCTCTCTGCTACAAAGGGATCTCATTAAGGAAGAATTGTTCTAACTCTTAAGTCCACAATATTCTATAACTCCCATAGCGTTTTGTGAAGGGCTGTGTAATACAGACACATCTCAGAACTACTTCGTCAGTTAATGCTTTTGATCTCCTATCACTTCTAAACGCTAGTCTCCAAACAATTCGATGCGATCAAAGGACCCGTACCTACATTACCTCCCCCCTATCCCCCAAACAAAGTTCAGATGCCAGTGATTGGACAGTGCCATGGAATAGGAAAGAGGAGAGGTTGGAATGAAGAACTACTTTAACGAAGCTTCTCTGAGACTTGTGCATCTGATGACTTGATTTCACTTTATTACCTACAAAGCATCTTCTCCAGGAAACTGTTTTAATCAAAAGATCATTCATTGAAATATAAATAATTATTAATAATTATTCAGGAAGTTTCCTGAGTCTTCTTTCTCTAAGACCACCACTCCCTATCTATGCATCTTGCAGATTCAAAATGAGTACAAGGAAGAGTGAATTTTACTCTCTCTTCGCTAAAGCATTCAATATTTTTATCAGCTATCCTAGCTTACTTGGATATCAATGGCATACATGCCCTAAGCTTTACCTCAAGGCCCAAGTATAAGCCCGAGGATTTCACTACAACACTGGAAGAAATTTTGTACAACTTATATAAAATATTTTCAATGATTAATTTCAATAATTCAAATGGTTTTCCTCTGAAATCACAAAATAGAATGTTGTCACTAATATTTAATAGCTTTTGTTATACACAATACATCATGCTTAGAAATGAAATTTATTTGGAATGTTTTCTATCCAATTCTTTTGATTTTAAAAAAATCACATTCAAGAAACCACAATTGCAAAAGAGACAAAAACAATTCTGTTCTTTTGTCACATAATTTTCACACTCATATGCTTGTATGTTTAATTAAAAGAACCATGAAGCACACAGTTACTCATAAACTAAATTAGATATTTCCCCCCTTCTCAATAGTAGGAAGAACTCCTTTTGAGTATGTAGGGTCTTCTGGCTTTATTCACATGGAGTTGCCGCTTCAGGATATAAGGGGTTTTCCTCTTCATTACTTCTTCTTTCTCACGGTTCAGATTTGCAGAATCAAGAACATCTTCTTGGAGTAGCTGTAATACATACAGAATCTGAATGAATCAGGGATAGGATCATTATAATTCCTTACACTTAACCTACCACTTTATAGTTCATAAACTCCTTTCATTTAGTGGAGAGAGTGCTAGACCTGGAATGAATCAGAAGGGCCTGAGTTCAAATCTGGCCTCAGACACTGGTTGTATTACCCTGTCACTTTTATCTCTGCTTGTCTCAGTTTCCTCACCTGTAAAATGGGGATAAAGATAGCATCTACCTCTCAGGGTTGTTGCAAGGAAAAAGTGAGATAATAATCATAAAGCATTTTTTCAAATTTTAAAGAGCTATGTCAATGTTAGTTATTATTAATATTATCATACTTGCCCCTCAAAATAACCCCACTTTTATAGCTAAGGAAACAAAGAAGTTAAAAGGCCTGATTCAAGGTCACATGACTGGGGTGGAGGGGCAGGAAGGACAGGAAAACAAAACTCTTGATGGCAATATTCTTTCCACTAGACCCATTACCCTAGTACTTCATGATGAGTTCTATGTAGCTCATGTACATCAGAGACACACTCAGTACATCCCAAAGATTCTCAGAGTGGTTTTCCTTTTTTAGTTTAGGTGACTAGTCCAATACAGAAGAGAATGAAGCACAAGGACTTGTCCTCCAAACATTCAGAATTCTGGTCAGTTTCTGGAAAGACTAGAAAGTCATCCCATGGACAAAAAAATGAAAAGGCATGAACTTCTATAGTTTTCCATTGCATGGATCAGTTATGGAAACAATCTGGGGGTTTATTTTACTTTAAGGCCAATCCAATGTAGCTATGAGATCCTAGAATAAGCCTAAGTTTTTGTTTTTCCCTAGAGTAACCACAATATTTTAGGACGTCCTGGAACTCAGATTCCTATGATCGCTCCAAATCATTTTAGATTCACATCTCTGGGATTGATCTAGAAAAAAAAAGTAAATTGGTCAGGGGAGTTGGAATAAGAATGAGGAAAATGGATAATACTTCCTCAGTGCAGGACTTTTTCTCTTTTTTATTCGTATGCTAGACATCTAAGACAATATGTCAAGCAGGTGTTATAGGCCCTGAATAAATGTTTATTATATTGAATATATGTTCAATAAGGCATGTCTCATGTCCAAAATTAATGTTTCTAGCAGAACACTGGTTTTGCTGTTGGTTTTTGTTTTTTGTTCTCCTGTCAAAACTGATGTCCCCTTAGCTTCCAGTTATCTCATATGTACTATGCATTCCAGGCAAGGTCTACTTCAGGTTTCCATACATGACCTCTCTTTGTATATATTATTACCCTCCAGCAGAACGTAAGATTTTTGAGGACAGAGTCATCATCCCCAGGATCCCTGTATCCCCAGGATCTAGGACAGTGCCTTGAAACCAATAAATGTTTGATAATTTTGACAACTTCATGTGAATTGGATGTAATGGAATTCCACAGATTTGTAGTATCCCTCTTAGCATGCTCTTGACCCAGCAAAAAAAAAATTGAGAATATTTAGTCTGAGGAGAGAGGGAGAATAAATGAGGTAACAAAGTCATTCAGGTATGGCTTATTTTTTTTTTTAGGTATGGCTTATTCTTAATGAAACTACATTTGTTTGTTTTTTAATGATGACCGCTGGCTTCTGAATACATTATTTTCATTTCTTTAATTGAATATTATAGACATTTGTCAAGAATCAAAATCAAATTCCTTGTTTTCTGCTTTGCAGACCATTTACTCATTCCTTTTTCAGTCTTTGGAAATCCCATCTCTTTAACAGGATTTTTTTCATGATAACTATAATCACACCTGCCAACTCCTAACAATACCCTAAGATGTTATTTGTCTAGTCATCATGATTTAAACTCATCAAGGGCAGCCAGGTTCTCCCTTACCATCTCCTCATTCATCTTCGGCTTCATCTCCCTGTTAATCATTTTTGTTCTATCATCCCCAGTCCAAAGATCATCCTCCTTGGAAAGAAAACAAGGAAAATAAGTTTTGAATGGTTCATCCTTCTCACTATCATCTGTTACCAACATTCCATTCTCCCTGAACAATCATTCTATCTACCTCTTTGATTCTGTTCTTGTCCTCAATATAGTTAAAGATTGGTTTTCCAAGATCCCAAATTTTCAATCTCAAATTTCAGGCCATTCTGAATGTTAATATTTCAGACACAATTCGTATAAGACTGGGCAAAGTTTTGTACTCATCTTCATTTGTCTCTTCTTATTAGAAAAGGTTACTTAATATGTTCCCATTTAACCATATAGGCAATGTCCTATGTTTCCCTCATCATGGGAATTCTTTTTCATGGTGTCTTCATAATATCATTCTCAGAGACTCCCATGCATCAAAAATATTAGACCATTGGATTCTACATCCTTTCTCTGAACCATTTTAAATCACTTCTCTCCAAATGTAAAATGCACATCAATTTATTTCTGATATTCTTCTCTATCTCCAACTTCATAATAAATTTGTCACCTGCTGCCAAGGTTGCTGCTGAGTTCATTACAGAAAAAAAAATCCCTCTTTAATGATGAGAAATAGGTTCAGAATAGCAGTTCTCCCAGATAAATCCATTTGAAATAGGAGATAAAGTAATAACTCTTTTTTACCTTTCCTGCTGTTAGCAGGGTAGGGGTTAACTTCAAGCAGATGTCAAGAGAGTTGAAGTCCCTAATTGCTTCTGAATCATGCCTCCACATCAGGTATATGGCATTTCATAAACTACTCATAAAATTTCCCCTTCCGTCTAAGGGTATTGAGAAATATTTTGATAACAATATCACTTCCATTTCTCTCTCCATTTATCCTCACCCAAATGTTTTCAACGCAACTTGCTTTTCAGGTTTCTGTATTTTCTCATATGTCTATATCTTCTGAATGTATAATGATATTCCGACTGATACATTTATCTATTGTTTCTCTTGAATAAAGTATATATGCTTATGGAATTTCATTCTGGTCATTCTGGACATCTTACCATGTCTCAGTGATTCCTGTGAATTCAAATCCACTTTATTGCATTAGGAACTCTCATCACTTTGCTCAGTATTCATAGTTCATACCATTTTTAAAAAATAAAAACATCTCATTCTTTGGTTTTTGTTGCTGGTTTTTTTCTCATGTGAATTACATTGCTTTTCCCACTACTTTTTCCACATTACAACTGCTCACTAAATTTTGAAAATCTATATGGCATTTTCTCCCTACCCTTTCCTTCCTATCCCCCTCTATCCACTATAAAAATCGAGGAAAATGTGTTTTTACCAAACCTTACTAAGTATTCTCCAAAACAAGTAATAAATTCGAGAACAGTATTTTGTACATTATCTTAATTATTCTAGTATACAATTTAATTCTTATGCAATATAGTAAGCATAGTAGTAGTAGTAGGGATAGTAGTGGTGGTGGTGGTAGTAGTAGTAGTAGTAGTAGTAGTAGTAGTAGTAGTAGTAGTAGTAGCAGTAGTAGCAGTAGTAGCAGTAGTACTGGTAGTAGTGGTAGAGACAGTAGTAGTAAGCATTTAAATAGTGTTTTATTTGCAAAGAACTTTACATATATTAATTTATTTGATCCTCACAGCAAACCCGTGAGGTAGATGTTTTATAATCCCCTTTCCTCTGGTGAAGAATCTAATGCAGAGGTCAAGTGACTTGGCTAGGATCACAAAGCTAACAAATGTCTGAAGCAAGATTCAAACTCAGATCTTCCCAGGTCCAAGTCCCACACTCTATGTTCTCTACCATCAAGCTGCCTTTATAAATAAATAGACAAACAAAAAAAAAATAAATGTGTGTTGACTGAAGGAATGGATGTTTATTAAAAGTGGTAGAGAAGAATTTGGTAGTCTAGAGCAGTTTGGACCTAGTTCAACAATGGTAATTATATGTAACTTTTGGTAAGCAGTGGTAATTCAAAGGGTGTAGAATTTCTCTCTTCTCCTGTTCTTGATTAGTGAGAGCTGAATAAGTTCAAATAAATGAAAAGTTCTCTAAGCCTTTGCTCCAAGTATTCTAATCCTTGTATTAATGTGAGTCTTTTAAAAATTTAAACGACTTTCATTTAATGGTCTTTTTTAATGTACTCAGTTGGTGGTGCTATCCCAGAAGCACCTACGATACTTCCCAACTCAGAAAACCTGAAAATTAATTCAGCATCTAAAGGCTGTTCTTCCCATATGCTATTCGTGGTTATTAACTAGTCACTCTGTTCCTATCTTGGAAGCAATGAGCTGAGCTTGAAGCATACTAGTTTTACAATGATTAATTGGCAGCCCAAGAGAGTTCTGGAATCTCCATACTAAATCTTGATGGGAAAAGGCCACCATGCATGGCTTATACTTATAGGCACTCTGAATTCTTATTCTGATGATAGGATGTTCCAATATTTTATGGATAAAAATTTTCAAAAGCATTTTAAAAAATGTATTTCCAGTTGCTTGCTCAATTTAGGATAAGAGATTTAGTCAAACATTTGTATGTCTGTCAAATTCTGATTTCATTATATTGTCAGTAAATGACTTGATAGAATTTAAAAGATTACCAACAACAACTGGATAAAATCTTGAAGCAATAGAATTCGACTGGCTGTTACTCCCTTTGAGGAGGAGAGGAAAAAAAGTTCTATGAGAAAATACCATTTCCGAATCTTTAGTTTTTCTTTACAAAGTCCATAACTACTTTCACCATGTGTTATGTAATATTATTATTTTATTTTTAAATTATTCAATAGTGTTTTTTTTAAAAGGCTACTACTTCGCAGCATTTGTTTTCTTGTCTGATATGACAGATCATCTCTTCTTTTTCATCTATTTTGGGCAAGATGGAGTCTTTGCCAGAAAAAAATTCTATCTTGTCATTTGCTTGTTGTACCCATAAGAATCTTATCTTTTGTCACCAATAGCATGGCATAGAATAGAGAGTGGTGAGCCATGGAATTAGGAAGACCCAGTGGCTTCTTTTCCTGGCTGTGACACATATTGGCTGTGGAATCAGAAGCAAGTCAGCTAATCTCTCAGTGCCCTAGACAATTCCCTAAGAGTATACATTTTGGAGAAGATGTTGATCTTTTTCTATAAAGAAGGTTAAGAGAATACTAGGAGTTGTCTCCCTCCAATCAAAATAAAATAAAATATAATTCTGGATCCCCTAGCCCTGCCCCTCACCCGTGATTTGCAAAAGCAACACTTTTGTTTAAAGGACTAGGGAAATTGAACATTACTTTGAATCAAGGAATGACTAAATTCATTGGCAAAATGAAAATTAGTCAGGTCTACAGATTTTCTTCCTAAGAATTTCTGTTTTGTATGCCTTAATGGCAACACTGAAAATCATCCTGCTATGTCTTTCCTCTTTTTCTCTGTGACAGATTGGGAAATTTACTAATGATAGTTCACTGTGAATACCATGATCAACATAAAACTCCGATATGAAAGATGAAGGACAATCATTACAGCTGTCAATCTGAAAGACTATTTCATTCTACTCCTCCCCCAGCCCACCATAGAAAGAATTAAAGAAATGTTTGTTTTACTTGTCAGGATTTTATTTCCCCACATCATTTAAATAAATTCAATAAATATTTACTAAGCACTTCCTATGTGGAGAGTGAGATGTGACATGGTTTAGACTATAGGGAGCCTTTATCAGAGCCAGGAAGACATTGGGTCAAGATCTGCATCTCATACATACTGACCCAGTGAGCCTGGGTAATCTGCTAATCCTCTCAGTGTCTAAGGCAATTAAGACTAGAGTTACAGGGAAGGTGCTAATCTACATTGGCAGAGGGAAATCCTCACTAGGAATTCCCTACTTCAGCAATGAAATCATATGTCCATCTATCCCTGTGTACAAAGCTTTATGTGCTAGGCTGGGGGAGGGGGTCAACTCCCATCACCAAATGACTTACATTCTACTGAACTTTGATGCTATATGTTTCCAAGACATCAAGCTAGTCTCAAACTAGTCCTCTTGGTTAGCTAAAATATCAAAAGTAATCCCTTCACTCCCTTAGTGGACATCAGGCAATCCTACATGATAGATCATTCATTACCGTCTTTGAAATAAAGTTCACAGAATGGATCCACAGAATAGAAGGAATAATAATAATGTTAATAACAATAGCTAACATTTGTATAGCATTTGATGGTTTGAAAAACATGCACACATATACATACTATATACACACATACGTGCATGTATAAAATACAGATATATTCTCATTTGAGCATCACAATCACCTTTTCAGGTGGCCATTATTATCACTCCCATTTTATACATGTGGAAACTGAGGCACAGAGAGGTTAGCTACTTTTCCCAGGATTACAAAAAAGTATCTGAGATAGAATTTGAACTCAGGACTTGATGACAATAAATCTCTTGCTGTATATACTATGGCAATATTTAGTATGCTATGAGGCAAGGAAACTGTTCTATCTATGGCTAAGTAGGATTCTAATCTTCAAATGATTTGTTCTGGGCATGATATTACAAGGTAACTTATATCATTGTAAATATACTTTATAATCAAATCTTCTGGTTAACATCTCCAAATGATACATTTGATGTAGGAATAATTAAACACAATTACTTAGATGTTTTACAACTATTGGTTTGCTAACTTATACAGAAAATTTATTTTTCAGGTACAACAACTATTGCTCCTATAGGTCCTTTCTTATTATAAGCAACAAACTTTTAAAAAATGGATTTCTCTTTCTACTCCTCCATGATTATATTTCCTTGCAGCAACTCTGGCTCTCCCCTTATCTTGAGCTCCTAGTCTGAACATTCTGAACCATGGGGACTGGGATGTGTTCACCACTAAGGTAGATGCAGTCTTTGGTTGAGTAATTATGTGTTTTATTAATGTACCATTCTGTTTGTTTTGGAAAACACTGATTTAGACACGTCCTTGCAATTTTGAATAATGAGTAATATTTTTAATTGAGTTGTAGTGGGGTTGATGGGAATTGCTGAAAACAAATGAAATTCATACCCAGTAGAAATGAGATACCTTATTTTGAGATGCAGTAACATCTACTTAAATGGTACTAGACTAATATATTATTGAAACCATTCCAAGTTGTGAAGTTAATGATAGACGACCAAGATTGGTTTCATAGTTGTTGACAAAAATCTAAATTTCTTGAACTTTCTAAGAGTCCTTGGATATAAAAAAAACAGTTCTTCCTTGAGGGTGAATTAAATAAATGTATATGGATTAAATTTCCAAATTTCCCTTCTAAATTTGGAGGGAAATATTTTACTCAACCACAAACATTTGAAAGGACTTTAATGGTTGCCAGAATTGCTATTAAGCCATTTGTCAGGATTGGGGGAAAATCAATAGAAATCAGCACTGAACCAGTCTAACAAAAACTAGGTTTATGTTCTGTGTCTTACCTCCCAGTGTTGAAAGGCTCTGCTCTGACAGATTTTCTGGAGCTGGTAGATCATCAGCATTGCTTCCAAGTTAAAGCCATCTAAAGTTGAGAACTGCCTTCTCATAACAAGCTCATCTTCACCAGTCTCTCCTGTTTCTTCAGCTTGGCTGTTTAAGTTATTGACAAGGTTGCACACATTGATCAGGGTCACTTTCCAATGAGGAAATCTTGCTTTGCTGATCTGTGATAGGCAAAAGAATATACGAAACTGAAGATTCCATCTTCAAATTAGGTTTATAACTGATAAATGGGTAAATTGGTGATAGAACCAAGCTTGAAAATTTAAACGAACTACTATTCTGATGTTTAAAAATCACAACTGTTGGGTCACCACATCTAATGAGCTGGAAGGGACCTTAAAAATCATCTTCTCAGTCCAGAACCCTCATTTTACTAATGGGGACACTGATACATGGTAGTGATTAAAAACTGTTGCTAAACAAGGAAATGATTAATTATTTTATCTTCTGCAGTATTTCTAATGAAATATTATTTGAAGATTTTTCTAAAGTTGTGCTTACATAAAAATATGTTTTGAAATGTGTCTATTTTTAGATTTTAGAAACAATGCCAATTAGTCATTTGGCAGCTACATTTTAATATTCAGATAAAAAGAAGAGGGAAAATTCCAATGACTGTCACTATTCCCTGAAAGCCAAAATCGTTAACTATATTGTGAGATATGAAGAGGAATGGCCAAGGAGAGAGCTGACCTATAGGATTCTAGAGTATTTTAAATAGAATAGAGTAGCAGTAACAAATTAATAATATAATAATAGCAGCAGCAAGAATTAGCATTTCACATATATTCTCATTTGATCATCATAACTTGAAAAGTCAAGTGCTACAGATATTGTCATTCCCATTTTGTAGATGAGGAAACTGAGGCTCAGAGAGAGATGACTTGAGGGACAGCTAGGCAGAGTCATAGTACACAGAGAGCTGGGCCTGGAGTCAGGAGGACTTGAATATAAATCTGGCTTCAGACACTTGCTAGCTGTGTGACCCTGGGCAAGTTGCCTAATGTCCAACTGCCTCAGTTTACACATCTGTAAGGGGGGGGCATGACACTTCCTTTCGGTGTTGTTGAAGGATAAATTGAGATAATATTTGTAAAGTTCTTTGCAAGCCTTAAATCACTATTTAGATACTATTTATATACCATGGACATACAACAAGAAAGCATCAGAGCTAAAATTAGAACACAGGTCTTCCTGATTCTGAGTCCAGCAATCTATCCAGCACTCATAAAAAAAGGAAGAGATTGGAACTCTGAGATAATTCCTTAGTCTTGAACTACAGTCTCTAATCCTATGACCCTAGGATGTCACCGGCAAGCAACAGCAGCATGGCACGGTAGATAGAAAACCATCCTGGGAGGAAGTAAGACCCCCAGGATCAATCCCTGCCTCTGACACTTCCTGGCTGTGTATCCCTGAATAGGCCCCTTAAACTTTCAGTGCTCAAGGCAGCCTCCTAAGACTAGAAACTGAAGAGAAGCTGGGGACCTGAATTGGTAGAAAGATTTTCCCAACCTGGGACCTCCCAAGTCCACCCCTGATCTTATGATCCCATGAATACTAGTAATATGACAATATTAGTAAGTATGAATGCTATTAATTATACTCATTAACCATTAATAATACTGACAGGATTAACAATTCTCACTGACTTGTAGAAAGCTTAGTAGAGGAGATACAATATGAATTCTGTAAAACATTGTTGTTGTTTTAATATAATATACTATTAGAAACTTGAAAAGAGTACAATGTGTGTTCTTCAATCTTCAATTACCTTCAGAATAAACAGTAATGCTACAAACAAATCCTCACTCTGAGCTTCTTCAGGAAATTAGGTCTTATAAAACAGATAAAGCACAATAAGAAAAATAGATGTTTTTGTTTTATTTAGCCACTACAAATTCATGCATCATTTAAAAAAAGTGACAGCCTCTCATTTTCTGTGCCTTCTGGAAGGTAATAAGAGAGCGTATTTAGAAGAGAAATGCCGACAAGGTCAACAGAATGAATATGTGTACAAAATTCAAAGAGCCAGGAACTAAGGAAATATTAAAAATTTCTGAAATGCTCCACTGTACATTCTAGTCCCACATCTAAAGAATTAACCCAACTTGATTCAACTGAACAAATACTTCTTAAGCACACACAGTGGGTGAAATGCTATGCATAATTTGGGGGATACAATGATTGCAAAAGAGAATCTTCTATTCTCACAAGTAGGTTTCATTCTACTTTATTGCCATGATAATGACAGATAAAAGCTAGGGGCAGTATAAGAACAGCCCTGGTAGCTACCTCAGGGGCAGCTAGGTACTGGAGGTGGCTAGGTGGCACAGTGGATAGAGCTCCAGGCCTGAAGTCAGGAAGACCTGAGTTCAAATCCAGTCTCAGACACTTACTAACTATATGATCCTGAGCAAGTCACTTAACTCTGTTTGCCTCAGTTCCCTTAGCTGTAAAATGAGCTGGAGAAAGAAATTGCAAACTACTCCAATATCTTTGCCAAAAAAATGGTATCCCAAAGAGTCAGACACAACTGAACAAAAACAACAAAAACAAAGACTATCTCCATAGAAGGAGATCTCATCATTTTCTATAGGATCAATACTTATCTGCTGTAAGTGCTTTCAGTGATCAAATTCCACAATAACTACCCTTGTTCTTCCCATAGAAACTAGCTTCAAAAATTACTATGAATAAGCTATTTAAGGAAGTGGCTTAACTCTCCTGTCTAGTTGGTGGTCCCATTAATCTTTAATTATGTATTTTGTTGGTTTTTTAGTTTTTCTCTGTAATCAGTGTCAAAAGCAAAAAAAAAAAAAAACATGGGTAGAACTTTAAAAAAAAAACCTAAAAATCAAAAAACTATCCTTTCCAAACTATTTTGTAAAAAATTTTAATTCTAATTGTCCTCCATAGAGACATAGTTTGCTGGTATTTGCTGTATTAAGAAAGATCAGAATGCAGATAGGGCTATATTCTAGAGGAGATGAAATTATTCCTGGTTTTGGAAGGTCTACCTTGCACCTTAAAAAATGGCCAAGATGGAGATGACAAATGGTTGTCATCCTAATAGAATAGAAGCTCTCTGAGGCCAGATGGTGCTTCACTTTGTTCTTTCTTTTCACTTCTATTTACAGCAGTTCCTGGCGCTTGGTAGATATTTGATAAATGTTTCTTGAATTCCGTTATTTAAATAGTATAACCCAATGTGCTCTCATCTGGGCATTACAGGACTTGGGTTTTGTATTACCTACTGACCCTGTGATCTTGTACGAAGCCCTTAGCCTCTGTTTCTTCCTCTGTAAAATGGGAAGAGAACTTGTAAACCACTCCAATATTTTGCCAAGAAAACCCTAATGGGGTCATGAAGAGTTGGACATGACTGAGAAGACTGAACAACAACAACAGCAAAAATGGGAATGAGAAACAGGGTATCATAGACAATAGAAATCTGGGCTTGGATTAGGGGACTTTATGCCTCTGATACATATTAGATGAATGATTGTGGGCAAATAATTTACTTTCTCAGTATGCCAGTAATAAAGTATATATATATATATATATATATATATCAGATACATGGGGAAATGATAGTTCTAGTACAAAATGGGGGAGAGGAAGGGGTAGAGGGGATGGAAAATATATTAGGAAAAATTTGATTGTCAGTAATTTTGAAAAGCTCTTATTTTAACCATCTTTCATTTTCAGAGCCTTAGTAGTATTTTAGGTCACCTTTTCACACTAAGGGTAAAGTAACAAAGAGTATATTTTGTACTAACCATCATTCTATTTGAACACCTCATCCCTCAGTCTAATGAGGCTGTATTAGGTATTTCCCCCAGATGACATGAATGGAATGTTCATAAGTTTGAAAGGATAGGAGATATTGAAAATGAAATTAATTCCTTTGAAAAATGCCTAAATCACTAAGAGCTGTCTGAAAATAAGAAAATATAAATTTTAATGGCAGTCTTCTTGGCTTTGATCCTAAATATGTCTGGCTTATATATCTATTGGCATGAAAGTCAAACAGTCGTTTTCTAGATTTAAAATATCAGTCTAATCATTCAGTTATCTTTTCAAATATCTAGGGTGGCTTTCATGATGTATAAAATGAATTTTCTTCCCTCACCTCCCTTTCCACTTTACTGTCTCCTACTAACTATCATTGTTTTAAAACAAGTGTTTGTTTCTTTTTAATTTCCCTGCTCAGGATGGAGCCAGCACATGGCCTCTTTTTCCAACTACATAATATCGATGTGTGCCTTTGTAATTACAAATTTTTATTAGACACATTGAAAACCTACCGTCCCCCCCCTTCAAAAAAAGGTTTTCATTAAGCCAATTCAGAGCTATAATTTAGGTTAACAAGAAACATGGAATAGAGATATTTTTGATATTTTTCAAAATATTTCCTGAAGGAATATATTTGAATGTTGCTTTTTATGCTTGTTCAAATATGGAATCATGAATCTTTTTAGCCACAGGTTTTCCTGAAACCCAAAAATAAAACAAAAAAAATAATAACAACCACAACAACAACAAAATAACCCTTTAAATCCAAAATTAAGTCTCCACCATATGAAAACTAACATGGCCAGTGTCCATTTTCTTGGAAAGATAGTTCCATGGAATACCAAGTAATACTGGTAAAAAATAAAGGTTTCTTGATCAATAAAATGAAAGGGTTCAATCATGTGATCACTAAGATACTAAATATTCTATAGAAAAACAGAAATAGAAAAAAATTAAAAAATAGAAAAAAATTCATAGTATTGTAGATTTAGACATCATATCAATTCAATTCATTTATTACATCCCTGTTTTATGACTTTGCTAGTTTCTAGGGATACAAAAGGTAGGGGTAGCAAAGCTCCTATCCTCAAGAAGCTTACTTAGAATGGGTTTTTGAACTCATATAATTCAACCTTCTCCTTTTACAGGTGAAGAAACTGAGGTCCAAAGAGGCAAAATAACTTATTCTCTATTCTTTGATTCTCAGACTAAGGTGCTCCACTTAAAGAAGAGGCTAAGTGATACATCATAATCATAATGAATATCTAGTATTTATATAGAATTTTAAGGTTCTTTATAAATAGGTCTTAATACTTAATACTATAAATAGTATTTTATCCCATCTAGAAGATAGATGCTGTTATCGTCATTCCTGTTTTATAGATGAATAAGGTGAATCCAACAGGTTCAGTGACTTTCTGAGGATCTAGTCATACAAATAGGCAATATCTGAGGTCAAATTTGAGCTCAGGTGTTCCTGACTCTATGGCCAGAGCTCTATCCACCACCGCAATGACAATCCCACTCAGCGGTACCACCAGCCTGCCTCAATATCAGAGTGTCTTAGGTTTAGAGCTAGAAAGGAAATGTCTTCAGAGACTATCTAATCAAATCCCTCCACAATCAGCCTACTGCCGGATCAATATCACACACTATAAGGAATTCAGTAGAAGATAATTGAGCTAAGTGGAAACATTCCTCTGAGTGTATCTAGTCACATCAGTTAGATCCAATCCAGAGATTTATATTCACTAGTTGTCTCTGATGGATTTCAATTGAGTTTCTCTGAGAAGGTCCAAAGGAATGAACAATTGATCATTTTTAAGTTTGAGAGATGTTCTGCCTATGAAGTCAAGGACTCAGATCAAATGAAGAGATGTGACATATACCAAACACTCACCAATGCGGTGCAGAGAATGTCAGAAAATCCTGTGTGAATCCTGATACTAACTAGATAACCCTGGGCAAGACATTTAACATTCATTTGTCTCAGTTTCCTCATCTGCAAAATGGGGATAATCATAGTGCATATCTCCCAGGATTATTGTGAAGGTAAATGAGATAATATTGCAAAGTGCTTTGAAAAATTTAACATACAATATAAATGCTAGTGATTATTTACTATTATTATTTGTTTGAAAAATGTCTAGTCTTTCAAACACTGAATTTCACATCCTGAGTGCTTTTGGCACCAAGAGACCTGAGAGATAATCTTGAATGGACTATGGGCCCAATATTTGGATGGTACTCCCTCCCTCATCCCCCCACTAAGAATAATATTAGTATTGAGTCAGTACCCCAGAGTCCTACCTGCTTTGGTCTCAGAATTCAGTCAGGGTTATCTCTTAGATCCCTTAGTATCAAAAGCATCCCTTTGGTTTTGACTATAAGCAACCCTCATGACCATATCCATCTTGTGGCACAATATTGAGAATTACTGTTTTGTTAATGTTGGTTTTGGCATCCTTGGACAGATATTAATTTTTAGGTGTTTGCCTACATATAGACCAGAAATCAGTTTTGCTGTTCTCAGGTTCCCATAGACTAAGCAAGCCCTGATTGAAATGCACCATTTTATCCTTCAATGTAAACTCTTACAGGGCAGGGGCTTGTGTACTTAGCATTGATATATAGTAGGTGCTTAATAAATGCTGTTTGATTAGTTCTGATCTGGCACCAGCTTCTCCAGGAAATTTCAATGATTCCTACCTGAACCCAGTTAATAGTTGTCCCTCTTGCCTCAGTTGTCCTTGTACTATAATACACACACACATACATATATACATATATGTATACGTATATATTCATATATTCATACACATATATTTATGTGATCGATGTGTATATGTGTGTATTTATATGTATATATGTATCTTTATATATGCATAAATGCATACAGATATATATACTCTTTATATGTGTATATATATATATACACACATATTTATATATATATACTTTGTGAACCTATTGACTCCTCCCCCTCAAAAAATAGAGAAGGTACTTAATAATTGCTTGAAATGAATTCCCTTTCTTACTCAAATATGTCAGGACACACTAGTGGTCTGGGATTCTATAGTGGTATACTGGACTAAGCTCAAGAACAAACAACACTCAGCATTGAGTAGCCTGCTAATAGCACAACAATTATTTAAGTCCATAATTATTCTTATTTAATAGAATTAGCATTATTAATAATAATAAATCACAGCTAACATTTATATAGTGCTTATTATGCATCAGGCACTGTGCTAAGAACTTTAGAAATACTATGTCAACAACACAAGGAAGCAAAGAAAAGATGGACAATTCTCAACACTAGGTGTATTATTTATCATACAGGCTTTCTTGAAATGAAAATGTATTGTTACATATTTTGAATACTCTCCTATGTTCTGCTATGCACAACGCATGGTTTTTTTTTTCTTTTTTACTTTATATTTAGGTTTCGATGTTTAAGTTCATGATATGTTTTTGTTTCTTTTCTTTATTTTGTATTTATGTTCTGGCAAAATAAAAGTCAATTAAAAAAAAAAAAGAAATACTGTCTCATTTGATCCTTACAGCAACCCTAGGATGTAGGTGCCATGATCATTATCATTTTACAGATAAGGAAACTGAGGCAAATAGATTTTAATAAGTGATTTGCCCAGGTCACACAACTAGTTTGAGGTCTGATTTGAACACAGGTCTTATTGACACCAGGCCCTGCACTGTGTAAGCTAGGAGACTTAAATAAGATTTAATAATATATTTAGCATAAATAATATTCATCGCTTAGAAGTAGCATAGGTCCTCATGCATTAATCTTTTGACAAGCATTTATTAAGTTCTTACTGTGTACCAGGCACTGACATGACATTCAGAAGGTTTGTCAATTGATTGATCTAGAAGGTACTGTGTAAAGAGCAGTATAAAATCAGAGAACCCGGTTTTGATTATTGACTGCTATTTCCTCTCTGGGTAACCTTGGATAGGTCACTTATCCTGCCCTAGATCTCAGTTTCCTCACCTTCAAAATGACTGTGTTTATACTAGATGGCCTGTTAGATACTTTTCAATTCTAGATGAATGATCTATTGAGTTCAAATTCTGACTCTGTCTACCTGTGTAACTTGGGCAAGCTCCCTTTCCTCTCTGGGTCTCAGTCTTCTCATGTCACCTTCTCATCTGTCACCAATTAAATGCATTCAATGACCTTTAAAGTCCCTTCAAGAAGATCCTAAGAAACCTACGAACAAACATTTCCAGTTGAGCTCTACCAATTTGTAAACAAGAAGGCCAAGCACACATGACCTGAACTGTTGTTGAATGGCCAGTTAGTGATAGAGATGGAGCGCTGGCATTGTAGGTCTCCTTACTCTCCATTCAATGGCCATTTCACTCTGCCATGTTGTCTCCTCCCATTGTTCACCATCTTTTATTCTGAAGATAGGTAAGCCCTTTGCTGTTTCATTATACAATATAAAAACTGTCCAGTTACTTTTTGTTTGAGCATTTAAATTGAGGTCAATAAACCTTTCATCAAACCTAATCTAATAAGGGTAGAAACACATTTTTCCTTCAGTGACTTTACATCTTTCTCATGAAATCAAATGTAACCATTTAATTAAAACAACACTCTGATGAGTGAGAGTCATACTAGCCTTCATTGTTTCACGTCAACACCTTTAAACTTCCTTTTGAACTCGAGGAAAATCTTTCAGAAAAAGGAAATGCTTCAAAATGAACTTTTAGGTCTAGCCTGGAAGTGATTACCATCTGAAAGGGTGACCATGTTCATAATGAAAGGACCTATGTTCAGTAGACATTGACTGGAGGAAAGAAAAGAGAATTACCTTTGATGTGTACATATTGGTCAATAAATCTGCTTCCAGTGCTTTCATTTCCTCTTCTGAATCTGAAGGGAAAAAATTAAAAAAAAACACACACACATGTTTATCATCAAATATTAATTAACCAGATCATACAGGTTCCATCATCATCTTAGAAAATTTTGGTTTGGTTTGATACTAAAAGGTCAAGATTTAAGCAGGGATTGAGTTTCTTCTCTAAATATGAGAGAGACAGATACAGAGAAAGATAGACAGAAATGGGCAGTAAGACAGGAAAAGAGAGAGATTAAAACACAGCCAGAGATAGAGAGATAGAGACATACACAACTATGGAGATTCAGAGTCAGACATAGATAAGAATACAGAGTCAGAGACACACAGAGAGATAGACATAGAGACATAGAGTCAGAGAGACAGAAAGAACAAGCGCTTAAAATTATCTTTTTAAGATAATTGGCATCTAGATTAATTGAAACTTATTTTAAGAAATCTGTATGTTAAATAAGGCATTGAATTGAAACCATTTCTCTAAGTAATTTCTATATCTTCCATATAGTATATATTTGGTTCATAGGTACTGTATATTTCAGTTTTCCTGGAAATATAGCCCTGTATTTGATCCTTACCAGGCATGTAAGCCATATCTGTGTATTATCATTATTCATTTTAAAGGGGTCATAGTATTAGAAATCTAGGGTTGGAATGATCCAAGTGGTCAGCTAGTCCAAAGCTTTATTTCATAAAAAAGGAGACAGGGGCCTATAAGGTCAAATGCAGTCCAAGGTCACATAACTATTATGGTGGCAGTGCTGGAAGGTGAACCCAGGTGCTCTGATTCCACATGCATTTTGACTGTCAATATGCTGACCACATGTGCTGCCTCACCTCTAAATTATACAATTTAAAAATGCGTGACGTACGAGTCCAAGAAAAAGTCTTACAATTAGAACACAGTCCAGTCAATAGTCTGTTGACAACAGCCAACAACCCTTCACTGACCCTTTGAGCAAAAGGTACTACAACTTTTCTGAATTCAGATATTATTTTAGACTTGAAGCAATTGGTTTTATCCTTCAATGAAGTGGTAATGGGCACATTCAGTTAGGAAATAAAAGTCTAGCCTCACATGAAATTAGGGAAAAAATGTCTGAAAATTCCTAACATGGACAGAAAAACTAATTTCTATAGCCCTTATGATAACTGCTCTATGCTCTCATGGATTTTTTTTTTTAATAAAGAACATTTAAACAGGTTAATTGGCCTCTTTTGAATAAACTGACAGAGCTCTATAAAAAATAACTTACTACACTAATTCATCAACACTGTCTTATGTTTTCCTTTTAAGACAAGCTAGATTCACTGAATAAATGACTGAGACCTTTTATCTCCTCATATATACACAAAAGGGCTGAACAGATGCATTAAGCTTGGATAAACGATTTAACAGGCTTTACTAGGAGGTGTCACTTTTCCAAGGAGACAGGATTGCTTTCCCTCAGGGACCATATTTTACAGTAGTGTTTGGTTTTTTTTCCCCCTAAAGAATATAAAGACAAATGCCATAAACCACCTCTAAATGGTCAATCATTAAGACCCATAAATCAGGAATCATTGTAGAAGTTAGCTTAAGATGTACTGGACCAAGTGCTTAATTAAGCAACAGCCATCCCTTTCAAAGATGGTTTTACTACATCTTTCATCACATATAACTATGTGGTAAGAATGAGAGCATCATCTCAAAAAGTAAAGCTTTATTAAATTAGACTTATTTTCTCCTATAAGTGTTAAATCACCATTCTCAAAATGTGTATGAATAAATACAATATTTCTTTTCAAAACACCTTTATATGTTTTTCTGTTATAGTAATCTTTAAAATGCAGAAAGATTAACATAGAGAGGAAGTTAGATGCATAAACTCTTTGCCTATGAGATGTGTAGGAGAAAAAACCTAATATCGGAAAATATGTGCTTTTGAATGCCATAAGCCATCTTCAGATGGTCTATGCTTGAAACTATAAATTATGGTTCATCTCAGAAGACTTCTTTAAAATTAATGGGCAAAGTGTTTAAGTAATAACCAATCCTTTCAAATATAATTTAACTATGTCTTTCCTCCCACATAACTATGTGGCAATATCCTATTGCTAGAAATGTCTGAAATTGACATCTACTTTCTCAGTTCTTTTTCAAGATTTACCTCTGCAAGCATCTTTGACTAGGCAAAGCTTTAAAGGGCCATTCTCTATTATAAACTTACCTTCCATGAGGGGGTTCTAAAGTAACATGCAACCAGCAATGTCTTTCCTGTTGTCTCTACTCCCAAATATATAAGAATATATCAGCTTTATTCTTTCTACTAAAAAAAAATAGGGCTACTGATTTTTCCCTGATGTGCTTTTAGAGCCTCCCAAGGCAAATAGAAAAACACTTTTTAAAAAAAAAATTCTCCGATACTCTATGAAGATTGCTCAAATTTTCAAGATATGTAGTTATGTGTCATAGGGATCAAAATTTATGAGTCTCTCTTTAAGATGCAATAAACATTCCTGGTAATCACAAATCAACTTGCACTATTATCCATATATTCACAAGTGTGTATTTAACATTTTTACCCATTGCCAATCATAAAGGAAAGAAAAGCCAAAAGCATGAATGAGGATGGTATTTAAGTATCTTACTTTAATGATGAATGCCTTCTTGGCTTGACAGGTACTACCTCTGCACTTTCAATCTTAAAAAAATAGCCTGATTTAGCCTTATCCTTTCAGTGTTGGAGTTTCAAAAAGTGTCGAGCAGTATTTTCATCTATCACACTGGCACCAGCTTTGCAGATTTTTAAAGAAAATACTTATGTCCCTTCCCTGTCTTCATAGATAAATTAAGCAGGCATTTACACTATATACCCATATGAAGCACAAACCGGAATAAGCTAAAAATTCTCTATGGGTGCATTAGCATAGATTGTAGAAAATAATAATTTTATAAAATGGATTATTTCTCATTTAGCAAAGAGAAACTGAGCTTACCTGAGCACAGACTCTGGGAGGTAAAAGCCAGAAACATCATGCAGAAGAGTTGAATTTTCATTCCTGCCATCATCCTTTTTAGCCTCCTAGTAAGTAAAGTCCATAAATATTAGAGAGAGCGAGTGAAGCTGTAAATGAGTGTCTCTCTCTTTTCCTATTGCTTTCAGCTGACTTTGAAAGTGACTGAACCATGAGAGGAGCTCTGGACGATTCCCTATATATACATAAGCAGTAAGATGATGTCACAAATATACAGGGATTATCTCTTAGTGAAATGCCCTCCTTTGATTCCTCCCCCCTTCCCTTTACACTTCCTCCTGCCCCTCCCCCTCTGCCTCCCCTCTCCTCCTCCACAGATGAACCTTGAGCGAGACTGATGCTATTCACTAATTGTATTGCTTTACATTTCTGATGCACTCAGGAGCCATTCAAATCTACTGCCACGTAGGGCCAACTGGACCCCTAGGCAGGAAACCTGCCAGCAATTTGGCACCTCTGTTCCACCTATTATTGTCCTCTACAAGAAGTTTTCATTTTTCTCTTGAGAGATCATTGGTCCTGAAGTCCCTAGTTTTCAGTCCTAATCTCCAAGCAGAGATACTACAGAAGTCAGTGACTTTATTTATTTAATGTTAGCAGCACCAGAAATAATTAAAAGATGTACTTAAAAAACAGAAATTTTGATCAAGTACTCTCTGGATTTTAGTATTTTTAATATCATAGGTTTTGAGGAAATCAGAGGAAAAAATGGTTAGAAGGTGTTAGATGGACAGAGCATGATACCAAATGTATAGATTGAGCTGAGATAAGGCAAAATTCAGCTATATTAGGAGACAGGGAGGTGAGAGAAAAAAATGCATGATTTTTAGCCTTGATTTTTATGAATATCTCTTGTTTTGAATCATCTTTTCACAATATATTTTCCCTCACTTTCCTACCCAGATAACCTAACAACATAGAATGCAAATCTACTCAGGAAAAATAAACAAGTCCAAAGGTATATTCAATAGAGATCATAGTCTCAATAGTGAGTGGACTTTTCTCCAGTTTGACTTATATGATCAGGTCAATGGTTGTTCCTCTGAAAGGATGATTAGCTGATCCAAGTTCCTGAATTCTAGTTGGAAAGCAGATTTTATCTGCTTGAGAGAAAGTCTCCTAAATATAAACATGGTACATTTAGGGAGATAGGTAGACTATATATTATGTTTAGAATCCCAGTAAATTCTGATCAATATTGGCCCCTCCTCCTTTTTAATTAAATTGCTTATGCCCTTCCTTTGGCATCTCTCCTGCTGTTAACCAACTCTTACCTTGGATCAGAATGGGTATCCTTCATCCTCTGTCTCTGTGCTATCTTTTCTTGAATCAATCTTTTAATGAACTCCTTCTCCTTCCCATCATCCCCTTTTGTACCTAGAGAAAATGGGTCTTTACCTCTGGAAAGGTGACAGTCCAATATATACACTATCCCCAAGAGTCACTTTTCTAACAGAAATCTTTCACTTTTTTTTTTACCACTACAGCAATGACAGTCACATGCAGTTCTCAGAAGAAAATTGCTCAAACTGCCTTTTTATGAGACTCTCTTTTTTTCTTTTTGGTTTTTTCTTTGAGTATTTCATAGAATGGGGAGAGGGATGAGAAGAGGGAGAATATTCTGTGGCTGAATGCATCAAGTAAGAGAAAATTCAGCGTTCCTCCTTAGAGAGGGTGTCTTACGGAGCTAAATGGGAAATACAGTTTCAGTGCTTAATTGATATAGTAAACAAAATCCAAAATACTCAATTTTCAAGAGAGTGAAAACTGATTTACCTTCAATGGCACACAGGAAAATTGCCACAAATTTCTTCCCCTTTCCCTGAATTCAAAGAGAAAAGATGAACATTATATGTTTCACAACTACTTCAATAAGCAACATCTTTACATTGTACATATTTAAGCAATGCATCGACTGCTCAGAGGTGTGATATCACTCGTCTGTATAGGGATTTGTCAAGAAATAAAGGATCAAAAGGAAGTAGCAAGGGGCCAGTCTGATGTAAGTGAATGGTGGCTGAATTTAATTCTATGTGAAAAGGTGTGAGTAGCTCTTTGTTTCCATCAGGGGGCGCCATGGAGGTTTCATAAAGTTTCCCATGCCACATATGTGCCTGAAAGTGCTAGAAGCTTAGGGATTTTGTCTATTTTTCTTTTCCTATCACAGGATCATTAGGAAATAATTTCTTTGGTGGAATCAAGACAGTAGTAAATGTGCTTTGCATTTTTTAAAATTGTTTTTGGTTTCTCTGTGTTCATTCAAATACTATTCTGAGAAACATGCACACCTGCTAGAAAACTAATAATGATAATTAAAAAAAAACCAGGAAGAGTAGGTATGATCCCTAGTATGTCTTCAATGCAAACTTTTGCAATCAATGAAAATTCTATGTGCTGTGTTGACAGAATCCCACTAATTATTCTAATATAGCTTCAGATGTTTTCTCAAAGTTTTCTCAAATTAGAGAAAAAAAGAAAAATGGTGATTTAAAAACGAAACAAATATATATGTATACATACACACATATGTCACATATAATATATATGTATATATATTACATACATACACACACACACATATATATATATGAAATTGCTAAAGAAGTTTGAGAGGCAGAGTCAGAGGTGCAACTTCTTTATCAATTTCAGAAGAAAAAAAAAGAACCACCAAAATGCAAAACGGTAATAGAACCAACTAAAAAACATTGTTTATTGTTAGGTTTTTTAAGTCATAGTCAAAATTGTGATGAATTCTAAGCCCAGTATCCTCCA
Organism: Phalanger gymnotis; assembly: GCA_028646595.1. NCBI lineage: Eukaryota > Metazoa > Chordata > Mammalia > Diprotodontia > Phalangeridae > Phalanger > Phalanger gymnotis. The sequence continues at coordinate 188,367,023 of CM053623.1, forward strand.
TATCTTTTCCCTTATGTTTATGTATTTAACCTCCAAGGTGGCTCAGAGATCATTGGGTCCAACTATCTTTATTTTATAGATCAGCAAACTACAGTTTAGAGAGGCTGTGATTTGATCAAAATCATAGAGCTAATAAATGTCAGAGACTGAATTTGAACTGAAATCCTTAGACTCCAGTTTTAGGCTTCCTTTCAAAAGGATCATGATCTCCATCATTTAGCTATACTTCCTTCACCTACTATTCAACCATCTGATTGTAAATAAAAGCTAACAATAGTTAGATCCCTTCTTTTCAAACACTTGTTCTTTTCCCACCACAAACCAGCCTCAACTCTAGCAAAACTGAAAGAAAAGACTACAAGACATCTCAGCTGCATGAGGCCATTCACTGGTGTTCTGACCCCCTTAAGTTTTACAGAGAAAACTGAAAAAATATATATTTACTGAGAAAACTGAAAGTCATGTAGATGAACTGATCATTGGTTTAGAGATGAAGGGACCTTAAATGTCCATCAAGTACAACCCCTGTGTTTTACAGATGGGGAAACTGAGGCTGAGATAGATTAAGTGACTTTCCCAGGGTCACGGAGCTATTAAGCATCAGAGTCAGCAAAGGAAATGAGATCTCCCTGACTCCCAGCCCAGTTCTCACTATTCTGTGGCACCTAGCTGGCCTACTCAATGAACAAGCATATATTCAGTGACTATGATATGCCAGGACTGTATTAGGTACTGGGGATATTAAGGAAAAAAAATAAATGGTCTCTACCCTCAAGGAGCTTAAATTCTATAGGTATGAAGTAACTTACTCAGTATCACACATAAAGTAGGATAGCTTGGTTTCAAATCAAGCTCTCTAACTCCAAATCCAATTATCTTTGCCAGGACTTGCTACTCATCTCGCGGAAACATATACACTTCCTCATATTGCCTTATTCATTTTGGGGGCAAAAATTAGCAGAAAAGCTGGATAAATAAATTTCCATCATGATGTTGGGACACAGTGGCAAACACAATGTTTTAACCCAAAGGAAGGGAAGAAAAATTTTAGATTTCAAGGCAGATAAGTAGGTAAGATAAAGTTTTGATGATGAAGGCATTTTTAGTATACCTCAAATCCTGCTATTCGGAAGAATAGTCCCAGAAATGACAAAGAGGTTCAGAATGTGTCATCATTCATTTAATGATACTCATTGATCACTTTCTATATGCAAGGATGTATTAAGCTAACTTCTTCTCCCTTACTAGATTATCCTATGCTTGCCCGTGGTTATTTATTTTTCCTCTTCAATTCAAGGCATTGTTATGTTGAAAATGCACCATATTTATTATCAGCGTTCACCTAAGTTGGGGCACTTAAACAGTGACATTATCTGTACTACTTTAAATATATTATTTAACCTCTACAGATCTCAATTTCCTCATCTGTATAATGGGAAGGTTAGGCTGGATAATACTGAAGGTGTCTCCCACCTCTAAATTGTGTTTGTAAGGACTTTCAAAGCAACTTCTCAGAGTTTTTTCTTCTCAACTTCATCCCACTAGGCTTCAGACAGGCATCATTTATTATAAATCTTTACCCTTAGGTATTCTGGCTTCCAGTTTTGGCTCTCCAGGGAATATTTTGCTTGAACTTATATTTTTTCTTTATATATGATAACTCAGAATATTTAAAAATAGCAAGCATGAATATGTGCCTGTATAGGCATATATGTGTATGTGTACACACATGTAGATAGGCACATATTATCCTACTATGGCTTTGTAGAAGGACTTGTATGATAATTATGTCCAGTTTCAGCTGCAATAACCTAAGTGAGTTTTGAGTAATTTAGAATGAAGAGGAAATTTATCAAAGTAAATAAAGGATTAGAAAATAAGTACTTGACTATAATAACATCTGACATTTTTATCATGCATACTGTGTGCCAGGTATTGTGCTAAATGTATTACAGAATGCCTCATTTGATCTTTATAACAATGTTAGGAGCTAGTTCCTATTATTATTCCTATTGTACAATTGAGGAAATTGAGGCAAACAGAAGTTAAGTAATTCACCCAGGATAACACAGCTAGTGAGTGTCTGGGGCCAGAGTTGAACTCAGTTCTGCCTGATTCCAATCCCAGCACTCTATCCACTGAGCCACCTAAGCTGCTTCCCAGGTCCACTTCATAGAAGCTATCTCATTTTGGTCATTGATAGCACCTTCCCCCCACCACCACCATTTCACTGTCTAGAAAGCTTTAAGTCATTGTAGATTCTTCCCACTCTTCCATGTCATTTCTCGTCTCTTACCAAGTCCTGCAATTTCCTTTTGTCTCTTAGCTTTAGCCTTTCTGTTCTATTCTTACTGTCATCCCACAAGTCCAATTCGTTCCTCATTCCTTCATGATACCTTGCCTCTGGAGTTTGAGGGCCTTGGTTGAAATCCTCACTGATGCTTTATTATTACCCATGAGTCCTTGGGCTAGCTAATTAATCCCTGTGGGCTTTTATTATCACAAATGTAAAATCAGAAGGTTGAACTAGATAGTCTTTGAGGTCCTTTTCACTTCTAGATCTATGCTCCTTTGATTATCTAAGTTATTGTTGTGCAGTGTTTGCAATCATGTCCAACTCTTTGTGTCTGTATTTGAGATTTTCTTGGCAAAGGTACTAGAGTGACTTGCTATTTGTTTTTCTTTCTCCAGCTCACTTTACAGATGAGGTAACTGAGGCAAACAAGGTTATGGAACTTGCCCAAGGTCACACAGATAGAAAGTGTCTGAGACCAGATTTAAACTCAGGAAGATGAGTCTTCCTGACTGCAGGCCTAGAAGTCTATCCACTGCTCCACCTAGTTGCCCATGATTATGTTAATAGGCTCTTAGATGTTTTGCTTGCCTATACTGCTTCTTCATTCACCATCCTCACTGGTCTCTGGAAGATCATTCATTTTAACCATTGAAGTCTAACAAAGAAAATAACAGATTCTTTTTTGTTTGTTTGTTTTTCCTGAACTTGGTCTTGAAAATATATCTATGTTTTAGCAGGCAGAATTTAGATTGCACATCTTCATAAACTCCCTAACTATAGAAGTTGTACAGCCTTAAAACATTTGTTCTGTTTATTGCTGTCCCTTTCTCCAGTCCCAATATCAAATCCCATCTTCTGAGATGCATCCAATAACTACATCTCTTCTTTTCCTCTACCTATCCCTTTCAATCTCCACAAATTCCATCTTAGCAACTTCAACATTTATATTGATGGCCTTCTACAGGTTTCCCACTTTTGACTCCATCTACCTCCAATGCTGCTCCATATAAACCATATACCAGAATGACTACAACATAGATTTCATTGCCACAAGACATGCTTTCCAGCAAGCAGCTGATGAATTGGGTAAAGTGCATGAAACTGAGTGATTCAATGACCCTGGGCAAAAGAAAGGAGATAAATATGGTGATTTTGGTGGCTAAATAGGAAAAATACTACCAGCTTTCCATTGTCTCTTGGCATAAAATATCCCTGGCTCTACAATCAGAGCTTTTCTGGGATTAAAGATGCTCTACTGTTGGCCCATATTCAAAACTCCATGACCTCCTCCCCTCCCTCTCACCTCAATGGTTACCCATATCTCTCTGGTGCTACCTTCACCAAGTAAGACCTTAGCTTAAAAAGGCCAAAGTCTCCCCCTACATCTTGGGCCATTGCCAGTGGTCTTGAGTCCTGTCTTGCCACTGGACTTTGATGACTGGAGAAGGGAGTGAGGCTGATGACTTTGCACAACTCTGCCTAAGTTAAATCCAATTCACTTGCAAGTCAAGACATCACCTTGATGTCATTGGTCCTCTTTGAGAAAGAAAGATGAACTACAACAAAACAAACATCCGGCACCAGATTGGGGAACAGTATCTCCAAGGCAACACTCACTCAACTTCCTTAGTGAACTTACATGCCTGCTGTGTACTAGGAACTAGGGATAGGAACTTACCACAGTTCCAGGTGTAGATGCTAAATAAATGTTTTATATAAAGATGAAAGAGAAGCAGCAGTCATGTTGCCCTCAAGGAGCTTACATTCTGCATGGGAGAGTAGACAACATATACAGAGAAAAACAAGTAGAAACTTATTTAAGGCAGGGGAGAAGACTAGAGGAAAACAAAAACAAAGTCTTAGTGGTTAAGGTGAAACCTGTCTGGAGGGTTTGTTGGATGCTAAGGATTTGGAGAGCAGGGTTAAGGAGGGAAGTCATTCCACAAAGAGGGAACAGCTAGTACAAAGATTTGGTACTAGGATATAGAATGCTGAGTCTACAGAACAGCTAACAGGACAATTTAGTTGTAAAGTAAAATTCATGATTTTGCAAAGGTAGGTGGGAACCAAACTGTGGAGAATTCTAAATGCCAGGCTAAGTTAGAGTTTGTGTTGTGAGTTCATAGGATCATATATTTAGAGCTGAAGGGGGCATTTGTGGTCATTTTACAGATGAGGAAACTGAGGTTCAGTGAGGATCAGATTACTTATCCAAGGTTACACCGAGTGCACAAGACTAGATTTGAACCCATATCTTCTGATTCCAGAGCCAGTGATATTTTATCCCTAGAGACGATGGGAAACCAATAGCATCTCTCCTACTGACAGACCAGAATCACCAGATCTATCTTCTTTCCTTTGTCCAGGGTCTTTGAATCACTCAATTTCCTGTACTTTACCCTATTCATCAGCTCCTTTCTAGAGAACATAGAGTCGCTTGGTCCACCATCTCACTGCTACTTTCTACAACACACTAGGTTATCTTGCCTTATTGACCTTTTGATGTTTCTGCTGCACCAATATCTGAGTCACCCACATTATCCATTTTTTTCTACATCCTTCTTCCCAAGCCCCAGAAAGCCAGTGGAGGAAGACTCACCTGGCCCATTAAAAAATAATGTTGGCCAACCTCAACTTGGCTTTTGCTGCACCTTGTTGATCCTTTTATTCATCCCTTATTATCTCCCTAGCCCACAGAGCTAATCCTATAGCTTCTCTTGTCATCTCAAATTCTTCTGCCACCCACCCTCACACTCAGCAGATTACTTCACTCTGTACATTATAGATAAAATTGAGATCATCTGGCATTTATGTACTCCCACCTTCATCTCAAAATATCTACATCTTCCTCTTATTGTCCTTTCTGAGACAATAGTCTCTCATGTCTTCTGTCTTGGCTTAACACTTAGACTTATATCTGCACCTCCCTCAAAATCCCTATTTCTAAAATGCTTTCTTTCTAATAGTTTCCTCCTCTTCTCAAATTCTTTCCTTTTTGTCTTCAAATATGCTGTCGCCTAAATGTTTAAAAAGCCTTCATATTACCCAACTTCCCCTTCTATCTACAATCCCAATTCTTTCCCTGTTTTTCACTGCCAACCTTTATCTTGCTCAGTCCACCTCCTAGCAACCCATTTCTATAGGAGGCAGCATAGTACAATGCAAAGAGTACTTGTTCTACAGTTAGAGCACCTAGATTCAAATATTGCTTCTGAGGCTTACTACCTTTGGGACATTTGTAAATCACTCAACCTGCTGAGCCCCATTTTCCTCATGTGAACTCATTAGCTTTCCTCTTAAACACTTCCCTCTTCTGAACTTTCCTTTTGCCACCAAGGGAACCACCTTGGTATCATCCTCAACTTCTTACTTTCTCTCACTCCCCATGTCCAATGTGTTGCAACTTCTGTCATTTGTATCTTCATAATATCTCTTGAATACACCCCCTTTTCTCATCTGACACAGGTATCACTGTGGTACAGGTCTTCATCACCACATACTTGGTCCATTGAAAAATCTCATTGTCTCTTCTTCCTGACTCAAGTACAGGGGTACAGTTAGTCTCAAATGAGAAAATGGATGTAGAACACTTAAAAAACCTTAAAGCGCTTTATAAATGTTGCCATCATCATTATTGTTGTTGTTGTCATTACACTCCAGTCACCAGTTTTCCAGCCTGGTAATGACTTCATTCCCCAAGTCCTTCTACTGTAGCCTTACTGAGTTCAAGCAATGTTTACAGAGAAATATAGAGGCATGGTGATAAGCATTTAACAACTGGGCTCTCCAGGGGGAAGAGAGATGGAGAGGTTGAGATGGAGAAGAGAGGGAGAGAGAGAGAGAAGGAGGGGGAAGAGAGAGAGAGAGAGAGAGAGAGAGAGAGAGAGAGAGAGAGAGAGAGAGAGAGAGAAATACAAACATAATACACACATATATGCCCTTACATAAATCTTTCATTTTAATCTGCCTTATTAATATTTTCTTATGTCTAAACAATCAATAAAACAATAAATCAAGCTCTGATTTATAGCGATTGTCAATTCCTAAAGTGTAAATGCTCATAGTGAAAATTTAACAAGCCAGTTAGATCTGGCTCTAGCACACTCCTGCTCAAATTTCTCCCCACTCCAGTCCATTCTCTACTCAGCTGTTAAACTAATCTTCCTAAAGTGCATATCTGACCATGAATGACATCCTCTCCTCCATTCAATAAACTTCAGTGACTCCAATCAAAGTCCTTCATAACCTGGCCTCCTCTTACCATTCCAGTCTTGTTGCACCTTATTCACTTTTATGTTGTCTGTGATCCAGCAATACCAGGCTCCTTACTGTTCTTGTACAAGATACTTCATCTCCTAGCCCTTATTAACCAGTGCCTGGCACTTAGTGTGTGAGTATTGAGGGGTTCTGATGAGATGTTGACCTTTGAGATCCTTTCCAGCTTTAGATCTCTGATCTCCCATAGCTTCTGGCATTGCTGCAATGAAAGTTTAATCAAAATCAACTGAGACCTTGCTTCTTCTCAAGTCCAAGGATGTTTTTTTTCTCAGTTTTCAGTATTTTACTTCTCCTGTTCAATTCTGATTCTTTTTTAATCTTTCTCTTTCCCTTTAGTTTTGACAATTCTATTTCTGACAACCCATTCTCTTCCCCCTTTCTTGACCTTATACCTTCTCCCTACCCTATTACTTTGAGTGTCCTCTTAGATTCTTTTCCTATTCCTTTCCTTTTCTCCCTTTGCAAAGATTCATTTGGGGAACTCATTTTATCACTCTTATGACTTTGGCTATCACTTCCTTGCTGAGCACTCACAGGGCTGCATGGAATCATAACAGTCAAAGATGGAGAGTTGTAGGGGATCTTAGAGACCGGAAAGTCTAACCTTCTTAATTTGCATATGTTAAAAATCAGGTGCAGAAAAGAAAAAAAATCACTTGGACAGAGTCACACAGCAAGCAGATTCAAGATAAAGTCACATTCAAACCCAGGTCTTCCTGATTTCAATTCCAGAAGAATTTTCCTCAACACCATACTATTTCTAGCTCTGACCTCTCCTTATGCTTAGTACATATTTCCATTTACCAACAGAATATAATCTCATGTATTCCCTGCTGTTGCTTCACACTCAATATATATAAAAATGAACTCATCATTCCCCCACTGTAAGTGCCAGTTGAAATCCATCAGTGAGCTTTAAAAGCAGAAAAAGTTCCCTGCCGTCTTTACCACTTGAAATGCTACCTTCCAATGCTGTTGTTATATTTCCCGTGGTTTCTTGATGCTAACTTGGAAGACAAGTTGATGGAACTAGTCACTCCTCTCAGCATATTATACCCACAGTTTCCTTCCTGCACTAAATTCTTGGTTTTGGAGTAAATATTCTGTCTTAGTAATAGTACCACCATGTCTGAAATATTGTCCCTCCTTACCTCTACACTAGAAACTTTGGCTTCCTTTAATGCTTATGTGCTACTTTCTTTAAGGGGTCTGTCTCTCTCTTCCAATTTGCTAAAGCTTTCTCCTTTAAGATTCCATCAATTCTATATTGATCTGGTATCTACTGATTTGATTTGCATATATATAATATATATATATATATATACATGGGAAAGGGAGAGGCAATGTTTATATAAATGTTATTGATATAACACCATAAAATATATGATATATCATAGTATGTTATAAACTATAACATATATGTATTTATATATACATACACACACACTCATATATATATATATATATATGTATATGTTGTATCTCCTTTTCCTCATTAGAATGTAAGCTATTTGAGGTCAGGGACAGTTTTTCTTATATTCTTTGTATTCCTCGCACCTTGCTCTACTCCAAATGTTCATATATTCTATTTGTGCTGGACCTGTGGTAAAGCCTTCTGAGTTCATATTAGTCTCATCAGCCACAGTTGGTTACTGTACTTTGACTCCTACTTAGTGATGTCATTTTGGTCCTCTTCAAGAGTGAAGGACAGGAACCAACCAACGAGCACTTTGCGCAGTGCCTAGCACATGTTAAATACTTAATAGATATTTGGCAGTTAGGTGGCTCAGCGGATAGAGCACCGTGCCTAGAATATTGAAGATCTGAGTTCAAATCTGGCCTCAGACACTTACTAGTTGTGTGACTCTGAGCAAATCACTTAACCTCTGTTTACCTTAATCCACTGGATAAGGAAATCACAAATGACTCCCATGTCTTCGCCAAGAAACCCCATGAACAGTATAATCCATGGAGTCATAAAGAGTCAGACATAACTGAATAACTGCACAACAACAAATAAGTGCTGATTGATTGATGCAGATTGTCTTGATGCCTCTTCCTTGCTTTCTCTGCCCCATTATTTTTAATGTGAACTTCCTAACTGAGCATGGACTGGAGACACCCAATTCTAGCAATGACTAGATGACCCATATCACCCCTTTGTTCCTATGTATCCCATTTTGCTCACTTATATCATCCTTTATATTTTTTCCTACAATCTCACAGGCTAGAAAGCTCCAACTCTACTCAGATTCCCCATAGTCGTTTATCTGATATAAAATCTGTCACCACGACCTGTAATTTTAAATCTATTTATCTCTAGGAATTGCTTCTTCTGCTCCTTTCTCAAAATTCAGATACTGATTTCTCTATGGTATAATGAAAAGAATGCTGGTTCTGGAGTTAGGCAACCTGGGTTTCTATCATAAATGCTTACTACCTGTGTTACCTTGGGCAAGGTAATCAACCTCCTTGGGTTTAAGTTTTCCCAACTCTTAAATTAGGGGAATGGGCTGGATGGCCTTTGAAGACACTTTCACTCCTAGATCTAAGATCCTATGATTATATCAACAACCTCTTAAATGTTCCCCCCCCCCACCCATTCTGCGTCCTCCATCTCTGCCATCTTTGGTGGTATCTGGATGGTAATTTTATTTGAAGATGAAAAGTTAAGAAAGGAGCTACTGAGTATTGATTCTTTCTTTTTCTGAAGATGGCTTTGAAAACATCACTACAGTTTATAGCAGAAGGAATTTAAGTAGGACATCATCAAGAACTTCCTGGCTATAAAAATTTATAAGTTCTTTAAACATTTGGTCCTCTTCTCACAGCGACTGTGATCATTGATTTGTCCTCAGATCTGCTCAGATTTTCAGAGATGAAATCAACAGCTAGTAATCATCTTCTTTTCTACCTGTCCCACTCTATTTCCATCTTGGCAAGATCAAAATCTCTGTAGATGGCTTTCAAAACTCTAACCTTGCATGCCCTTCAGTCCGTCCTAGAACATTAACTGTAGCACATGCCCATTTTAGGTGCGATTATATTCCTTTAAAGTAACTAGATCATTGTTACATGGGAGGAAGTAGGATTGTGGCTAGAAATAAGCCACACTCATTTAAGGTAAGCTGTTGCAACGAGCCCTCATGGCCTCAGAGAAGCTTTGCCTCTCAAACAGGCTGAAGCCAGCTATTAGACCCCTGGAAGAGTATAGCCCTTACTCTATTCTTGCGGTCTTTTTTCATCTTTGTCACCCTGCTGATATTAACAGGAGAAAGAGAGAGGGTTATTCTCAAGGAGAACTACCCTGCTCCTCTCATCATGTCACAATGATCTCTCCCTACCTGCACTACTCATGAAATCTCTGGGAAAGATTGCTGGGGACTTGGTAATATCCTCACAGTTCTTTCTTCAATATCTCACTCATTTTCACAGGTATCTTGCTCCTTTGATTGCACTTCATGTCTAGACTTGGACTTGAGCCTAGTCCTAGCAATGATTGGACTGGGAACACTTCATCACACAGGTGGAAGCCAGCTGTCAAGTCAGTATCATAAAGGGAAAGTTAACTCTCTGGCACTATTAAGGAAAAAGGAAACAGCTATCATCATGAAGCTTAGATGATTGCTTCCTCAGTGAATTCTTCCTATCTTTATGATGCCAAGGAGAAGCTAAAGCCCAATACCAGACAACCTCTGATCCTAGTAATTCATTTTCATTCTCTATGTCTCTTTGTGTCTCTCTCATCTCTCTCTCTCTCTCTCTCTCTCTCTCTCTCTCTCTCTCTCTCTCTCTCTCTCTCTCTCTCTCTCTCCCTCTTCTGCTTCTCCCCCTCCCTCCCTCTCTCCCTGCCTCCCTCCTTTTCTCTTTCTCATTCAGCTGGGCTCCCGGTCTCATCCAGTCTATGGAAGTATATAGCAGTCAGTCAAGGACCTGGTCCCACCACTGATGTTTGCCATGGAAATTTGGATCTACTCTGTTTCTGACCTAGGTTATTTCTCTCCAACTTAGGCAGCCTGGTGGCTCCCACTCCCCAGGGCTAACCATACTGGTGCCAGCCTTACTACTGATAATCCATTGGCTTTATTCCTATTGCAGCTCAGAACTCCTAGCCTCAACCTACTGAATAGTAGGGATTATAGTATTCAACACCACATTAGGCTGGTAATTCCTGATCTGGCCACTTGTCTCTGGTTTTGTTGGGCAAATTAGCATGATAAGAAGCGATGGAATCATCCAGAAAAAATCAGGAACATGTAAATGAGGAAACCCATGTGCTCCCATTCATAGCTTGCTGGTAATCTTCTACCTCCTACTACCTGCTGTGAATCACCATCATTCCCATGGCCCCTGCCCACCTAAGTCTCTGTCATCAGTTCATTAACTTGTTTTTGTGCTCTCAAGAATACTGGGATACTTGTTCAAAGCCTATTTTGTGTGTTTTTCTTTGTAAGTAGATAGATAGCATTGGGAAACTGATCTTAGTAAATCAGATTAGAAAAGGAAGACTAGATGGGTTTGTTTCCTGCTTGGCAGTATTCTGAGGCCCCCCTTACACTTGCTTTATAAGGGCAGTTGTTGAGGAAAAAGTCAGTAAATTGTCCCAAATCATCTTGTTCACCTACCCAAGAATCTACAGTGTGTCTGTTCTTGATTCCAAATGCAAACTCTTTATTTGGACTTGAAGGCCAACTATAATCTCACTCTAAATTGCCTATTCAGCTTTATTTCCTAGTACTACCAATATGAAACGGATCCATTTAGTTTTGTCTACTCACTGCTTGCCCTAAAAACAAAGCTCATTTCCAAACTTCAGACATGTTATTGTTGTTGGTATCAAAGGATCATATGTTTGTTTAGATCTAGAATGATCCATAGAGATCATCTGAATCCAATTGTCATATTTTACCATTTCCTGGAATGTCCTCTATCCTTGTCTCTGCTCATTTGCTTAAATCCTACTCTTATGGTTCATGTAACCTCCACCATTAAATATTTTTAGATGACTCCAGTTCACATTGATCTTTTCCTTTTCTCAATTTCAATTGCACTTATAGGCAATTCAACATTTTAAAAGGCTTAATTATTGTCTTGTTTTTCATTTATACTATTTTTGTCCCACTGGACACCTCTGGACTGTAACCCCACTTTCCCAAGGACTAAGAAGGATCTTCTTTACATCTTTTACCTTTGTGGTTGTTCAGTCATTTCAGTAATGCCTGACTCTTTGTGACCAATTTGGAGTTTTCTCCGGCAAAGCTTCCTCCACCTCAGCACAATTTTGTAAAAAGGGTGGACTTAGAAAATAGTTATTGACTGAATGAGTATCAGAGATTATTGAACCCTGAATATTAACACTGATAGAGATCCTATTCCATAGGATCAGAAGTTATTGTTGCTTATGGTGTCCTGTGTGCCCCTCCAAAACCTACCCTGTCTCAACAGTCACTTCCAGAACAGAAACCCAGAAGGAATTTAGAGACACTTCACTCAGAAATGTGGTACAAGGCAATATAAATCTTGCAAATTTTCATCACTTGAACCTCATGGAGCTACATAATGTTTGGTGGAGGACTAGAAACCAGGAGTATCCCCACTACTATAAACAATGACACAGAGGCACTGGGTCTGGAGTCAGGAAGACCCAAATTAAAATCTGAACTCAGATACTGTACTCATTGTGTGACCTTGGACAAGTCACTTAACCTCATTTTCCTCAACTCTAAAGTAGGGCAAATAATAGCACCCAACCCCCAAAGTTGTGAAGATCACATGAGATAATATTTATAAAGTACTTAGCACAATATCTACCACATAGTAGGAGCTTAAAAATAGCTTGTTCTCTTCCCCTTCTTTCACAAACTATGTATTCATATTTTTGATGGAGCATAGTATAGCTCTCCCTCCTCATTTCCACCCCCTAGTTTTGCCAAATGATGTCTCTAAAATACAGGGTTATACTTTGTGTCTCTCCCTTTCCTGAGTATGTTACAGTACCTACTCCAAAGAGTTGTTGTGAGGTTCAAATGAAATTTTATATATATGGAATTGTAGACACCTGAAATCTTATTTCCCCCTCCCACTTCCCCCCCTCCCCCCACCTCTCTCTCTCCCCCCCACCCCCATCTCTTCAAATCGGATTATTTTCCAAACTCTCTGTCTCATTCTGTATCTTGAATCCATCCACTCTTGCAATCGATACATTAATAAACTATGTGTTAGTTGCTATGCTTATAGCTGGGGATACAAAAATAGACAAAAGAGAGTCTACTTTCAATAAACTTACAATCTCTTTGTAGATGCTCAAGAATTCTAAAGCTGCAGAAGGCTCTTTAAGTCCCTTCACAGTCTTATTATCGTTATTTGCTGAAATAGCACCTCCTCCAGAAGGAACAAAAGCTCCTTTAGATTCTTAAACCAAGTATTATTTAGCTATTTTTGCACATGAAATAATCTTTTTCTTCTCACTGATACCACTTGAGTTTCATTTTCAGTAAAAGGCAAATAATGCAATCTCTAAAACAATTAAGAATATGATAGAAATCATAGAAATAACATAGTTGGGGAGGGGGAGAGAGCAGCTACTAAAGCAAAGATATCTGTTTTGAAAACAGACAGCACAGGATGAGGGCTTGATTTTTCTGATGCTGTAACTGAGATCTGCAGAACTTTTCCAAGGTGTACTGTGTTCCATTGGTAAAACTTTTCTCTGATACCACTGTGTGCCCCAATCTATCCTGCCTCAAATAGACTGTGGGAATGTCTAGATTTTTCAGTTCTCAGCAATTAAAACAATGATATAAGATTAGTGTAAGAACAAAAAAAGACCTTTAAAAAGACATTAGCATGGGAACTGTTCTCCCAAATTTTATTCTCATTACTCATACCAAATTGAATGTAACCATAATTTAAAATAATATATTACCCCAAAATGTGTTTTAACTATTTATATTTTATTTACAGGTCCACCAAGGCAAGGTTCCATTGATATACCACCTGAAGCAATCTGTGATTACTATTTCTGGGTGAAATATGCTACCTATTTTCCCATTTGCACTGCTGCTTCCTCTTTCATGTATAATTCCAAAGCTTTTCTTTGAGTAAAGTGTTTGTTTTTTTCTAGCCAGTTACTATCCTATTTTTTCATATGTTTTCTTTAAAACTGTAAGTTTCCTACTTTTTTTGTTTTCTGGTCATTGTATGGTTCCTTCCCTAATTGAAAATTTAATTGCAAAATAAAAAAAAATAAAGAGAAAGAAAATCTGTCTTGAGAAAAGTCTTCCAAAAATATGAATGTTCCTTTACTAATCATTATTTATAGAGGTTTTATTTTTATTTTCTAAAGGGTCACTTGGTTTTGAAGCTGGAATTCTGATTTATCTGAATGATCCCTTGGTAATACCCTTTGATTTTATGAGATAGCAGAGTGAATGATCTATTATTTTAAAAAGAAACATCAATTCATGCCATAGGTACAGGATTGAGTAGGTGATTTCACAAGTACTGCAAATTCCAGGATGAGAAATCTTCTACCAGTCCAGGTTTATACCTTTTTCCTGAAATTTATCTCAGAAAGTTGCATAGATCAAAGCTGTTATACATGTGATATGTAGCCCTCAATACTCAGAAAAAGCAGCTGACCAAGATTAAAATATAATAAGGAAATATTCAACAAAATAAATAAAAATACAATTAAACATAGATAATATTACATCTTAAAATTAATATGCAGTCTACAGGGATGCTTATATACAGATTAGTGTCCCCCGTTGTATTTGAATTTTCTCCACTGGCATAGAGCAACGAGAATGTTCAAGTGACTTGCCTAGAGTCATACAGACAGGAGAGAAGAGAAATTAAACTCAGGTCTTCCTGACTCTAAAGCAAACTTTTTGTACGATAGACTACACTACATCTCTTCATATCATATGACACTTAGCTTTCTTTCAATTCATTAAGGGTGTCTCTAATTTCATGTACTCCTAATGATCAAAATTCCAATCTATGATTTCTAATGGGATATAGCACCTGAGTTGAAACATGAAGAATTTTCAAAGTAAAAGTCAGGAGGAAAGGAATGGCAGAATAGGGAGAGCCCAGGCAAAGGCACAGAGAGGAGGTAAAAAAATAAAAAGAGAGAGATGCTAATTACAGGGAATCTTGGGTAGGTCAGTAGTTAGAACACAGTAGGACTGTGGTTAGAACACAGAGTGTGAGAAAGGGCATCACATGAAATAAGTCTGGAAGGGTAGGCTGGAGCCACACTGTGAAGGGCTTAACTATTACACTAAGAAGGTTATGTATCTGACTTTCCTTCACGTACTGAGACCTTTGAACAAAATTATTTCTAGCTGATTTGTGGAAGATAGAGGAGACAGAAGTGGAACTGGGGGCAAGGAAAAAATTGTGAAATAAACTGAATCAATTAACAGGAATTTATTAAGAGCTGATTATTGGTCGATCGCTATGCTAGGTGATGGAGATAAAAAAGCAATATGAGACAACCCTTGCCTCAGGAAGCTTACATTCTAGTGATTAAAAACAACAATGATTTTTTTTCTCATATTGCTTAGCTTCAAATAGAAAACATTTTTTTGAAAAAAAATTCAGGAGATTTTCCATTTTAATAATACAGAGGCATACAATCTTGTAGAAATAATGTTTATATATACATGTGTATGCATAACATGTACACACATAATAGGTAATGTATCTTTGTATTGAATAATATATATGGCTACATCTATGTGTATCTATACATATTTATTTGCATATATGTATATGTATATATGTATACACTTATGTGTATGTGTATACACATATACAGATATGCATACACATACCTATATTTAAGACATGCCCTGCCTTTTTCTGTAACAAAGTTAAAATGTTGATAAAAGTAGCATTTTTTAACAATCTGCAAGCATATAAATAACTACAATAAAATGTAGAATATAAGCACCTCGGCTATGCCCCTTATCGTTATTCATCCTTCCTTCTCAGAGAGGACCAATGCCATCTATAGTCTGTGTTGTACTAGTTATTTGTGAACTTGTCTCTCCTAAGAGTTTTGAAACCTTTAAGGAGAGTAGCTGTATCTTATTTATCTTTGTATTTCCCCTCTTTTCTCTACCCCTTCCCCCCAGTGCCTCACATAGTGAATAGCACATGAGGAAGTAAATAGCTATTGAGGTATAGTGTAGACATTTGCATTCAGATGAATTGAATAAATACCTTTATCGGATACAGTACACTATTAACTTCTTGTATACGTGATCTTTTGGAACTGCAGAATCTATATTCTTCTGTTAATATTCTATGACTCCTCATTCTACTTCAATTTTGAAGGCTACTTTTCTGACGAAAATTGATATTATACTCTATTTTAAAATAGCCAATATTAGTCTGGGATCCATCTTTTTCCTCACTTTTGTCAAACCCCACTTTTGAAGGACAGGCAGTCTCTAAACGGTGAGATGGAGCAATGTAATCACTCCCAGCTCCCAAGGCATCTGTTTGTTAACCAGTTTAGGCTAGGTCCCTCCTAAGTGGGACCCCCGAAGCCCTCCACATCCCACTTCTGTTTACCCATCAAACAGAAGCCAGCTTGCAATAGGCCCTCCCCAGGGAATTTGTCCTTTTCCCTTGTCCTTGCTTTGTTTTTTTTGTCTGAGTTGAAATTGACCTTGTCTATAAGAAGACCAAGATGAGGAGATCCCTACTGCGGTGGTTTTGTTTTTCTAGCCAAGATTGCTGAAGGCAGCTGGGTCTCATAAAGCCACTAGCATTCCTTGAGTTTCAGAAGGGGGTGTGATCAGTTACATCTGAAGGCCATCCCACTTCCCCTAGCTGCAGAATAATCCTTTCACCTGAGGATTAGTCCTGCCCCTCAGGTAGTAATAGGGAGGAGCTGAGAACTATCAGCCTACCTCCCATTAAAATGTCCACCAATCAGAATTGCCTTGCCTTTACCAGGGGAGGTCCGATGTACTGTCAGACCAATCAGAAGGAAGACAAAATCTTCCACTCAGTAAGTAGCTCTCCATCATCGCCAGGATCAAATAGAAATTCCTCTGTTTGGCATTCAAATACCATGCTGCCTCCACATTTCTAGTCTTACACCTTACATGCCACCCCTACCCCATGTACTCTTTGATCCAGTCTTGTTTCCTTGCTGTTCCTTGAACAAGACACTATCTCTGGACTCTAGGTATCATCACTGGCTCTCTCCATATGCCTGGAATGTTCTCCTTCCTTAGCTCTATCATGTAGCTTCTCCAATTTCCTTAAAGTTCCAGTTAAAATTCCACCTTCTACGGGAATCCTTCACAATCCCTCCCTTTATTGGTCATTTCCATTTTATCCTCTATATAATTTGTTTGTACATAGTTATTTGCTTGTCATCTCCCCATTAGATTGTGAGTTCCTCAAATGCAGGGTCTGTCTTTTGCATTTCTTTATGTCCCCAGAACTTAGTACAGTTCCTGAATCATAGTAGGCCTTAATAAATGTTTATTTACTATCTCCCAGGGTTGTTATTAAAATAAAATGAGATAATATTTGTACAATTCTTTGCAATCCTTAAAGTGCTTTAAAAATGCTATTTATACTAATGCTGTTTCATGGAACAAAAGTAACCAGGACCTTCATCTAATCATAATTTTTACTTCTCCCCACCTTTAATTAGAAAGAAGCAAATAACAGCAGCAACAACAAAAAAAATTACCAGTGATTTTTTTTTTAAGCAATTCTCTGGAAAAATATTGAAAATTAGTAAAAAAGAAAAAAATCTCATATGTTCTTTGCCTCTAAAATTATATGGCATGAAAATTCGTGTTCAGAATCATGACTCCATGGCACCAAAGGATCTCAAATTATCAAAATAAGATTTAGTGCATTCTAAGTAGATTTCAGATTATATATAGGTTCAAAAATTCCTTTAAGCATAAGATCCAATTTCTGATGAATCATGAAGATCGATTGTCCTTTTGGCTAATTGAATTATTTCTCTATGTCTATGACAAACCCTTATCTAAATGCACTATGTGGAAGCCCACGTTTATTGAAATAATAAATTACATAAATGCTTATTTAATGACATTATATTTATTTTTGGAAGTTACGCATTCTAATTCAGCTAAAATATACGATATTTGATTTTGGTAGATTTTAGCCTTTCTGGTTTTTTACCAGGAAAACATCAATTAACTAGATGAATAGTTAATATTTCAGTAATCCTATCAAACTCCCTGACTTAGCATAGTGCTTGGCACATGATAGGCACTTAATAAATATTTGTTGACTAATTGACTCACAAGATAGCAAAATGTCTGTTAATTTATTCAGATGAATGGATCTCTTGCTTTCATTTAATAGGAAAGATGACTATTTATGTGTTCCTTGGTTTACCCTGGATTGAAATAGTTTAATAATGGTTAATGTCCACTATCTGAGAGTTAAATCACTGTCAGAGAAGTAACTGGATTTCATGCTGTGGAATTTCATATGCCTCTTTACTATTTCATCTTCTGTCTGGTCTTCATCATTCTATATAATCATAGTATCATTTTCTTTAGGAAACTACTATATCCAATCATATGTTTAGACAATATAGAATTTTGTATTAAAAAATCCCAAGTCTAACCATTAAATGACATTCCTCCAGAATGTTTTACTTTCTTCCCATAATATAATTGTGCTATTGCCTGTCAAGTACTTGAGAGATGTTCAGAAATCATACTGAAATCTGATTTATGGATATAATTCCCTCACTCTTTGTTGAACCTTTTAAAAAGTAGCAATTTTTAATATTTTATTTTTTCCTGTTTTTGTTATTGCTGCTCAGTTGTTCTCAAAGGAAGAAGATGTCTTATATCTAATATTTTCTTTTAAAATAATGTTTCTTTTGTGCCCCTTCAGTTCCAGAATCCCTTTGAAAAGAAAATTGTTAGCACTTACTTCGTGATAGAAAATTTGAGACTTGCTTCTAAATTTCCTCCCAAATCTAGGCAAGAACCAATATAGGTGTGGGCTCACTCTTTGTCACACATTGGTTTCTCAGTTCATCAGCCTTGTTACCTCCCATCATCTCCCTCTTCACATTTCCTCTGTCACCTACAGCAGTTGTCACAACTTAGATGTAATTCATTATTAGGAAAAACAATGCTACTTCCAAGAGGTGAAAGATGAAATTCCCCTCTCAAGTCACAATTTCTTTCCCTTCTACCTTTCATGACCTCACTCTTCCTGAACCTGTTCTTCAGTCTTATTCTTACCTCTGGTCCCCTTGTCCTCTCCTGTTCTGACAGTTTATTATTATTCATGTCATCTAATAGCTGATGAATAATGCGTATTTTGTTCATTCATTCATCACGAATCATTTTGGGGCCATCATCCACTAAGAAGCATAGTAGTTTTCCATATAACCTTGGATGAATGGATGGGTTTGCTATTCAATACTTTTTTATGGCATTTGAAGAAAAGGAAGTCAAAGCGAAGATATAATTATTTCCCATTCAAGTTCATGAATGTCATGAAAAGTATCTATGGACTCTCATGAAATATGAGGTTAGAAATGTCTACTTTTACCATTAAATTCTGTTCACTCACATTCTGAAAGTAATATCCTAATGATAATCAACCTTGAATCAGACCTAGAAGGCTGGCTTCAATCTTTAGTAGGTTTCTGATTTCTGCATTTAACTTTGATCCTATCCTCAGTTTCCTCATCTGTAAAAGGAGATAATCCCTGTACCTCATGATGTTGTGAGCCTTCATAGCAATACAAAGGAACCAGTTGGTATAGGAAGTCTACAAGTCTTTTCTCAACATTACCCACTCCTGTTTCACAGGTTTGAACAGTTCATAAGACCATAGAAACATAGAGAGAAAGTTGGACAAGAGCTCAGAGGCCACCTAGTCCCACCCTTTCACCTTCAGATGAAGAAACTGAGGCCTATGGAGATTACATAATGTGCCCAAGGCAGGGGTGTACTGGAGTCAGTACTGCTGGCTGAGCAGAGCTCATTGATAAATTTTCAGTGTCAGCATTTACACCTAGGAAATGGGTGCTTATTACAAATCAGGACTTGATTAATTGTTTTTTGCTGTCTTGACTTAGGAAAGTGATAGAGAAAGTATTGTTAATGACAATTAAACTTAAAAGTGTATTGTGCATACGTTTTTTCTTCCGGAGAGATGGTTAATAAATATTTACTAAAATGCCACTACCGAAGGTAGCAAAGTCAGGATTCAAAAGCAGGTTCCTTGATACTGATTACTATGTTTATGTACATTGCTTCACCATGAAATTTCTGCTTCATATGTTGACAAAACTGAGGCATTGCCACCATTCAGCCCAAATCAAGTATCACCTTATTCCCTTGCATTGCTTGATCTTCTTTGAAAACTCTCTGGTATCAACTGATTGATACAGCATTTCTGCTGGTTCATATTGTTTAGTACACGAAAAACCAGTACCTGCAATCACCTTTGTGACCTCAGAAAAACACCAGATAATACCCGGCCATGTCTTTCTTGGTAAATACCCTGATGGCATCTGGGTTTCTATGTCAACTAGTTACTTGGAGTTCTGGAATCTCAGAGTGTATCAGGACTTTCCCTAGTGCATGTTTCTGCCCTAAAACATTCACTTAATAAATTGCTTGATATGATCTATTTATAATGAATGTGGAGCAATCTTTCTCTGCTCATCTGCAGTACTGTAGGTTCAGACAGATTGATACAGAATCGGATTAAACCAAGTTCCTAAAGCAATGTATAAACATAAAAGAGCCATATGGTTATCGGCTATTATTATTATATTTCAATTAGGGAAACTTGGGATTGTAATTATTTTTGCCACAATCAAATCACATTGCTAGTTCAGGCTAAGCTGCTAGTCATTTGGAATCTCTAGTTTACACACGTACACACACGCACACACATATATGAATATACATACATATGTGTAAATGTTCATACAATGCTGATCTGATACATGTATATATATTTATGTGTATATACTCTCTCTCTCTCTCTCTCTCTCTCTCTCTCTCTCTCTCTCTCTCTCTCTCTCTCTGTCTCTCTCTCTCTCTCTCTCTCTCTCTCTGTCTCTCTGTCTCTCTCTCTCTCTCTCTTTCCCCGCCCCCACCCCAGGATGCATACCAGTCGCTATCTAGCTATATCTCTCCTATCTTGTACTTCTGTCATTGATTTATTTAAACTGGGTTCAGGATTTTATATTTACTGCTATTAAAATTAATCTTCCCAGATACAAACTCTTGTTCTACCACATATAATCCTTTTGGTTCCTCATTCATTTACCTCACAAATTAAGGTATTCCTCTTACTTTCAAAATTGATAAGCATGTTAAGTCATTGAGGTATTTTTCTTTTTTCCTTTTCTTCCTTCTTTCCTTCCTTCCTCCCTCTCTCTCTTTCTTTCTTTCTGTCTGTCTTTCTTTCTTTCTTT
The DNA here is from genome assembly GCA_028646595.1 of Phalanger gymnotis. Classification (NCBI taxonomy): domain Eukaryota; kingdom Metazoa; phylum Chordata; class Mammalia; order Diprotodontia; family Phalangeridae; genus Phalanger; species Phalanger gymnotis. Next base: position 188,388,070 of record CM053623.1, read on the forward strand.
CTCTCTCTCTCTCTCTCTCTCTCTCTCTCTCTCTCTCTCTCTCTCTCTCTCTCTCTCTCTCTCTTTCTGTCTTTCTTTCTTATCACCAGAAGAGGGTAAAAGAATGATACAGGTAGAACATTTCTACATCTTACATTTATATTGAGCTTCAAGTTTCACAAAGTGTCTTCTTCACACACACACATTCCTGTTGAATTAGGTGCTGAAAGTATTATTATATCCTTTTTTTATATATAAAGACACTAATATTCAGGGGGTTTACCAGACTTGCTCAGCAACATACAGCTTATAGTTGCCAAAACAGGATTCAAACTCAGTTCTCTCTTTTCTTGCATTACAAGTCTTCTGGTCACTATATCAAATGAGTAGCCATATCCTTTGATATCTCCTTGGATTAATATTCTTGAGAGTGTTTTTTAACATGCCCTCTCCTAGATCTCTGCCTTGTCCACAAGGAAACTGTGAGTAACTGTTTTTTTTAAGTATTGCTGAACCCCTCGCTAAAAAGAATATTCTGTCTATATTATTTTCTCAATCATTTCATTTAATGGGCCTGTTGAAAAAGCTAATGTTATTTGGTTCAAAGGGACTTATTCTTAATGAGTCTATACTATCTTCCAGTACTCACAAAAGCATGAAATGCTACATAGTTTTATTTGTGTGTGTATGTACATATGCATGTGTATATATATACATATATGTGTCTATATGTATGCATATACGCACAAGTGTTTGTACATATCTATATCTCAAACTTTTTAAACCATCAACAAGCAGCTTGATGTTAATCCCCAGGTAAAATTATTTTATTATTATATGTACAGTATAATATATACATAAGTGTTTATGTATGCATATATTTGTGTATACGTTGTATATATGCACACATATGTAAGACAGATAACACATGGGAGGCACTGGAGATTTTTGGACTTCAACCTTTAATATGTTCACTCTTGATCTGTTCAGACAGGAAGACAGTTTTGGAGGGATTAATAATCTTACTTTATTCTAGTCTAGTCTTCTCAAAGGGTTGCTGATAATGGGAGCACCAACTCTTACAACATTCCCTAATCACCCTTCTTGCAGAGTCTGGAGTGAAGGGTGGCGAGAAACTACTCCTATGCCTCAATGGGGTCAATTGAGACAGGCAAAGCTTGTGCACTCCCCTAAATCCCCTCAAGTCTCAATGAGGGCTGGTTGAGGGAGACACAGATGCCCCCCAAACCTTGATCAGGGCCAATCAAGGCATGCACAGCATTCCAACTTGTGCATAAACCTAATGGTTCCCCACTCACTGGCCAGTGCCCACTTGCTTTATAAGGCAACGGACAAAGAAGGCATATTGCCAACAATAGCCTTATAAGTTTACATTATCTCACCATTATATCTCACTGTGCAAGCATGGTGAAGATGTTTACAAGTCATGAGACTTGGAAACAGAGGTTGTTATGGCCATGGATCATGGGAAACTAAACCCTAAGAAAGAGTAACAGAAATCCACCTTATACACACTAAATCCACTTTACTTACAACATGTAAAAATATAATAATTTTACCTGGGGATTAACATCAAGCTACTAATTGATGGTTTACAAAGACTGTGGTTATAAAATGTCAGTGATGGGAAAAAAAAAAAAAAAACTCTGACAACTGTAAAATATGAATATCATTCCAAAAAGCCACTCTTATTTTGAAAGCGACACCTAGGGAAATAAGATACTTACTGCTATATTTCAAAAGAAAATTAAGTGACCCACAAGATAGCATAGGATTTGTAGTTAGGAAGACCTGAGTGTGCATCATACCTCTTACATGTACTAGCCATGTGACTCTGGTGTAATGGTAATCAGGGAAGGACTTTTTTTTGCTGTCAAGTGCCTTTGATGGGTCTGGCCTTTGTTTGAATGGTGATACCTCAGCACTGGGGAGGTAGAGAGTCATTGATTCGTATATGATGTGGTGCTTTTCCACACTCTGGTTTCTCACACCCTAAATGGTGAGCTTCAAGCCCTCAGGGTCCTGAAAAATGGTATATGTACTATAAAGTTAGCATTTCACTTTTGCGGGTACACTCATTGAAAGGGTGACAAAACTTTTGGCAAGCCACTGAAAAAGTTCCCCCTTGCCCCAGCTTTGATAAAACCAGAGAGATTATGGTGCTTCTCTGGTAACTATGTATCGCTATGGATAGATTGATTTGTATTACTAGATCTGTTTATATAATGTATGTTATTTGCAATTTCTGTTTGTATTCGCCCTGAAGTTCAGGGGCCGATCTTTTCCCCCTTAACTAAGTGAAAGATATATGTATACATTTAATTAAACTGAGATTGTTAACCCCTTAAAGTTTCTTTCCCTAGAAAAGCAAATCAAAGAACCTGTGTTGGCAGCCTTTCTGCATGCTGGGGCTATTGGACTTCCACAGCCACAGTAGCTGCTAGCAACGTTGTTGTTACACCTGGACAAATCACTTAATCTCTCTCTCTGCCTTAGTTTGCTTATTTGTAAAGTGAGGATAATATATGTTCCCATCTTAGAAGGCTGCTGGGAGGACTGAGTAGGTTAAGATAAGATAAGTTCATTGCAAACATTAAAGTGCTGTATAAATGGTACCTACCAATGCTCCTCATTCTTCCCAAGTGCCATATAAATCAAACCTGAACTGCTGAATATTTCTGTTACATTAATGTGTTTCAAATAAAACTGGGCTAATGTCCACAGCAAGGAATACCAATGATCAAATTCTTACTTTTATGTGTATTACTGATTATAATGTCTCATTTCAACTCAAATTTATTTGACAAACATGAGTTAAGCATTAATTGTACACAGTGCACTGAGGGAGATACGAGGACAAATGAAATGGGTTATATCTCAATTAAAGTAATTATATACCCGTCATCATATGACATTTTTAAATTTTCATAAATGAATTGGGATTTGAAATAACTTATATTTCATAGAAGATTCTCAACTTGGTCAATACTTTCACAAATTGACATTTGTATTCAAATTCCAGGTTCTTATTTATACTGCCAAATGATTATCATTCATAGAAGAATGATGAAACAATCATTGGCAAATACATCTTAATAAGAATCATTGAATCTTGGAAGAATGTCAATCCTAAGTGTATTATAACAATGGAAATGTATCATGTTCAAAAGAAAATATCCCTTAAAAGGGGTGGCATAATGCCATTATACATTAAAAACCTGTGTGGAAATTCTTGAACTAGAGAGAAAGACTCTTTGGTACAGGTAAATGAGAATAAAAATAGAGGGAAAGAAGCAATATTTTGATGGTAATATATTACATATTTCCTAGACAGTTAAAGGAAATGGAGGCAGAGACCCTGATTCAGATTAGAAAGCTGATATAAAGAAAGGAAATTGCAATGTGATACTCCAATGATCAAAATCTCTTTCTCTATTAAAAGTAAAGTAGCTGATGAAGTCTGGACTTACCTTACTGATAATTTATGTTTCAGAGCATGCAAGAAGCAGTGATAGCAAGTACTATCTTGGTACTGGATCTGTCCAATAAAGAGGAACTAGTTTCTAAAGCAGCAATGAGGGGAAATTTGGGAGGAAGTAACCATGCTACCTTAGAGATGATAATAGATAGGGAGGGGGCCATCAAACACAGTTTGCCAAGAGGATTAAGAGAGGTGTTGTGACAAATTCAAAACAAAACAAGAGAGAGAGTTTGTGGGTAATTAATAACAAATTATTTGACAGTTAATGGTTTTTCTTGGCACCCAAAGACAAGATAGGGAGATCCCAAAAGCTTTAACTAATCCTTAAAAGGTAATTCCCTTGACGACTGAAAATCAGTCCTTATTGGTGGACATTTAATGAGGAGGCGTGCTAGCAGTCTTCAGCTCCTCCTGCTGAGAGTGTGGCTTGATCATGAAACTTGGTGGCTACCTCTAGTGATCTAGACAGGAGAATCCATCTCTATCTAGACTGCTCTGGTAAGTTTTCTCTTTCATGAGCTGGGTCACCCTAAACTCTAATGGGAGGTGCAAGAACAGGTAATTTCCCTAGGGTAAGAACTAGTCCAGATTGGATTCTGTTTATACTCTAAATAGATATAGGGGCTCCTAGTTGGGTGGTGTCCTGCCCAAGATTTAAGAATATGTTGTTGTTGTTGTTTGTCCATACTCAAAGAGGCCCCTGGTATCAGGAAGGTGATACCATGACTTGCATGTGAACTGGATTTAAACAAGGGAGGGCTATGCAAAGTCACCAGCCTCACTTTCTTCTCCAGAGCTATCTGGGTCTAGAGGAAAGTTATAAATCAGGATGACTAGAGATGGCCCCCCATATAACTTGAAGATTAGGACAACATCATCAATCAGCTATATCTTTCAGAGATTTGGCTTATTTTACAGTGGCTGGGCCTGAGTTGATAAAAAAAATAAGAAAATCCTGGATCTCAAGTTAATAATTGGTTATTAATATAATCTCTCAGGAGATTCAGTGGCTTCAGAAACAAACAAAAAAAAACCAGAAGTATCACTGAGACTCTTAAAGGGAGTTCATTAAAGAGGAGTAGAAGATTCTCAAAGACAAAATTCTAATGGCTACCATTGGAAATTGTTCACATTAGGCTATCTAAAGGTCCTCATGGGTTGACAGAAATTGTTCATTGATGAACTGAGATCTTAAAAAGATTATGGACAAAAGGTAAGGTGACGGAGTATGTATATAAGATGATGGTCTAGTCCTGAAATAATGGTGTCATAAATGGAAAGAACTGATAGTAGTCAATCAAACTTATGTATTGATTTAGCATTTACTAGTTTCTAGGCACTGGGGATACCAAATAAAAGTAAAAACAGCACTTGCCTTCAAAGAACTCACATTTTAATGTAAACCACTAGATGCTTATAATACAAAAACAGAGTAGACAGATGATTATCTCTGAGAGAGGCACTAGCAACTGGAGAAAAGAGAAAAGGCCTCCTGAAAAAGAGGTGCTTTCAGCTGAGTCTTAGAGGAAGCCAGGAAACTGAAGCGGAGGAGAGTATTTCATGAATGGAGGAGAGCTAGTGCAAAAGCACGGATATGAGAGATGGGTTGTGTTTGAGGAACAAAAAGTAGGCTGAATGTGGTGAATGCAAATTTCACTGGGATAGCTGAATAACTTGTGATTTGTAAATGTTATAGAATATTACTGTGATATAAAGAAATGGTGAGAATTCATGGAAAATTGATAAAATTTTTATCTTTACTGAAAAATGAAGCAAGCATAATTAGGTAAATGATTAACTCAATAACCACAGTGGAAGGGGGTGGGATAAATGAATCCTGAAATACTTCAGAAATCTGATCAATGAGGCAACCAATGCTGACTTCAAAAGACTGATGGTGAAGTGTTTTTTCTTCCTTTTTTAAGAAATTCCATAGAATGTAGGTGTAGAATGAAGTAGACATTGCAAGCCATGGTAAATATGTTCATTTATCATAGCATCATAGGTCTAGGCTGGAAAGGGATCTCAGAGGTCATATAAATCACACCCCTCACTTACAAATCAGGGAGTGGAAACCCAGGAAGTTTAAATGATCTGCCCATGGTTGCAAAGGTAGTAAGGAACAGAAGTGATATTTAAACTCATTCTCTATACTCAACATTACTCTCTGCTACCTGCTTTAATTAATTGCATTTTGTTGTTACAAGGAAGAGTTCTATGTTTTGTGAATTTTTTTTCTAACCTTTGTCTAGGACTTTCCATTTATTGCTGCTGAATTTTACTCTTTTAATTTCAGTCTGAAATTCCAGCCTGTTGAGGTACTTCTTAATGTACCAAATTGCTGTCCTTTCTGTTAGTTAGATACTCCATTAGATATTATCAGTAGAGGAAGTATACTTTCCAGAGCAAATATTCATTATCCTTTGCCTTGTCTGAACCACACTTTGAATAAAAAGCTAGAGAACTGCTAGATAAATATAATGTAAAAAGGAAAAATGTAAGCAGGCCATTCCTTCTAAGAGCACAGTAATGTTTATAGCCTCACTTGCAAGATTCACTGGGGTCTATATTTGATATCAGGAATCTCTAATAGCAGGTAGGGCTAACAGGAGTCCCAGTGCCTCCACTGATAGTAACTGTTTCTCTTTTGGCCAGCAACCCTAAGGGTCTTCCCCTCACAATTTGAGTTTTTTTAATTAAAGGGGCCATTCTTTGCCTCTCTTCTTAAAAAGGGCTCTTCACTGAATGGGCCTTGCCTCACTCTAAGTAAGAACCTGAAAAGACCTTAGCTTAAAAGGGCCAGGCTCTCCCATTGCATCCTGGGCCATCTCCAATCATTCTGATCAAGATCTGGCAACTAGACCCAGATAGATGGCTCTGGAGGATAAAGTGAGACTGGTGACTTTGGACAGCCCTCCCTCACTCAAATCAAAATCAACTGCAAGTCATGTCATCATCTGTCTGATGTCATGGTCCTTTTTGAGAGTAAAGGACAAAACACACAACTTCCAAAGTAGTGGGCCAGCTTCAGCAGTGTCACTGCCAAGTAGCCACAGGGCCTTTAGAGATTTCTATGCTAATGCACAGGTAAAACCAACAGAATTTATCAGGACCCTAAATGTCCCAAATTCCTCAGCCCTCATTTCTCAGGAGTCTCTTTTGTCTCCTTAACTCAACTGACCACAGTTCAGATCTTGATACTCCTTCCATTCTCCTTCCCCTTCCTTCCTTCTCTGTCTCCCTGTCTCGCTGTGTCTCTGTCTCTCTCTGTCTCTGTCTCTCTCTCTCCATAGTCCTTTCTATCATCTGAAATCTTAAAGAGGTTCCAGTGTACACTGGCCACAGTAAGGAGAAGCATACCCAAAGCAATGAATATGAACCTTTCTACCACCCCAGCCCTTACCTGAGCTTCCCACTTGCTCTAAATAAAGGTTTTTGCCTTCATTTCTTTTTTAAATATAACTTTTATTTTTCCTATTTAATTTTACTTACATAAACCAAAAATCTTTTATTTTCTTTCCTCCCCACCTTTACTTCTCCCAGTGAAAGAGAAACAGAAAGATAGACACAGAGAGACAGAGATAGAGACAGAGAGAAACATTTTTAAACAAATACATGCAGTCAAGCAAAACAAATTCCCATGTTGCCCATGTATAAAAAATGCAGTCTCATTATGTACATTGAGTTTATCACTTCTGTGTCAGTTAGGGGAGTAGCATTCTTCTTTATCAGTCCTCCTACTGTTTTTAACTACAAGTTCAAACATCACTGATTTGTAGCTTCTGGTTAGAAATCCATCTCTTGTCACAGGTACTTCCTTATCTGGTATTCTTAATCCATTTGGCAAATGCTCACTGCCTGGCAAACCAGGAGGCAAAGGGTTATGTGAGTTCTGTGGTTCAATTCTGGATTACTCACC
>CM053623.1:188395969-188425477 GCA_028646595.1 Phalanger gymnotis
CCCGGATTGGGCTTAAATCTTCAGCAGGCTCTTCACTCCTGCTCTGATCTGCCACTTAATTCCTCCCACCAGGTGGGCCTGGGGCCAGAAGCAACTGCAGCAGTAGTTCTAAAGCTGCCCCACCTCCGCTGCCCCAGGGGTGGAGGCCGAAACGCAAACTCAGTCCCGCAGCTTTTCCCACTAACCTTCTTTGTTGTCTGCTGTTTGTGGGTTGTGAAGTCTGGTAAATGCCACAGCTCAGTAATTCAGGATGCCAGGGCACTCTCCGCTTGTCTCCTGGTCTGGTAGGTCCGCATCTGGTCTGTTTGCGCCATGTGCGCTGGGCTCAGCTCCGCTCCCCTCAGCTGGGGGCTGGGAGCTCCATGTGGGACAGACCTTACCCAGAGACCATCCAGGCTGTCCTGGGCTGGAGCCCTGCTTCCCTCTGCCACTTTATGGGTTCTGCAGCTCTAGAATTGGTTCAGAGCCATTTTTTTAGGTTTTTGGAGGGACTTGGTGGGGAGCTCACGCCAGTCACTGCTTCCCAGCCGCCATCTTGGCTCCACCCAAGCCATGTCATTTTAAAATCAATTCAAGGAATTTAATCTGGTGACAGAAAGGAAGGAGGAACACGATTCAAATATTCAAAACACTGCAAAATATATTCATTCTACTAGGCTCCAGAGGCAAAACTAGTACCAATTAATAGAAAATTTAGATGATACAAGAAAGAACTTCCAAAGAATTAGAGCCCTATTTACCACTGAGTTCAACTGCATCTCTGAGATTCTGTGATTCTGTGAGCTCTAGATTTGTGATTCCTTCAGGTGCTCATATCTCTTGGAGATATTGACACCTGTATATTATTTATAATACCTACAACCCAGGCAGAACTGAGGAATAAAGTTTTAAACCTGAGAATGACCCTCTCTGGCTAGAAATGTTCTCATACTTTCTTTGAAAGAAGAAAATATTCAGGACAAGTTTTTATGTCCCCAGGTCTTTCAAGGAAATTACAGAGAAAAGCATAAACACCCAATACAAAAGTAATTAGTACATTCTCTCAGTGTAGCAGAGAGGATCATAGAAGGCAATTCTTTTTAACAAATAGTCAAAAGACATTTGCTTAAAGACCTGAAGTAATGAGAAACTCACTACCTCATAAGCCAGACCATTCTACTTTTGGATGTTTTGTAACTTAGAGTGTTATAAATCTATAGATATTGATATCTATCCATTCATCCATCCATCCATCTGTCTAACTATCTATCTATGTATCTATCTACCTATCAAACCAATTATATATATATATATATATATATATATATATATGCATATATATACAGAAAGAAGAGAGAGAGAGAGAGAGAGAAGACATTTTCTTTATTTTTTGTTTATTACCCTTCATTCCCTTTTGGAAACAGATCTAATCCCTCTTCTACATGTTAATCTTTCACATAATTGAATGCAGCTCTCCTGCCCCTCCTCAGTGTTCTCGTCTCTAAATTAAACACCCCCAATTTCTTCCACTACTCTCCCTCAATCATAGACCACACAAAAATCCACCTTTGTGTCCTGTGGATACAGATACCATGCAGTGGCTGTCCATGGCACTACATCTCTATGGAATGGAGTTAAGCTTAGCTGCAAATTTGATGGTAGACATTTTTGTTTTGGGTGGAAATGGTGAACAAGAAGCCATATTATAGGGCCATGGAGAAGCACTACAGAGCAGCAGGAAAGGCACTTCATCTCTAGCCCGAGTAACCAGGTTCAAGTCCTGAATCTCTGTCATTTATACCCTGTTGGCCTTGGGCAAGTGTCTTTGGGCTTCTCATCTGTTAAGGTGAAGGGTTTAGACCAAAGCAATCCATCAACAAGCATTTAATCAGCATCTACGATATTCTAGGCACTGTATTAAGTTCTGGGGATACAAATATAAAGAATGAAATAATCCTCAAGGACTTTATGGGCTATCCATTATTAGATAATTTTTGAAGTCCCTTCTAATCCAAAATATATCGTGCTATGATTCCCGGATACCATTCTCAAACCCACAGCTAATGCAAAACGGGGTTTGAGGCCTAAAGCTATTGTTTGTCTTTGACTAAGGCACTTTCAACAACATCAAAGCACCCTGGCTCTTTTTATCACTCTTTTACCCAGCACCCTTTTTTGGAACCATTGGATAATATTCAGTAGGGTATTACTGTAACTGTTCCCTCTACTTCATAGCTTTGTTCTGAGGATCAAGTGAGAAAATGACTGTGAAGTTGCTTTGTAAACAATAAATTACTAAAACAAACAAGAAGTGTTAGCATCTTAGGAGTTGCTGCTTCAATAGGGGAGTGAACTTTGATGAATGTTTGCATCCACATAAGCACATGTGTGATGTGTTTGAAGTACCTGTCAATGTGTCATAACCTTTCTTTGTAGTTTCATAATTTCTGCTAGAAGCCACCCTTGTTTAGATGTGTCACTTCACCTAATTAAATTTAATAGAAACCACAGTAACTAAATGAAGAAACCTGGCATCTTATTTAGGGCACACAAATCTGGCCAACACCCAACCAGTCAGGTATTCAAATACTGACTTTCAATTAGTTGAAAGTTTGAAAACACCTACTGAGGCAGGTGGAAGATGCATGTGCTAATTGGACATAAGGGCGTATAAGCCTACCCAGACTAGACCATGGCATTGCTAATGAATGGGAATGCCTCCCATTGTGCCCAGTCTAAAAGGCAGAGTGGGAATATCATTACCACAGAATCCTAAAGCTGGCAAAGGATGTCTGCTTCTGGCCTATATGTCAATCATCCAAGATTAATTTTTTTTATCCCTACTTTAAGTTGCTTAGGAAACATATTTTATGCTAGCTGGACCTAAGAGTCTAAAAGGCTCCTTTGGAATTGTTACAATCATACTAAATTTTAGATAAGGTCTCTGTTCAAATAAAGACGTCATGAGAATTGATGTTGATTTTCATGCTAGAAATTAATTACAAACAGTTTTAGGACTAGGCTACCTTCTAGGCAGCCTTCTAGGTCCTTGAGTAAAGCCTTTTGATTGAGTCCAAGTTTTACAGAACAAATACTTTTATTAAGGGGGTTTTCTCGGTGAAGTTTGGATTCAGTCAAAGGGCCACACTTGAGGACTTAGAGGACCACATGTAGCCTCAAGGCCACAGGTTCCCTATTCCTGGCCTAAATTAATGGATAAGTAATATACATTATCTGCATTGATTCAATACTTTATAAAACACTTTTTTCCCCACAACTCCATGGTAGAACTATTATTAGCCAATAATATTAATATTAATCAAGCATTATTTCTTCTGTTTTATAGATGAGGAATAGTTAGAAACATTAAATAACAAATCAGAGGCTACACAGTTGTCATGTGACAATGCCAGGTTTTGACCTCATGTGTTGTGACTCTTCCAATATACTATTTCTTTTCCTGTTTTCCCTCTAGGTGCCCTTTACTTCACTATCTCCAATCAATATTCAACCATAATACTACTCAATAGGGTTCCATTTCAGTGCCCTGTAGATAATACTCTGACTAAAAAGACAAAAACAAAAACAAAAACCCTTCAGAGTCTAATGATCTATTCCTTCATCAGATAACTCATGTGATTATGAGTAATAATGAGTTATTCTAATAAGTTAATTCAGACTTATGTATTAGTGGATAGGGTAGGTTACATAGTTAACTAGAAAAAATTGGAATCAGAGAATCTGAATACAAATCCTTTCTCTGTCATTTATGACTGACAGGGCCTTGAGAAAGTTCTTTAAATGTCTCTGGGCCTCAGTTTCCTCAACTGTAAAGTCAGAGGTGGTGGGACTAGATAATTTCAAGCATCAATTACAGTTCTAAATCTAAAATCCCATAAAATTATCTCTTCCAATAAAGGGTAGTGGCTATGTATGTTGGTGGTGAGGATAAGGCTGAAGGTCTCTATTGCTTTTCAATATTACCATCCAATACACATTTATTTATATCACCTACTAAGAGCAGAGCAACAGGACGTTAGATCAAGTGTCAGTCTTAGGGTTAGGAATACTTCATTTCAGATCCTGCCTCTGACATTTACAAGCTATTTGAACCTGGGCAAGTCACTTAACCTCTAGTCTGCTTTTAGAAGCTCCCTAAAACTAATTTACTAAATCATAGACTTGTTTCTGCTCTTTAGTGGAGGGAGTTCTTTAAAGAGGTAGTTCCCCATATAAGAAAATTATGGATTCTTTAAGTATCATTTAAATATTGCAGGTATTAAGAGAGAGAAAGAGCTGAACAACTTTCCAGACCTGAAATTCAATTGTCAGGTGATACAAGGGCATAATTAGGTCCCAGAGGAAATGACAAAAGCCATCTCCACCCTACCCACTGCTTCACTGGAGAAAAAGCTCTGTTTTTTACTGGTCTTTTTCTGTTTCCTTAGTCATGTCTCCCCTTCTTGCCAGATATCCTGGTCCTTTTGCCCTGCCCCTTCTGTGGAATTCCCTCATACCTTTAAACCTTTATATCATTTTCAGGTCTCTTACCAATTACCATAAATACGGAAGGCCCGAACCTCTCGACTGAATCAAAGATATAAATTAGTAACTCCTTAATAATTTGGTAGGATTGAAGTGCTTTAATCACAGGATAAAGACAGATGACAAATCATAAACAGATCCACCCTTGGGCATACATACACATACATATGTATATGCATTTATATATATATGTGTGTGTATGTACATATGTATATATATATACACATATATGAATTTATATGGCATTTATATGTAATGGGCATTTATATATGTATATGTGTATATATATAATGGGTGTGTTTATACATCTAATGGGCATACATGCAGACACACTCAAATATATATATGTGTGTGTTTGTCTATATATGTATGTGTGTATATATATATATATATTATATATATGTATGTATGTATGTATGTATAAAACACGATAAGCCAATTTTGAAATGCCACACCAGAAGCACAGTAGGCAAGGTTCAGAAGTAGCTTGAGGAGGCGGTTGTTGTTGTTGGAGGTCTGGGGTGGAAAGGGAATATTAGAGTGACTCCAAATGGACTGTTGGATCTTCCTTCCCCCTCATTAAACATATCATTGTAGGGACTGAAGTCCAGCAGAAGACAACACGTATTAGGAGAAACAGAAAGAGACACATTAAGAACAATTTCAGACACAGAACAAGGTGGTAAAATAATCACCAGATGGAGGAAGCAGCATCTAGATGCATTATCCCTTATGCCAGAATTAGATACTGAATCTAATATCAAGAAAGGACTTCAACAACCAGGACTTATGCATTTAACATTTAGCTACCTGTTTTCTATGGGAGTCTCACAACCATCATGCTCCATTTTTAAACCCATCTTTCCCTGGACTCTGTATGAATTTGTAGGATAATGTGCCCTAGGGCTTTGGCATTGTCCTAATTTAGAGGCATCAGTACTAACCCCATATTTGGGGTAGTCTTTGGGCAGGGAAGGAATAGCATTTATAGAGCCTGCTCTGTGCCAGGCATCATGCTAAGTGATTTTATACATAATTATATCATTTGATATTCACAACAAACTTGTGAGTTATACGCTAGTAACATCCCCATTTTACATTTGAGGATACTGAGGCAAATAAAAGTTAAAGGACTTGCCCAGGGTAACACAGTTAGTGAGTGTTTGAGGGTAGATTTGAACTCATGTTTTCCTGACTCTAGGCCCAACCACTGGGCTGCCAACATCCTGAATTCCCTCCTCTTGTAGATCTTTTTTTTTTCTTCCTTCGAGTCTTTACCATTAAAGCTATATATCTGTCCTTAGAAACACACTAAATAAAAGTGCCTTTTCACATTTATGTGCTCATCTAATACTTCTAAATATCCTTTTAGTTGAAGAAACAGATCATGAAACCTAGGAATTTATAGTATTTCCCAAGTTTCCAGGTGAGAGAATCAGAAATGAAGTGGGTCACTTATGTAGTGAGAGGGAGGAGAGCAGGTGGACAGTCTAAAGGTGACTCTGGTATCCAAGGAATATTGTAAGGGCAGGGGATAGTGTAGTGTTGTTTTTGTTGTCACTAAGACTTCATCTCCCTCTCTATCTCAGGCCTGAGATCTGCATGAAAGTTTTGATTGGCCACTTTCCTCGTATGGACCAGTTTTCCCCTCTTTAGGGGTCTTAGTGACCTCTCGCCTCCTCCCAACAGCTCACTGTAATGGATTTACTGTGAACTCCCAATTGGCTTAGCCCACTAGGACAGTGGTTTATAACAGGTAAACAGTCTCCCACTACTGTGCCAAATATTCTTTAGATGTGTCATATAATTTTGTCCTCCTCATTTTTCTTTTGTTGTTGTTGTTCAGTCATGTCTGACTCTTCATGACCCCATGTGGGATTTTCTTGGCAAAGATGCTGGAGTGGCTTGCTTTTGCCTTCTCCAGTTCATTTTACAGATGAGCAAACTGAGATAAACAGGATAGAATAACTTCCCCTAGGTTAAACAACAAGTAAGTATCGGAGGTCACATTTGAACTCAGGTCTTTCTGACTCCAGGCCCAGTGTTCTATCCACTGTGCCACCTAGAGGCTAAAAACTTCGTAAGTTATAAATTGCCTACTTGGACCTGCACCATGAGTTTAGTCCCTTTTGAGCTTGGAATTACTATAATGATGCATCAGAGACCAAACGAAATAAAATGCCCTCCTAAACTACAAGTGATCTCCAACCTTTATTTCAATATCATCTCAGACCTCTAGGCTGCCTCCACATCCTAAGACCTTTTCATTCCCTAGTCCATGCCCCTGCAGTCCCTGCAGTTCACTTCTTGTTCTTTTCTGCCCTGGAATCTGGAGGGGCAAAATTGCCTCCTCCCCTTGGAGTCCTTGGGAAGGAAAGAAAGAGGAGGAGGTTGAGGAAGTGAAATAAAGGGAAGGAGAAAAAAGAATCCCAAGGCTTAGGTGATGTGTCTAGAAGGCCGATGGTGAGAAACCTTTATAAGTTGCTGACAATTGCCAACTTGAACATTCAATGTGCCATGATTTCCTGTGGCAAGAATACTGTTCAGTAAAAAAAAAAATTCCTTACTGCTTTAATTCATTACTTTTATCCTCTAGGGAAGTAAAGAAAGATGTGGGCAATGATCACGCAAAATGTGATGATGTGAATGAATGGATCACCATCTGTACTGGCATAGTGCGTCCCCACACAGATAAGGTTTCCAATTCATCACCTGATCAATGCAAAAATTGTGAAAGGTTAGAGAACATCAGAGCTGGGAAGGCTCTTTAAATTCATCATCTAGCCAACCTGTATGTTATTCCTAATCCCCTCTATCATATATGAGACCACTGTTTGTCTAACTTTGCCTTTCAGGACTACAATGAGATGGAGCCCATCCCTTCATAGGCATCCATTCCACTTTTGGGTAGTTCCAACTTTTAGAAAATATGCCTCTTTACAACTTCTACCCAATGCTCCTAGCTCTACTCACTGAGAAAACAAGAAGTTTAAATCTGTTCTCTCTTTCGCTCAATATCTTTTTAATCCCTCAAACATCAAGATGATTCTCTGAACCCCAAGTCTGAGTCTTTTACAATTTTTAAAATTCACCTGAATTTTGTATCTTCTTAATTTTTAAAGCAGGCATTTTCTCCCTATACAATATTTCATAAAACATTATAAGAGAGTTTTTGTTTTTGTTGCTGCTTTGTTTTTTAGTCATGTTAAACTCTTTGTGACTGGGGATTTCTGGGTAAAGATACTGCAGTGGCTTCCCATTTACTTTTCTAGCTGGTTTTATAGATGAGGAAAGTGATGCAATCATAGTTAATTGACTTGGCCAGGTTCACACAGTTAGTAAGTGTCTGGGGCTAGATTTGAACTCACTCTAGCTGCCCTTCTTTCTGCATTCTTTCTATGGTGTATTGTTGATCAAAAAGCTAACACGACCTTAGGTTATACTGAGAGACAGTATGTGGGGCTATAAAAATGATATTTCTCATGTACTTTACCCTGGTCAGACCATAAGTAGGGTATGATATTCATTTCTGAGTACCATATTTTAGAAGGACATTGATAAGCTGGGGTGGGGGGAGTGGGTTGTCCTAAGGAAGACAACCAGGATAGCAAAAGATCTCGAGATCTTTGAAGGAAATGGTAAAATGTATGAGGGAGAAGACTTGGGGAGTGAGGAGGGATGGTGGGAGTAACTATCTTCAATTATTTGAAGGGCTATGATGTGGAAAGATCAGACTTATTCTTAATGCCAAAGGGCAGAACTAAAAGCATCAGGAAAAGTGCAGAGATGCCAATTGAAGCTTGATGCCAAGGAAATTTAGAACTAACATTTAGAATTCAGAGCTAACATTTGTCCTAACATTTAGAACTATCCAAAAGGAGAATATGTTGATTTTGGCTATAGTGAATTCTCCTTGCTGTGTGTCTCTAATGAAAAGCTAGGTGAATTTTTCTTGGGTTTGTTATAATGGAGAACCTTGGCCAAGTATGGATTATACTATGAATGGAGGCCAATCCCTCTCAGTGCTCAAATTCTGTGTATGACTCTTTGTGTCAGATACCCATCCTAGATTTATATCATTTATAAATTTGACAAGCATACATACTTCACTTTATCTATGTCACTGCTGATAATGTTAAAGAATGTTAGAATATACACAAATTAGAGGAAATTTTATTCCATCTGAAACCTTTAAGGATTACTCTTTGGGTTCAGGCAATTCAAAGATTTCTGGTTACATGATTTGATGAAAACAGTATTATTAACTCCATTACTATAAAAGAAGCTGCTTTGTCTAAATTGTCCACAGATATATATTTATCAAATGGAAGAGTCATGACTAGAATTCAGATCTTCAGATCCCTTAGTTAGTGAATTTATCTGGTTCCCTTTGCCAGTCAGAGAGATAGCTGAAACAGTAGAAAGAGTGCCAAATGTGGAATCTAGAAGACCTGTGTTCAAATCTCATTTCTGATGCTACCTATAGGTCCCTGGGAAACTCATTTAACCTTTCTCATTCCAAATCTTAAAAATTAGGGTACTTGCCTCATAGGGTGATTGTGAGGATTAAATGTAATGATATAAGTAAAGCATCTTGCAAACTTCACATTGAAGAATTACATAAATGCTAGTTATAATTACGATGACCTCAGTGGATCTTCTTAGCTGCAAGCCAACATAACGAACACACTGCCTCGATTTTCTCTCCAAACTCTCCATTTTCAACACTCTTGTTTTAGTTAAATCAACATTTTGTTGGAAAAGTTCTGTGGTTGCTTCAGGGGAATAACTTCTATCATGTGAAAGAAATGGCCTGAGCCAAAGCATAGAGTCGGAAGCTTTAAGACATGATAAATGGATAGAAAGTGGATCTGTTCTTATTTGTTTTTGTTTTTCTTGGAGTAGAAGGGTAATGGAGGGGGGAGGGAAGTAGGCCATAGGATTGCCTTCGAGGTAGATGATGAAAATATATTCATGATAAGTTAAGGAATTTTGATTTTTGATTTTTATCCTTTCATAGAAGGCTTTGGTGGTCATGGTGGCATGATTCAATTTATGTTTAGGGAATATCAATCTGATATTCATGGTGTTAATCAGAGAGGGAAGAAGTTAGAGAAAAACAAGATAGGATTCCCCCATTTCTTGATCTGTAAAATCAGGAGTTGGGCAAGATTCAATTGGACAGACATTTATTAAGCCGCTATTATATACACAGTACTGTGTTAGATACTGAGGATATCAAAATTGAAACACACATCCTTCTAACAAGAGAGGCTTTAAAACATAGACACAATTAAGGAAATACAATACAGTTTGAGGAATGAGGCAGGGTGGAGTTGGGGGAACCAGGAAAGGAAGATCAGATTCTGAAAATTGAGGGAGTATATTAGCATATTCCAGTCATAGTGGGTGACTTAATCACAGAGACTTTTTTTTTAACCTGGAATTGATGAATAATAGAACCAATAGTTTTTTTTTTCCCCTCTGAATTCCCTTAGATATAGAGAGTGAATGTCTCTCTACATAGATCAATTTAAAAGGAAGAGTACCACTTAACAGTATACAATGATGCTTATTTATCGTGAAGCTTGTCATTGGTAATCCTGTTGGAACATTTTATATGAAGAATAACATAATAACTGAACTTTCTATTTGTGTCAACTTGAAAAAGTCACATAAAATCCTGCTAATCAAGATGGATGGTTGTTTCCTCTTTTGTACTTCTATCTCTTCCAATGTAAAACTGAGGCAGCCTGGCCTGTTCATACAAGCTGGCAACATGAGTGAATAGAGGAAATGCTTGATTCCAAAATTCTTTCTAAATAGATGATGACCATATAAAAATACACCTTTGGAGAGAGGATATATAATTTATGCATTTGCCTGACAGCTTTCCATAGCATTTTTATTCTGCTGTGATAGGCTTGTAAGTAAAATGGAGAATCAAAACCTAAATCTTATGCAGTCTTATTTATATGACAAAAAAAAGAAAAATTATAGCAACACAACATCATAGCTCTAGGAACAGGAAGAGATTTCAAGGCCAATGAGTTCAATCCCTCCCTAGTTAGTAGATATACTGAGGTTCAAGGAAAAGTAACATGTCTAATTAGCATTATATAGATAGGGAGCTGTTCAAGGCAGGATACAAACTGGGGTCCTCTGTCTCCCAATCTGTCTACTGCACATAAGCACATTTATTACACTTTATATACCTAACCATAATATGTGTACACACATGTATACACATGATGAAGAGACATTTTCATCTGGTAGACAGTGTGCTGAACCTGTAGTTAGGAAACCTGGGTTCAAATCCTGCCTCCAACCTCACCTTGGTGAACATGGAAATAACCTTTAAACTTTTTCAACATTATATCATCTAAGAGATAACAATATATGTTGCCAAGTCCCTAAGTTTAGCACACATGAATGATAAGTTATTATTTTTATCAAATCATTAGTCCTTTGCAACTTTAGTGTTCTCATTCTTTGTGTGGGCCACCATGGCAACTCATACATTTAAAATATAAAGCAGTTAGGCAAACTAATATCCCTTCAGTGGCTTGAAGCAAGAGAGATGTCTGAAAGGTATTACAATATAGAGCATAGCAATATTCTGCATTCAGATCCATTTGTGGTTATCTTAGTCAAAAGGAGAAAGAAAAAAATGCAATTTATTTAATTTCCATCTTAGTGGTGAAAAGCTTTCACTAGCTGGGAGGAAAAAAAATGTTCTTTGTAAAGGGTCCCTATGATATCAGCTGGACCTCACAGGGGACTCCTGACTATTTAGCATTTTCAAGAGAGAGGAGAAAAAGTGTTTTTCCTGTACCCCTGCAGTGACATACAAAGCTCAGCACACAGAGTTTGCATAACCAGCAATAGGAAAGGAGGAATACGAGAATGCAATTATAGCAATTTCTTTGTCACTGTTCCAAGGGAAATGAAGGGACAGGGGAAGGAGCTGGGCTTTCTAGAGCCCCCAGCATTGGGATGACTCACACCTGATTACGCACTTCAGGATGCTGCTTGTCTGAAGTGGATGTTGGAGATCAGAAGTGGGGGATGTGGAAGGCAGGGAGGGGAGGCAGAATACCTTCCTGGTTGGAATAGAAAAAGGATCCAAATTAGGAAAATTCCATCGGGCACCTGACTTAATTTCTTAATTTCATTTCCAGATCAGCTCCTGTTCTCTATTCCCTGCATACCCACCCCACACCGACCCAACAGATGCTCCTATCCAATCATTACTTGTACAACATTCTAGCCCCAGGCTTTACATGAAACAACATGAAAGCCCCTCCCTCCAACCGCCATCTCATTTCCTCAATCCCATCAAATATATCCAAAGTATTTTCCTTTCCACTTCCCATTTCAATTTAGAAGATCACAGATACTGAATTACAGAGTACCTGTAGGCAGGCTAGTTAAATATCTCCTTTTTACCATAAGAGAACTAAACCTTAGCACAATTAAGGGACTTTTTATAGGTCACTGAGCAAGCATCAGAGGAAGAATTTGGATCCATATCTATGTTGAGACCCAGTGTTCTTTACCCCCATCTCTTGTTGGTATATGGGGTGGGGAGGTTGATGTAGAAAACAGGAGAGAACAGGAGCTGATCTGGGGGGAAATTCTAAGTCAAGTGTCCAACAGAATTTTCCTGATTAGGGCACATTTTTATATGTCATCCTAAAGACACACTACCACCCCTTTGCCAAGTGAAAATAATCTTGAGGATAAGCTTTGCTTGACTACTCATGTCTTGAAGTCAACCATAAGCCCCAGATTTCAGATACCACCCTAGTTGCGAGCCCTCGATGGATTGCACCCAGTTCTCCATCACCCCCAAGGATCCTCTTTCTTCCATGCCACCAAGCCCTTTCATTCTGACCTTCCAACCACAACTGCTCTCTATAAATACCTAAAAACAGGTCAGACAGACACTAATGGCTTCGGAACACAAGACCCATTCAAAGGTATTTCCTTCTAAAAGGAAAAGGGAACTTTGGCTTCAGCTAGACATGACCCCATGGTCTCCCTTCCCCCATACCTCCTGCTACTACTATTTGGCCAACGTCTTTAAAAGGCCCCCACCCCCTGTTAGGGGGATTACTGTCAGAAACCAGAAACAGTAGGCAAGGGTGTTTTTCTCAGCACTCATCAGATCTGCTGTAACAGATCAGGTTACTTTTCATAGACTTGGGTGAGAATAATGGGGGCGAAGGGGGGTCGTGACAGGGAGAAGTCTTTTTAATCCTTTTATGTGTGTTCAGTTCAATTGGTGGGGATGGGGGTGGGGAATAAAGGGAGAAAAGAGAAAGTTTCCATCTTCAGAGAAGTCTCCATTCCATGCCCATTACTGTTCCCATGGGGTTGGCAGGTCTTGAAGTTGAGTAAGTCTGCAAATAACTTAAAAACACAATAGAAGGGCTTCCCTCCACCCCCACCTCCGATCCCTATTTTTTTTTCTTTTCCTGCTTATAAATGCCTTCCTCGAGACTGAAGCTGGGCAGGACTCCAAAGGAGCAACAGCAACAACAAGCAGCTAGTTGATCAAAGTTAAGCTGCCAGTTGCACAACTTTGAGCAACTCTCCTGGCTGGGCTATTAAGGAGCTGAATCAACCCAGAAGGATCTGAGAAGCAGGGGGAAGGAAGGAGACCTAGACACACGCACAAACACACACACACACACACACACACACACACACACAACCCAATACCTCTAGACAGACAGCACCTCAGCTTCCTTTGGAATTGTTGATGTTATTAACTTGCTCCAGAGATCATGGCTCCCTTTGGAAGAAACTTGTTAAAGACTCGGCATAAAAACAGGTAAAGAATTTGTCTGTATGAGTGTTTTTTTTTTAAATCCTGTCCTCTCTCTCTCCCTCTTTCCCTTTCTGGAGAGAAAAGGTGCTGGGAAACCAAAAAAACAAAAAGCCCTTAGCCAGCAAGGGCTTACTCAAAACTTACAATATGGGGAGAATGTTTTTAGAATATTTTGATCAAAGGAGACTAGACTAGAACATGAGAAAGAGTAGAGAAAGTAGTATTGTTTCCTCACTTTCCTCATTGCCCATTCGTTTATCCAGCATGCTTTGTCTTCCTCCCCCCAACCCTTCACCCACATCCCAATAGGACATTTTAATGAGAAAATCTGAAATCTATTCATTTATGTTCCCAAAGATGTGGAGATACATTTTGCCCAGGCAAAAATCTAGATTGGGGTTTTCTCAGGTTGGAATTTTGATGCAAATGCAATACAGGGATCATAATAACTAATTAAGATGCTCAAATTTACCACTGCTTTATACAATCTATTCTAAAACCTTTTTTTAGGATCTAATAAGTGAGACTGTCCTGAGTTTTTAGAATTTGCTATGTGGATGGTGGGAACTACTTATCTTCATATCTTGTTCTTCCTTCTCCCTTACCTTTGATTTGCCTTGCTATTTCCAGTACATTATGCAAAAGGTGGAAATCCAGTTTAAAAAATGGATGTGTATATACTCTGAGCTGGAATGCATGTATCAGTATCTATTAAAATGCTTTCCCTTGGATGTTCACTTTTTTAAGCTAGAAAAAATCTCAGGATAATTTTAGATACAGGTTTTATTTTTTGAAAGTGTTTATTTTGGCATGGACACTTTTCCACTACTTTTCTTCCAATCATACCTGCTTCTACATGTCCCCATTTACTTAGTGTAAATTTAGAAAGCACACAATTATATGGTAGGAAATAGTATAATTATTTTTAAGTGTCTCTTTGGAATTATGGACTGATAAACTGTTAATGCAAAGTTCCAGCCTTTGATTTCCAAACTGGAAAATGTAGTTCTTTGAATAATTCTGCCCTGGGATTCTAACTCCACTACTCTTTTGGTTAACTGAAATTCCTTTAAACAAAGCATGTCGTTCAAAAAACAGGAAAAAAAAAGACTTCAGCTTTTAAAATGTCTCCACCACAGTTTAACACAGACCTGAGTTTCCTAGTAATTAAACAAACTCTTATCTATTCATTAACCAAGACAATGAAGTGCTTTGAACATGTTTAATCTTGTTAATGGATATTCTTATAATTAACTTACTGTGCTAATCATGGTAATGTATAAGAAGAATTCATACAAAGAAAAGCCACTATTGTTTTTATGACTGTAATATTGGTCAGTAGGTATTTGAAGCGATTCAATTTATTTTAAGTACCATCAAATTATATCAAAGTCATCTGTAGAAAAGTTCACTAATTCCAAACTTAGTTGAAGCTTAGAAAAGCATCTCTATACGCTCCCTAGGAAGAGGTTCATTCTCCATTCTCATTATATTAGTGCTAATACTGGGCCAGCTACTTTGTAGGCATATAAATCTGCTTCCTTTGAAGAAAGTGAGTCCACAAAGCTCTTTAAAGATGAAATTTCCAGTGCACAGCAATGATGAAAAGGTTAAAGTCCATTGCAAAATAGGGGGATTTCATCTTGGAGTGTTTGTCTGGGAAACTGGAATGTTCCTCCTGATGGAGACGCTTTGTCAGAACTATAGCATTACTGCCAAAAGTGGGAACAGCAAATTTATATACATATATGTACATATACATATATGTATATATACATATATATATATATTTGCTATTCTCCTTTGAAGACTTTTTGTGTATGATATATTTTAAAGCAGTGAAACCACCGCATGTCTGAGATTAATTTGAAGACATAAATATTCTGATATTTCGAACTGAGAATGGTGAAGATGTCACATAGGCACAGTGCAGTAATCTACCAATAATGACTTTTCCCTTTCCTAAATAGATAGAATTACAATAAGTTACTTTCATAGCCTGAAGAGGAGAAACTGCTGCTGAGATGGACCTGATTGAATTCATCTGTAGATTTTCCCCAGGTTCCTATGTGGTTTTTTTTTTGGCTTTATGAACAATTTTTGTTGTACAGATAGAAATCCGCAACTATTCTTAAAATGAAGATTGCACAGGGTGGGGGCGGGGAGGGAAGGAAATATCCTCCTTTCCTATAATGTGCAAATTTAAAAAGAAAATAGATTAATTATAGGATAACTGATTTGGGTCAATGAATTCATAATAGTATGATTAATTAAATAATGATAGTAAATAATCGGCTGTAACTCCCTAGTCTGACTGCTGATGAATGTATACCATATTTCAGATATATGTGTTCTTTTTTTTTTTTAACTGGGTTTACATTTTCAGTAAAGTGACTAGGTGGCGCAATGGATCTAGTGCTAGGCCTGGAGTCAGGAAGACTCCTCTTCCTAAGTTCAAATTTGACCTCAGACACTTACTGGCTTTAGGACCCTGGGCAAGTCACTCAATCCTGTTTGCCTCCATTTCCTCATCTGTCAAAAGAGCTGAAGAAGGAAATGGCAACCCCACCCCCCCATGGAATCCCATAGAGTCAGATACAATTAGGAGATGTATTGCACACTTTGTTGTATTAAATGCTTAGATAGCATTAAGTAAACATATGTGCACTGAGATAAAAGTAAATCGAAAGGAGAGCTCAAACATAATTGTTTCACTGTTAGTAGGAGAGAGGAAAGGAGGGGAGATGAAGATGAAGGAAGAGCGGATAGGGAGAAGGAGAGGAAGGAGGGGGATGAGAACAGTAGATGGAGATTTTAATGCACACTATACATTTTAGACTTTTGTCTTCTTTGAACATCTTTTTTCACTTTTTTTTTCCTTTAGAAGAGTATTAACTACATTTCACATGGGATAAATAACCAAAATATTCTGAAAAGAATACAAGGGAAATGAGTTAGTTTAATAAGGTAGTGAAGGAAGTGACCCTTCTGAATATGGTAATAAAGGACTGGGCTTTTGGAAGCAAATCATAACTAACACAAAACTGAAAAGGCTTGTACTTTGTAGAATTTGGTAACAACATAAAGGCTATTTTATTAGCTATGTGCAAGGTGAGCTTAGTTCTTAACACAAAGAAGCTAATGTTTCATAAAATATCAGTGAGATTTGATACTTAATATCATCCAAAGCCTGAAGAGGGACAGAATTCAACGAATCTGGAAACAGAGCTACCATTTAATACAAGCAGGCAAGCCCTTTCTTTTCTTTTCAGTCACATCAGGTCAAGAGTTTGAGGGAGAGTTTTGGAGAAATTCTCAGTTCTTTGAAATATCATTGCATTGATTAAATTCTTTGCAGTATCCATTTTTAAGAATTAAATCACCTTGATAATGAACGGGTAACCTTTATTTTAATCGAAAAGTCTTTAAGGTGGATTTAAAAAAATCCACTAGCTTTTTGAATCTTTCAATTGCAAAATAATTTAACAATGGAATGCATAAACTGGAAACTTATAATTGAATAATTCAAATATTTCAAGCAAGGCAGCATACGATAGAGAGCCTTGCTGGGCCTCAGTTTCCTCATTTTGTAAATGACCAGTTGATCTAGATGGTCTGAGAGGTCACTTTCTGCTTTAGAGCTATGATTAAACTCTAACCCTACATGCTGTAAACCTCAATGATCCTACAAGACTATGATATTAATGATAATGACTTGCATTTCCATAGCGTTTTAAGGTTTCCAAAGAATTTTTACACATCTTAAAAATCAAACCATAAATGATATCTAAGTTATATAAATCTCATACTAAACCTTGGAAATAATGCAACAGCAGATCTTAGTATACATGATAATGTAGATACAAAATGATGACAATTTTAGATTCATTTTAGAAGCAATGAATATAGTGATGTAGCATTAGAGTGGTGACAGCTGTTGGAATGTTCAAATCTTGGTTCTGTTCCTTGATTCCTCTTGGGGTCTTGGGTGAATCATTTCAGTTGTCCAGGCCTCAGTTCTTTGTTTGTTTCATCTTTAAAATGAGGGTGTGAGATTAGTTAATTTTTAACTTTCCTTCCAGCAGTAAATTCTGTGATTCTATAATTAATAAAGAGTATTAGTTGTGATTATTGTAACATAATAATAATTTGTCCTAAGATTTTAACCTTCAATTCTGTGTGTTTACCTTGCATTTACCTGCACAGAACCCTTATTATATAGAAACGGAATGGATGCATTTGTAATATCAAGTAAATATCATGATACCGTTGCCAAACAATTATTCTATAGCCAAATAAACATTCTTTTAAAGGATAATTAAGAAATAACAGCTTTTTAAGACCATTTTTATCCTAACAATGACACAAAATTCTTCCTGATTAGAGTGCTTTGGATAAAATTTCACCTCTGTGACCAAGGCCAAAAAATTAATTGGCTAGGAACCAACTTGCTAGTAAGAAACCTCTATGATGTTAGCAAGACTGACAGCAGACTTATTCTGTCTCAGGGACCATACTGAAAGATTTTCCAGCTTGGTAGGACCTGTCTAAGCCTGCAGTCTACTGACATAACCATTAGGAAAGCAAGCCATAATATATAGCAAGAACCATACTGTATTATATTAGGTCCAATTTTCCCCAAGAGCAAGGCCAAAAGATGTCAAATATCTCCACAAGGCTTCCCTTATGTGTTCCCCTCCCTCACCCCTGTGTGTGTGTGTGTGTGTGTGTGTGTGTGTGTGTGTGTATTTTTTGTTGTTGTTATGTATGTGTATGTGTTGTATGTGGTGGTGGTGGTGGTGGTGGTGGTAGTGGTGGTATCTACTTTATTTGCATCATCATGACAGTGAACTGCCTATACAAAGATGATTATGAATCATGGATTCAGAAGTAATTATTCCAATTCCTTCATTTTGTAGAGGGGACTAATGAGGCAAAGAGAAGTAGAAATAGTTGCCCAAGGACACATAGCTAGCAAGTGACATGGTTGAGATTTGAACCAAGTTTTCTCTCTGTCAGTATCAGGTTTTTTTTTGTATATGTGTTTTTTTTTGGGGGGGGAAGGGTCAACGTACCATAGCCATGGGCATCTTAAAGTAGGTTTAATTCCTTCCATTTCCAGGCAGCCGCATAGACTAAGCAGGGCTCATTATGACTACCTTATTAGAGACAAGAGTGAAGGCGCTGTCATAAGGGAAAACAAAACTTAGCAGTAATCTTGTCCCTCTCTGTCTTCAAGAGGTTAAATAGGCTTGGTCACCAGCAACATTGGCAATTATATTAGTGTATGTACATTGTCTTTTTAATAATGACTTAAAAACCAAACAACTTCTCCCAAGTTGCAGTTGATTTTGGATACATATACTAACTAAGCAGGAAATTGTGGTCATCTCTACCTTAATCCCGTACTCTATTCCACCTGCCCCATTCCCCAGTATCCAGTAACTTATTCAGCTATAACTAGACAACAGAGATTCTCATTAAGAGCAGGTGCTGAGATATTATTTTTACCACCCAATGAAAGCAGTATCTACATTGTTACATGTTCATATAGATTAAAACATGATTTTTTTTTAATTTAGGGAAGCTGAGGTTCAGAAGTTGTCAACACATCCCCCTAAATATTGTAGGGGTGTGTATGTGTGTGTATATCATTTTCAATAAAGTTCAAATAGCAATGGGTAACAGAAATTAGAATAAAAAATACTCAGATTGACATTTGATCTCCATGATGTAGCTATACCCTCAGTGATGCATATTGCAATCCACCTATGCCTATTCATTCTGTGTCACTCTCGTTCATATCCTATCCAAGGTGCTAAGGGCCTTCCTCCCTTTCTCTTGCCATCGCAAAGATGTCTTGGGGGGAAAAATCCGGAATGTCTCAAAAGTTTTTTTTTCTCCTCTAAAAAACTGTTTATTAGATGGTTAATATGTCTTTGAAAACTTTTAGCATTCATTGGCCTGGAAACCGCTTAGAACAGTCCTTTGTGAAGTCTCCCTTCCAAGACAAATGACAGGAAAATATCACAGAACACCAGATAAATAGCATTGAATTGAGTTCTGGGAATGTAAGAAAGATTTAAGTTGGTGAACCGGTTTGTCAATTCCAGATATGTATCTATGCCAGCATTTGACAAGGGGAATTTTGGTTTTGTTTGTGTTTTTACATCTAACTTATCTGTTGTCTAAAATGAGATTTTATGTTACAATCCCAGAGAAAATATCTGGAGCAGAATACATCCTACATAGATAGATCTATGCTTTCAATTCTGTATTCGCACAGTAGGCTTTTGAGAACACTATACTTGGGGCGGGGTGGGGGTGGAAAGGCAGGTCCAATTTCTGAAGAGTTAATGATTGACTTCTTTTTAGGGGTAGATAGTAACTCTATTATTGTGTAGTCTACAAATGGCTAAGAACGTCCTGTAATACTATACTATCCGCAGAATTTCTGCATATCAGATAGATGAACTTTCAAAGAAAACCCAAACAATTACAAATATAAACGATCACCCAAATGAAAAATAATTACTTTATAGGAGGGAAATATAACTAAGAAAAACTTCATCGGCAAGTGGTAAAAAGTAAGATGTTTAAATCCTTAAGCAATGAGTGAATGAGTAAAAGAATGTCAAGTATATCTACAAACAAGGAAAATTCTCCATATAAATGTTTGCAAGTATATTACTGATGAATCATTTCACTTTTATGTATTAAAAACCCTCAAAATCAGATTCAATCTAACAAATATTTGTGAAATGCTTACTACTACCTGATTTCAGAGTCGGATGACTTAGGTTTAAGTCATGTTTGATGGATACTGCCTGTGTGACACCAGCCAAGTAACCTAAACTTTGTTCCAGGCAGGTCTCAGAGACCACATGTTACAGAAAAGTAGGCTCTCTATATCAATGGAGATAGTTATTCTTCCAAGGAATATGTAAGTAAGTAGGTAAACACACAGATAAATGAATGGCTAATATAAATAGCTAATACTTATATAGTACCTATTACATGCCAGGCACTGTGCTAAGCACTTTACAAATATTTCTTCATTTGATCTTCACAACAGCTCTAGAAGTTAGGTGTTTTTATCGTTACCTATGAGGAAACTGAGGCAAACAGAAGTTAAGTGACTAGTAAGTCTCTGTAGCTGGATTTGAACTCAGGTCTTCCTGATTCTAGGACCAGCACTCCATCTACTGCATCATCTAGCTGAATAGAGAGGTGGATAGATGAATGGATATCTAAAATAGTGCCAAGATTTATTGATATAAACACAAGAAATAAAACATGTGTGCATTTACTATGTATATATCTACATACAACCTCTAGAAAATAATAAGGGATGAGGTTAGCAATCTTCAGGTATCTCACATTGTATTGGGTTGAAAAAATCAAGTACACAGATAAGTAAATGCAAACTATATTTAAGGCAATATAAAGTAATTTCGAGGGTGAGAGAATGCTAACAGCATCGAGAAGGGTCTCATGTACGATATGCTCTCTATACATTATACTTTCAAGGCAGCTAGGGATTCAAATAGGTATAGATATTAAAAGGATCTATCTATCCAGACACAAGAGACTGTCTATGACTAGTCACAGAGGTAGGAAAAGAATGACCTACAAAAGAGAAAGCATTTGGGTCTATTTGGTTGGAACAGAGTACAGAAAAGGTAGTAATATGAAATAAATCTGGATGAGCAGATGGAAGCCAAACCAAGTAGAGCTTTAAATGCACAAATGAATAGGTATGTGGCCATCAATAAGAGCCAAGGGGCAGCTAGGTGGTGCAGTGAGTAGAGCACCAGTCCTGTAGTCAGGAAGACCTAAGTTCAAATCTGGCCTCAGACACTTGACATACTAGTTGTATGACCTTGGGTGAATCACTTAACCCAAATTGCCCTGCCTTCCCCCCTCAAACAAACAAACATCAACGAAAGCCAAGTTTTTTTTTTTTTTTTATCCATGATACATCTAGTGAAATGTTCTCTTTCCATCTCTCTACTTCCATGGTCCAGGAAACAAACAAAAAACATCTTTATGTTTTAGTCAAAGTCTGTCAGAACACAATTATTGATATACAATCACTCCTGCTTGGAGAGATATCCAAATGAATAAGTCCCCCTTATTAAAGGAAATTCTCACTAACGAAAGAAATTTCCACTTCTATTTCTGCTTCGTGGACCCACTCTCCTGAATGGTGAATACCTCTTCGGTGAGACTACTGTTTCGGACAAATGAATAACAGCCACATTTCTTTTCACTCTCCCTCGTCATGGCTTCCATAGCCTCTCCGGGGGCTTTGCCCCAATCTGAGTACTCTTCTCTCCCCTATGCCTCACCCTACTTCTGCCTCCCAGTACTAGAGCCGAGACATAAGCAAATCAACTCTGCTATTATTTCTGCGTGGGGTGTATCAATCTATGTCCCTTACCATGGACTTTGACTTGGCTTTTCTACTGCTGGATTTTGTAGGAGAAAGTTACAAGAGAAATGGGAGAAGAGGGGAGACTTGAACCAAAAGAGAGAAGGAAATTCTCTAGGTAACATGGAAGGGTTTGCACTAGTAAAATAATTCATAGATTTAAACTGAGGAAGAGTGATTTGGAAACATTTCTGGAGAAATTAAGGATATTTGAAGGAGAATAATCTCAGTTCTTAAACACTGATTCAGATTTTAGTTCAACCAAAGAAAAAAGTATGATCAAGAGAAATAGGATATAAAAATGATGGATTGGGTATAGAACCTAGAGAAGTACACTGAAAATAAAACCTAGAAAGTAG
Organism: Phalanger gymnotis; assembly: GCA_028646595.1. Classification (NCBI taxonomy): domain Eukaryota; kingdom Metazoa; phylum Chordata; class Mammalia; order Diprotodontia; family Phalangeridae; genus Phalanger; species Phalanger gymnotis. The sequence continues at coordinate 188,418,123 of CM053623.1, forward strand.
TAGGTAAAAAATGGTAGCTAATGAAGGTAAGTGGAATAATTAGAAGGTAAAACAAATGTACAGAGTCAGTTCTGAGGTGGGATAATTGGAAAAGCCAGATTAGTTCTAGTCTCAAAGAGAGATAGATGTGACTATAATTCTTGAATTATTCTTAATAACAAGCAAAAGAAGTTGAGTGTCAAATTATTGAAAGGTAACAATAGAATGTAAACACTGTAACTAGGGTTAGGGTTGGGGTGTAATCACAAGTAGTTTTTTTAAAGACTAAAAATTCATTTATTGAAGAGCATGTCGGAAATTATGCAGTGACTTGCATCAAGTTCATACTTGTGACAGAGCCAAGTGATTGTTATGTGTGTTCCAGGTTTAGACTGATCCCTCCCATGGAGGAAGTAAAAGGACTCAAAGAATACCCCATCCATTCTTCAGGTTGATCTGGGGATTGACATGCCCCTAACACTAATAGAATCAAGGCTCAATATGAGGGGAAAAGGGACTAAGAAGTAGAGGAAGGGAGACCTGAATCTTGTCAGGATGATGGTGAATAGAAGATTAAACATTGAAGGAATGGAGGGATAGATCTTAATTAAGAGTTAGGAGCTAGATGTCCTGAGAAGAAATAAACAAATAAGTCATTTGTCCTTAAATGATCTAATAGATTCAGTTAAGTTCTTGGGTTAGAGCCAGTTAGGGTCAAAGGAAGAAAAAGTCATAGCTAGTGTTTCTTTGCTGGGTAGTGTTGGTGCTGGCATGGAGTGGGGAGTCCTGGGGAAGTTATTTGTTGATCTGATAACAACAGAGACTTCTATTGTCTTTCTGGGGTGTGTTTTCAAGACATAACAGAGAATCTCCCAAGATTTAGCAAAATGAATGACAATTGCCCACATTCCCAAGAGGAAGCTTTAAAAAAATATTGCCAATGATTATAAAGTCTTTGGCAGGCATACAGAACATATAAACCAACCTAAATTTTAAAAAGAAATGTAAAGAAGATGAAATCGATGTCAAGCAACAGAGAATGAACAAAAGAGCATGGCTCAGTATTCTAAAAAAACATTATTTTATCAAGAAAGATATAATGTCAAAAGAGTTAATGGTTTCAGGGAAAGTAAAAGGAATACAAAAATGTTTTTTGTTTGTTTTACCATATTGGGAGTCACAGTGTGGCACAGTGAATAGAGATCTGACTTAAAAGGCAGGAAGATCTGGATTGAAATCCTAAACTGACCCATATAGGCTACTTGACCCTGAGTAAGGTGCCTTGTCAGTACTCTCAGTAATTCTCCAATTAAATTATTATATCTTATCTCATATTATATTATTATACTAATTAATATATTATCTTATAAGTCATTAAAACTTAAAAAGATATTAGAGACCTCCATTTAGGGAGGGAAATTATTTATCTGGTAGCTCCCATAGTAATGAAATCATAGGGCCAGGCCCTATCCTTATTAGGAGAAAAGGGAAAAGAAAAGATCGTACCTTACCTTGGGGTAGATTGGATAATAATAACTGTTGTTTGTGTCCTTTGTTTTCGAAGAGGAGCATGACATCAGGAAGGTTATTCCATGACTTGCAAATGAATTGGATTTAAGTGAGGGAGGGTGTGCAAAGTCACCAAACTCACTTTCCCCTCTGGATCCATCTGGGTCCAGTGGCAAGATATAATCAGGATGACTGGAGATGGCCCCCAATGATGGATGAAAGACACTGTTGGAAGGAAGGAGAAAGGAGAGAATGTTAGGATATTGGGTTTTAGAGTTCTAGATTGGATGATGATAACTGAACAGAGAAAAGAAGAGCTGTTCAGTTTTATTTTACTTCTGTTTTTTTCTGCAAAGGAAATGCACTGGTATGTCAAAACAAAACTGGTATGTCATAGGGTGTTGATACCCAAGACAACTAAGGAGATAATGTAAGAGTATTTGACCGCCACTGATAAATTCAAGTCATCTGGCCCAGATGAACTACAACCACACATGCTGAAAAAGCTAGCAGGTGTGATTTATGAGCTACCATCAGTGACATTTGATAGATCATAGAAAATGGGAGATACACAATAAGTTTGGAGAGGGCCTAATGTTCTCCTAAGTTTCACACAAGAAAGAGAGCAGAGCCTTCAAAATATAATCAGTGATTGTTATTTTGATTCTTGGGGAAATTCTAGAATGATGACTAAGGAGGTGATTGATGAACATGGAGAAGGAAAAGCTGTAATTACAAAGAGCCACTGTGGCTTCAACAGGGTTAGGTTGCACTTGATAGATCTCATTTCCTTTATTGGCAAGATTACCAAACCAGGATGTCCGAGAGATGCTGGAGCCCTAGTACTGGGCTTAAGTATAGTTCACAGATCTCAGGGAAAGAATATTTGCTCTAAAGCTTAAAGGGACTCCAAAGGTCATCTGGTCCATAGTTCTTTTTTTTTTTTTGGAGGCTAAGTGACCAAAGAGCCTTTATTAACTTCCTGCCTCAGCCCAGGTCTTCAGTTTATGGCCCTAACACCGCAGGACTTTGGTGTTGCTCTCTGCCACCTTTGCAGTCTACAATCCTCCCAGTACTGGTCTTATGTAAGGAACTGCTGCTGCTGTTCAAATCATGCACGAGATTGAAGTCCTCCCCATTCTCCTTCCCATTCTCCAGCAGGTTTCGATAAGTGTTGATTTCTGCTTCCAGTTTGACCTTAATGTTGAGCAGGGCCTCGTATTCCTGGGCCTGGCGCTGCCCCTCTGTGCGTGTCTGCCCCAGCTCTGCCTCCAGGTGTAGAAGGGCTGTACTGATCTGCTCCATCTGGATGGCATAGCGGGTCTCCACCTCCCTCAGGCTGTCCTCCAAGCTGGTTTTCAGATTTCTAAGGGAATCCAGGTCTGGACTGTATCCTAATCCTAGGGACTGGACTAGACGTTTCAGCTCGTTGACAGTGTTTTGGGCCACTTCCACCTCCTCAGATCTTGTGTTGATCGCCACAGTGCTCTCTTCAATATGCTGGGACCAGTATTTATCAAGCTCCTCTCTGTTCTTCTGAACCAGAGCGTCATACCGGGCTCGTATATCAGCCATGACCTTGCTCAAGTCCTGAGATTTGGGAGAGTTCACTTCCGCAGTCAGCCCGGAGCCTGCAATTTGGGCTTGTAGAGAATTCACCTCCTCCTCATGGTTCTTCTTCATGAAGAAGAGCTCTTCCTTCAGGGTTTCAATCTCTGTCTCCAGTTGCAGCCTGGTCACGCTGGTGTCATCAATGACCTTCCGGAGGCCGTGAATGTCATTTTCTACAGACTGCTTCATACTTGACTCTGAAGCCATCAGCCGCCAGACGGACATTATCAATCTGCAGGACGATTATGGCATTGTCCACTGAGCTTGCATAGATCTGCGCCCGCAGATCCTCAATCGTCTTGAAATACTGGCCCATTCTCTGGTCTGAGGTCCCTTCTTGTCCATATGCTCCCTGATTTTCCCTTTCAGTTTGCGGTTCTCGGTCTCCAGGCTCCGCACGCGCTCCAGATAGGAGGCGGTCGTTGAGGTCCTGCATGTTCTCGTTCTCCCCCAGGAACCTCCCGATCCCGACTAGGCCCCCGGTCCCCCAGCCTCCCGACCCCCCAGGCCCCGCGGAAGCTGGTGGTGCGGTCCGTGGAGATTCGGAACCCAGAGCCGCCGGCGCCTGCATGGACGCTGGCGGCAGTGCTGGCTGGCCAGATCCGGTGGCTGGGCGCCTGGACCCATCCCAGGGAGCGGTAGTTGGTGGACAAGGTGGTGGAGCGGGTAGTGAAACTCATGATGTGGGTGGAGGAGAGCTGGTCGCAATTGGAATTGTCAGAAGGGTGGGTGAGAGCACACTGGCTTTACAGTCCTGGTCCATAGTTCTTATTTTAAAGAGGAGGAAAATGAGGGGGAAAGGTGAGAGGACTCCCAGTGATTCCATGGATTATATCCTTTCTTTTCCCAAGGAAAGGAGGGAGAGGACTGTTAGAGTGTCAGGAGGCCTCTAGTGAAGTGACCCAAGGATCTGAGCTTGGCTTTGTCATGTTGTCCTGTTGCTGTCACTTAACCTATCTCTGCTTCAGTTTCTTCAACTGTAAAATGGGAGTGCTAATAGCACTTATCTGCCAGGATTAATGTAATGATAAATATTTGTAAGATACTTTAGAAATTTTAAAATTCCAGATAAATATTGTTTGTTTGTTGTCATTATTCCCTTTGCATATGTGTTGAACTAGATAGATGCCAAGGACCCTTCTGGCTCTCAAAGTTTGAGATTCTGTGACTAGCAGTGGCCCATGTGAAAGAAATTATATGCTGAATGTCTAACATTCTTCTGGCTTTTGAAGCATAATAGAAATGCTAATAATCTTAAGGAAACACAACATTGACTCATAGCCATTAGACTCAGGAAGCAAAAACTCACTTAACATTTTTAAGCGTCACATCTGGTTGATTTTTACTGAGTTTAGTTATCCCAGTTTTCACTGACTGCATAAAAGTACTACATCATCACTGACCTTAGTTTCTCTATATTTCTTATTCTTTGGAGTTGGGGGGCATTGATTCAATAACATGATAAGCTACGAGTCACTGGGTGGAATTAGAAATGACTGGCAGATAATATGAAGGACGAGCTATGGAATTTAGCCAAGTACGTCCATTTTGTACATGGATGGAAACTAAAACCCTAGGCCTCTTTTCGGTGAATTAATTGGTTATTATTTTAAAGTGTTACAACAGAGAAGAAGTCATTAGTGCTGGCCATGCCACTATACTGCTCAAAAGACTTCCATGGCTCCTGATTTCTTCTGGATAAAATACAAATGTCTCAGTTTGTCATTTAGGGCCCTTCACCTTCTGATTTCAACCTATACTCCCCTCCACCTCCACTCCCGCCCCAACATATACACACAGTTTCTACATTTTAGGCAAATTGACCTGATTGACATTCCTTGAACTGGCTGCTCAATTTCCTGCCAACTTGTTTTTGCATAGATTATCCTGATGTCTGAACTCACTTTTCCTCACTACTTGGTAAAATCTACATATGGTTTCATATGCCAGCTCATGTGATGTTACCTATGGGAAAACTTTCCTGATGTTATTAGTCCTCAGTGTTATCTCCTTTAAATTATATATATACACATATACACCCACACAGAGGCACATACGTATATACATACACACACATATATATGGAGGGAGAGAGAGAAAGATTTACTTGTCTGTTTATACTTTATATCTCATTCAAATAGTGTAATTTCCTTGAAGGCAGGGACATGTTGTTGTTGTTGTGGCTGCTGCTGCTGTTGTGCCTGTTGATATATCTTACCACTGTATCACTAGGGCCTACCACAACATATTCTATAAGACGTTTTGATGCTAGGGTATTTTCGATGCTAGGATCATAGATTGAGAGTTGGAAGGGAATGTAGAGGTTATATCTCCAATTGCCTTTTTTTAAACTGAGGAAACTGAGATTGAGGTGGGTTAAGTGACTTTCCCAAGGTCCCACAGTGCCAGAGATGAGATTTGAACTCATATCCTGGTGACTCAAATTCCAGTGGTCTTTCTACAACATTCTGCATCCTCAAATATTTTTAGGATTTGGCTTGGTATAGGGTTCATTTCCTTGTCTTTGTAACATACTCAAGAAAAGACCCATAGTGGGTGCTTAAATAAATACTTGTTGATTCAATAGAAAAAAAAGAAAGAAAATGGCAGGAGGCAGGGTATAGTCCCATATTGTAGAGACATTTAAGTGAGGGATAGAAAAGGTAAAGTAATTTTGTTCTAATAATACTTCTCCTTAAAAGGTGATAAGATGACACTATGCCACAGCAAACCTCACACTTCAATGAGTAGTGAAATATAAAATACAAATTTAAATAAAGTAATAAAAAATTAAATCCAAGAGATTTCATGCACACAGCTTTAGATTTAACTATTATGTTTCTCACCAGTGAGAATGACTTCCTATGATAATTCATGTAGAGCTGGAAGAGATTTCAGAAATCTCCTTGTCCAACCTCTGCATTTTACAGATGAGAAAACTGAGGTCCAAAGTTCTTACGTCACTTGTCTGAAGTAACACAGGTACTCATTGGACGTAAAATATTGCGGAGTAGAATTTATCATGAGGATGGGCTTTCATGTCTCTTGTTTAATAAATCTCCGAAGAATCTCATTTTAAAACGGTTTCACCTGTGATGAAATTGTGTAGTACAGATCCTGAAAACTTTCTAGAGTGATTTTGGCATATGTGGCAACCCTTTTGAACAGATACTTCAATTTATACTATTTTTAAAAATGTGGTTAGTTTAGCAACATGTCCTGATAGGTTTTAAGAACAGGCTTAAATCAATTTTAGTTTGTTTTTTTTTTTTCCACTGGTTAAATCTCTTTTTGCTTCTGGATTAAATGGGCAAAAACATAACCTCATTTCAAGGTTCTTAATTGTTAGAGTAGTGTTGTGGTGAAATTTACTATGCATGGATTTCTTTCTTGAGTAAAGTCATCTTTCCATAAGGAGCTAATCTTGTAAGTATATTGTAAGAATAAAAATGAAATCTTTAGAACGCCATTAGGATATAGGAGTATAGCCTTGTAGAGTCAATGGATGACTGAGTGGGTGATCCACTGACGATGTTGACTAGCTCTAAGTGGAAGGAAGCACGGAAGAAACACAGAAAGAAGCAATGAGAGGGTGAGGGGGAACTAAAGGGAACAAATTCATCATCTGATAACATTGATTCAGCTCTTACAGTTTGAAGAAGGGCTTGGATGAGATAATGGTATGAGAGGAGATAGAAGAAGAGGCTGAATGATTCAGAACTGAAAGTGACTCACCTATGGAAGCCAAAGGGGAATGAATATCTGGACCACAACACAGACATTAAGACATCAATAATTTATCGATGGCATTGGGATTAAACTAGCAGAAAAAAACCTTTTAAATTGAAGCAATGAAGTAAATAGGAGAAAAAGGAGACAGAGATTGTGTCTCAGTGACAGTGAAATAAAGCAAAAAGGAGGCAATTTGTATCTTAGTAATTAATAATAAGATTGATAATAATAAGCATTTATATGGTGCTTTAAGTTGTGTAAAGTGCTTTACAAATATCTCATTTCATCCTCACAACAGTCCTGGAAGGTAACCTGCCCTGTTAATTCCTTGTTATATATCTGATATATATCTTGTTTGTCTATGTTTGCTTCTTGTCCCCCTCACTAAATTGTGTGGGGTGTTCAGGGAGGACTAGCACCTCTGGTGAGAGGTCTTGCTGAGCCCTTTTCAGGGCTGCCCATCCACCTTTGGGATCCAGCTTTCTCTCAACTCTGACCTGTGGCTCCAGGAAGCCATAGCATGC
>CM053623.1:188425977-188443026 GCA_028646595.1 Phalanger gymnotis
GGAGGGCTGACTGGGGAACAGGGCAACCAGAATATATGCCATCTTGGAGTGGGGGTAAGAGTAGAAATGGGGAGAAAATTTGTAATTCAAATTCTTGTGAAAATCAATGCTGAAAACTAAATATATTAAATAAAATTTTTTTTAAAAAGAAGCTCACCTCACATTACAATATTCATTCTACTCATTGATTGTTAACCAATCAGAGTTGATTGTCACCCTGAGGAAAACTCATTCTTCCAAGGGTATATAAGCATTGAGTGGCTTCCATGAGAAGTCTTTTGCATTCCAGAATGCCGCTGACCCCTTTTATTCAAGAGTGCCACTGACCCCTTTTATTATCTGCTAGTATGTTTAATAAAATGATTAATTATCCAGAAATTAAGTCTTTCAAACGTTTTATACATCACAATTGTAATAGGGAAATCCAGTTTAACAGGACAATAAACAATTCTTAAGCCTCTACTATCTGCCCAGCGCATAGTAGGGGCTTAATAAATACTTATTGATTAGTATTGATTTTCAGACTCTATGATAACCCCTGAGGATAAAAAGAAAGTTTCTCCCTCTTTCTACCCACCCCGCCAAAAAAGTGTAATGGGGGAGACAACATGCAAACAATCATGTATAAACAAAACATACATTTCACTCATATATGATAAATTAACACTAGCATTAAGAGAATCAGGAAAAAAAAATCTTTCAGAAGGTGGCAAGTTGGCTAAAACTTGAAAGAAGCAAGGAGTGCTATAACATAAGAAGTAAGAATGTTGTAAGAATAGAGGGCAGTCAGTGAAAATAAAGTAAGAAGATAAAACATTGGGTGTGCAAGGAACAGCCAGCAATCCGGTGTCACTGGATTATAGAGAATGTTGAAGGGAATTAGGTATAACAAAACTGGAAATACAGGAATTGTGAAGCTACTTCCTAAAATATGGAACCCAGAACACCTTATTCCAGATTGAGAGACAGAATACAGTGAGACTGTAAGTTTTCTTTTCTCTTTGTTATGTTTCTACTTCCTCCAGCCTTGGAATTAAGAAGACCTGGATTTGAGCCTTGTATCTGACACATGAGAACTGTGTGAACTTGGGAAAGTAATAATTTCCTAGTGCTTGGGGCAACTTTCTAAGACAGGTGCTCTCAAGCTGAAGTTAAGGTAACTTTCAGGAGATTTTTGAACTTGGAAGGGAAAACTGCATCCTTGTTTTAATATAATTGACTTCATTTATAATCCTCTTCATTTTATTTTATGCATTTAAAAACATGATTCTGAGATGAGATCAATAGACTTAAACAGACAGCAAAAGAGGAACATGAGAAAAAAAGGGTGAAGAATACTTCTTTAAGACTATAAAACTCAGAGACTTGGTTGCCAAACTATTTCAGTGAAAGTAGTTTCCACACTGACAACTTAAAGGAACCAGAAAATTAATGAATTGGCTACAACAGAGTACTGTACCTTATACTCAATTTTCAATCATTATCTTCTTTTTAGGTTAATACAGTGACTTAGCAGAGCATATACATACATACATATATACGTATATATATCTGTATATACCAGATCTCATCTTTCATATGGTCAGCATGATTTATATGTTGGTAATTTTATAGTCTGACATGTAATTTACAAAACCTGAGCCACTAGACTGAACAAGTTTAAAAGTAATGACCATTCATTACTAAATTTTGGCAAGAAATCTTCCACACCTGGTATGTGCTTCATCATGTCTAAAGTCTACTTTATGGCATTGTTTGGGTTTTGAAAGTTGAATTTATTTCATAATCCTACTCTGATTGGGTTATTCATTAATTCTTTAATTCATTCAGCAAACATTTATTTAACTCTGTGTATAAAGTCTGGGCAAGTCACTAAACCTCTTAGTGCCTTAGGCAACCCTCTAAGATGATAAATTGCAAAGATCCAGACCTGCATTGGTAGAGGGAGTTTGCTCACCTGGCAGTTCCCTATAAAATGAAATCATATGTCCAGTCTCAGGTACTGTATCAGGTAGGGATATGAAGATATTACATATGTGTACATCAATATCCATGTATGTGTATGTATATTTATGATAGATACATACATATATATACACATATATATATGAACACACACATATATGTATATATGTGTATATATGTATATACACATACCCATATATACATATATATATGGGCATATGTGTATACATAATATTATCTATATATGCATAATTTTGTCCCTACTTTCAAAAACTCTGAATTTTATGATAATAATTCTAGGATCATAGAACGTCAGAGATAGAAGAAACCTCAAGAAGCAACTTGCCTAATGATCATGATGATTATTATGATGACGACGATGATGATGATGATAATCCTTTCCACAACATACCGGAGAAGTGATCTTTCATTCTTTGCTTAGAAATTTCCCATGACATTCCAAATTAGAGCATAATACTTTTGGATACTTAAAATCTTTGGGAAATTTTCTCTGACCTTGAGCTTAGATTTGTCTATTTTTAACTTCTGCTTATGGCTGTTAGTCGTGTCCTCTCGGGCCAAGTAAAACAAATGTAATTTCTCTTCTATATAACAGCCTGTGAAATACTTGAATATAGCTAGCATATTACTTCCAGGCCAAATATCTCTAGTTCCTTCAATGAATATTTCTGTGGGATAATAGTGAGACATTTTATCACCTTAATTTACTCCAGCCTGGTCATCCTTAGCCATCAAAGTCTTACAAAATGGTGTCATCTAGAACTGAACTCAATTTTTTGGCTATGGCCTGATGACAAAGTCAGGTGATGAGACTTTCACTTCCTATTCCTGGATTCCAAGTCCATGCTAATAATGCTCCTTAAGATCTAATTGTCTTTCTTGGCTCCTATATCATACTCTTCTTATCACTCTGAGTTCAGTTAACAACAATAATTACATTAATCAATAATAGCTCATATTTGCATGTCGCTTTGCAGTTTCAAAAGTACTTTATATCCCCCTAATCAAATCCAACACTTTGTATTTTATTATGGTTATGTGGCCATTGTCGGTTTTTTATCAAATGACGTAATATACATTCAAAAGAATCATTAGGTTAACTATAGATATCAATTTAGAGAAATCAGAATAAATTAGCAGGATAGAGCTGATCAGAGTCACTTAACTTCTGTCTGCCTCGGTATGCTCAACTGTAAAATGGGGAAAATAATAGCATCTACCTCACAGAGTTGTAGTGAGGCTTGAGGTAATATTTGTAAAGCATTTAGTATAGTGACTGGCATATTGTTGTTACTCAGATGTTTCAGTAGTATCTAACTGTTCATGAAGCCATTTGGGGCTTTCTCAGCAAAGATACTGGAGTGGTTTGTGATTTCCTTCTGCAGCTCATTTTACAGATGAGAAACTGAGGCAAATAGAGTTCAGTGCCTCATCCTGGGTCACACAGGTAATAAATGTCTGAGGCTGAATTTGAACTCAGGTCTTCTTTACCCCAGGTTCAGCACTCTATCAACTATGCCACGTCCAGGTGGTACATCATAAACACTTGATAAATGGTTGTTCCCTTCCCTTCCCTTTCCAGTATCAGAGAGAATAAATTATTGAAGAGTTTCTGGAGGAAGTCAGTGCTCTGAAAGCCCTAGGGGAAAAAAAGTTTTCTGTTTCTTTGTCTACAATATACAGAGTCTCAAATATATGATCTTCAAGGTGTCTTGCAGTGGTAAGATTTTATCATGACAAGGAACATTAGTGATTTTATATAAGGTAATACACATTCCTATATTTTTCTAGTCAAATGTATTACTGTAAATCATAAAAAATATCGTATTTGACTTTATTTTCTTCATAACTGATATAAATGTAATACATTCAACTAATAACATCTGTAAAGTTATTGTTGGGAAGATCTGTTTTATTTTTGTGCCTACATATGAATAACTGTTTTGAGAAAATTTTGATAACTAAAGAGAAAAAAAAATATAAACTTGTCTTTAAAACAAAGTAAGCCTTTGCAAAGATCACTTTATCCATTAGGATAAAGCATAGGACATGTGACTTTACTGGCATAGCAAATACCCTGTTGAGGAAACCCTACCTTCTAATGTAGGTCAGCACCTTTTCTGAAATTTATAGTTTTAGAAAATTGTTTAAAAATCAGGGAGGTTAAGTAATTTGTTCAGAATCACAGATCCCATGGGTGTCAGAGATAGAATTTGGACCTAAGTCTTCCTAATGCTACCATCACCTATATTGCTCCTCTACCATGCAACCTCTTGAGAGTATCTTTAAAAACAGACAGACTAGGGCAGAGGAGGGGAATAGGGAAGAAAAGAAAAGAAATTTGCATGATAATTTTGTTGTATTTGGAAAGAATAGCAAGTTGTGCATGGTAGATTTGCAGTTTCGTGTGCAATCACCTTTTTATTGTACTGTGTTATGGAAATACTTCCCACCCCCATGAATTAAAAATATAATATAAAAAATCTCAAACACACAATATTATCTCTTTCTGCTTTTTAAGATACTGGGTTTCAAATTCATTAGTAAATTGTTAAATTAAATTTGAAAATTCCCTGATTTAAATTCAATTGATACATGATTTTCTAATAAATTATTAAATTGTATTTTCAAAGCCTATGAGAATAAATGTTGTATAGTAGAAAGGTATTGTATTTGAAGCCAAAGAGACTAGGTTCAAATTTTACCTCAGATCCTTACTGTTTACATGACTTTGGTAACTATTGTTCAGGCATTTTTCAGTTGTGTCTGATGCTTTGTGACCCCATTTGGGGTTCTTGGCAAAGATACTGGAGTAATTTGTTATCTCTTTCTCCAGGTCATTTTGCAAATGAAGAAACTGAGGCACACAGGGTTAAGTGACTTGTCCAGCTAGTAAGTGTTTGAGTCCAGATTTGAACTCAGGAAGACTCCTGACTACAGGTTGAGCACTCTATCCACTATGGTGTCACTTAGCTGCCCTCTATGACTTTGGACAAGTCCCTTGATCTCTCTAGGCCTCAGTTCTCTTGACTATAAAATGAGATTATTTGTTGAGTTAATCTCTAATGTGCTTTCTAGATCTAAATGCTATGATCTAAAAATCTAAACTAAAATTAAACCAAGCTTCAAAAAAGAGTATATATATATATATATATATATATATATATATATATATATATATATATATATATATATGTACATGTGTTTATGCACATACATACATTTAAATATGTAATTAATTATTAATTTTAAACCCAGTATCTGGAAAGCAGCAAGAAATAAGATTATATGACTGAGATTGGTCTTATACAACCTGTGTACTTAAAACCAAAAAGATATTCCAGAGACTATAGATATAGGTAGGTATACAGATATATGATGTGTGTGTGTGTAGTCTTTCTCTCTCTCTCCCTCTCCTTCCTCTCTTTTTTTCTCTTTTCCCCCTCTAATATATAAACATTATATATATAAGCATATATACTATACATATGATATATGTCTGTAATACATAATATATTGTGTTATATGTTATACAGTGCATATTACATGCATACATATTTATACACATATATGTATATATACACATACATTTAGAGAGACATAGGGAGAGAGAGCCAAACATTTGTATGTGTGTGTGTGATTCTCTAAAGAAAAGGTCACAGATCTAGATATGGATGGGACCAGTTCTCATAAGCTATGTACTTACTCTAACCTCTTTATTTTATAGATAAGGGAATTGAGTTCCAGGGAGGCTAGGTCACTGGCCAGGTAGTAACTCTCTGGGGGAGGACTTTACCTCAGTTCCTCAGATTGCCTACTTGGCGTTCTTTCCATTAGGCAACATTACCTGGCGAGTAGCAGGCAAAAGCTTTGTATTGCTCTTTTACAGGTGGTGATCTAGGTCACCAGGTAAGAAGGAATACTTCTTACTTCTCCACTTCCATGGTATTCCTTAGGAGCCCTGACAACCTTAGGCCAAGCAAGCATCTACTGCTGAGAATTGTTGGAAATGAAACCAGTCAATGGGAGGTGAGCTTTACTAGTTTTGTCATTGGACTAAGATTTAGAGGCCATTACCAGACCCTTACTAGAATCTCCATTTTCTTTTTATACTAAAACTGTAATTAAATTGGTATAGGATTCTCTCAGTGGGAAATTCTCATTACTAACATATATTGACACCGTCTCTAAAACCTATAGTCTCTTCAATGTAGTATCTTAAATTTCCTGAACCAGAATTGAAAGTACACAAGGCAATGCCTACAGCTGGATCATGACATTGACCCTGTCAAATAACTCTCTCTGGCTGATCAGAACTCCAAGGCAGAGCCCAGGAGGACAGATGAACTGGGCTAGCCTGAGATCCAGAGGGCTTGGGAAGCTGCTTCTGTGTCTGAAAAGAACCTAAACCTTCCACACTAGCCAGGCCAACTCTGTTTTTTAACCTACCCAATACCTTAGCAAAAACATTAAAATAGACATAGGTGAACTGGAAACTATTCATTTGTAGATTGTCCACAATCTTGTGAATGAGATAGGTTTCAAAAGTACTTATAACTTGGTTATTTTTCCCATAGAGAATGTCGTAAGTGGGAATTGGATACTGGCATCATCCAAAAAGGCTATTTATTTAACACCCTTCACCCATCAGAATTATAAGTATTCAGTAAGCACCATTGGGCCAATTGTGGCCTTGGTATAATGTGGCCTATGTAACTCGTAAAGTAAATTTGCTTTTTCTCTGTTCCTACCACACCCACATTTTATTTGCTAGCAAAAGGTAGGATTAGGAAGAATGCCATGCAAATAATACTATTATTAGTAACATGCTAACATTGTAGGATATGAAGAAGGGCTTAGAAGTGAGGGAAGAAGGTTTAATATAGCAGTGGTAGCTTCTTTGGGCCTTCTGGAGGGGAAGTGTCTAGAAATAGAGATGAGAAGAGGCAGGCTCAAGAAATAGAAACTTCCAAAGGGCCTGTGGGACTCAGATTGTTTTTGTTTGTTCTTTGTTCTCAAAGAGTACCAATGGTGGCTTATGTCTTGACTTGAAAGTAATTTGGATTTCAGTGAAATAGAGCTGTGCAAAGTTATCAACCTTACTCTCCTCTCCAGTCATAGAAGACCAGTGGCAAGACCTGAGAGGTGTTAAGAGACACCTTTGTGAGTTTACCATAGTGTAAACACTTTATTTAGAGTCTAAATACCAGGTTAATATTCTCAGTAACAAGTTGTATTACCACAGGAAAGTCACATACTTGTACAAGCCTTAGACTTCTCTCTGATCCTATGAGGATAACAATATCTCTCAATCCTACTTCACCATTGTTTATTTGTTTTAAAACTAGTCTGCACATTGCATCAGTATGGGGGACCTCTCAGGGTGGAAACTCCTTCCTCTGATATAGGCCAAGGATGTCTTCTTAAATTATAGTTTTAGAAAGTGACTGCATGCAGGGAGAGATTGGATGTGACTTGCCCATCGTGACTGAGATATCTGAGGCAAGATTTGAACCTACTTCTTCCCAAAGCCAAAGTTGGCCCTTTCCCACCACTCCAGACTGCTTCTTACATAGCTTTATAGGAGCAGGTGATATTATGGATGTGTAAGCCCGGGTTCAAGTGTTGTAAGCATGTAAGACTAGTGTCATAAAAGTTACTATTATTATTATAGGGAACAAATATGATGTAAGCCAGATGTGTGTAACTCAATGACTGTCTCCCTTTGTAGAAATCAATTGAGATTAAGAAAGTTCTATTTATTCAAAGCTTGCCTAATCTGTGCAGGGTGTAGTAGCTCCCAGACTCCCTTAAATCTAGTCAATATTAGTTTAGATTGGGAAATTTGGTGTGATTTGGGGAAAATACTATTTTTTCCTATTAGGAAAAAAAATTATATCATTCTTAAACTGAAGATATTTCAAACAATGGCTATCTTAGTAGATATTATTTGTGCTATATCCCAGTGAATTAGCTTAGTGAGTGTCCTAATTAACGGATTCCATAGGACAAATAATTAGTGGGCTGTTTGCTTTGCTCATATTCATTGATTTGTAGGGTCAAAAATTAAGAATGAGAAGGGATTTTGAAGGATATTTAGTTAAATTTCCTCATTTTATGAGGAAGCTAGGGGCCAGAGAGGTTCAATTTCTAGTTGTCCACTTAGATTGAAGAGAAGTATCCTTGGATTTTTAAGCATGGGATCTAGAGCTTTTGACTTTTAGACCTTTCAGTCAAGCTCTTCATGGCCCCATTTGGAGTTTACTTCACAAAGATACTGGAGTGGTTTTCCATTTCCTTCTCCAACTCATTTTACAAATGAGGAAACTGAGGCAAACAGAGTTAAGTGACTTGCCTAGAATGACACAGCTAGAAAGTTTCTGAGCCCAGATTTGAACTCATGAAGATATCTTCCTGATTTTAAGCCCAGGGCTCTATCTACTGCATCACCTAGCTATCCTTTCTAGAGCTAATATATCATGGCAAGAGCCTCTACAATTAGATGAACTGTGTGTTAATCCCATTTTTGCTACCCATGTGACTTTTGGCAAACCACTTAATCTCTCTGAGCCGCAATTTCCTCATCTATAAAATGAGAAGGTAGGACAAGACATCCTTTGATGCTCCTTCCAACTCTAGATCTATAAGGCAACTGGATGGCCTACTGGATAGATTGTAGGATTAGGAATCTGAAAGGCCCAAGTTGGAATCCTGTCTCTGATATTCACTAGCTGTGTAATCTGGTCAAGTCATTTAAACACTTTGTGCCCCATATGCCTCATCTGTAAAGTGATCTGGTTGGATTCAATAAACAGCTTTCAATGTTTCTTACAGCTCTAAACATATGCTCCTATAATCTTATGCTTGTCAACAATAAAAAAAAACATAAACGAAAAGAAAGATCTTTAAATGAACACATTACTTGAGATAGTGGCTTTTTTTTTTTTACAAATTTTAGTTGAACTAGTTTGTCTATTTGCAGTGTGTCATTCAGAACTGAACTATAAGAGATCTCAGTAGCTGAAGAAATATGTAACCCTGGTGTACATTATGGTCTTTTTAAAATGTTCTTTTATTACTTCTTAGTAACAACTGAAACTCCAATTATGTTAAATGGGAAATCTTATTTCACCAAAATCATTCTCTTTTAATGACCATTCTAAATATATAAGTGTGCGCATTTATTTATAAAAACACTGCTTCTATAATTACATAGTGTGCATTTATGACATTTCTACAGACACAAGTTATATGCGGTTATGAATTTCTTCTTACCATTTTTATTACAGAGTCTATCATGCAACCCTTTAAAGTTAAAATTCCCACAGAAATCTTAATGGGGATTCACTTGTGGGTACATGCTGGGGAAAAAAAAATCTTGCATTGCCTGGTGAGTTAGGTAAGCTTTGATGCTCTATTTCGATAATATTTTTGTTGCAAATATTTTCATGCTCTTATGCAATGTTTTTTCACCTGTCTGAGCTACAGTCAATATTTTCTAAACTTAAGCTATCTAGTAGCACCTAACTGTTTTGCTAGCCACAGACATTTCAAAGGGTATCATCATTTCTCAAGATCATAAGCAATCCTAGGTTGCTTATAGTTCTACAAAATATAGTTTCTTCTGTTGGCCTTTACAGGTTTCACTTCAGGCAGAAAGCTTTTGAGGTTTCTGGACCATCTCTTACATTAAATTTCCTTGTTTGTGATGCTTCTTCTAAAAGCCCCTTCATTAATTATCCTTGACTTTTCAGAATGTTTCTGAGAAAATCAAGAACCTTCCAAAGGGTCCAGTTCACATTTGAAAGGCAGTGAAGGTTATCAGAGTTTGTTCATCTGTAAAATAGGTGTATTAATAAAGTACCTAACTTGAGAAGTAATTCAGTTTAGTAAATACCTGGTCTCAGAGACTTAGAGAGCTGAGTTCTCCCAACATTCATAATCTTAAGAAGATGTTTGGGGCCTGAGAAATGATGAGACTTTAATAGTGTTGTATAGCCAGGATGCCACAGACTGCATTTAGAGATAAAAATTCCTGGGATCTTAGAGACCATGGAATCTTAGAGCTAGAGCTAGAAGGAAGCTCAGAGACCATCTAGTCCAGTCCTTTAATTTTCCAGTAAGGAGATTGAGGTCCAGTGACTTGCCCAGGGTCACAGTTATTAAGTGACAGGGAAAATCTAATACTCTTTCCCTCTATAATACTCTTCTTTTTTAATGATAGTATTCTTTTCCAATTACACGTAAAGAAAATTTTCAACACCCAATTTTATAAGATTTTGAGTTCCAAACTTTTTTCCCCTCCTTTCCTACCCATTCCCCTTCCCAAGACAGCAAGTAATCTGATATAGAGCATACATGTACAATCATATTAAACATATTTCCACATTAGTTGTGTTGTGAAAGAAGAATCAGGACAAAAGAGAGAAACAAGCAAAAGAAAAAAACAAAAGAAAACAACAAAAATGATGCATTCAGAGTCCATAGTTCTTTCTCTGGGTATGGATAGCATTTTCCATCATGAGTCTTTGGAAAATATTCTTCTTGATGTACTAGCAACTATTTCAGCAACAGCTACTAAATATTAAATGACTTAGATGGAGGCAGTAGGCATGTGTGGTTGATCTGTAGAGGATTCACAAGAATCATTCAGACGAGAAGGCTTAGAAAGGTTGGGATCTTTGCTACTGAAGATCTAGGTAATGGAAGATTCACCAAAGTCTATTTCCCCCTAAAGAGTAATCATCTATTTCTGATATCTTCACCTGTCAATAAGACTCAGCCTTGCATGGTGGCCTGGGTTAATGGGCTGAACAACTTTGCCTAACGAAAAAACTATAGCAATGGAGTTTAGACTGAAGGGAACATTGTTATATACATTTGACATATACAGGGGTGTGTGTATGTGTGTGTGTGTGTGTGTGAAAATATGCTTAACCCTAAAACTAAACTCAATCTATTTCAATCTTACTGTGATTGTTCAGAAGGCTCTGGAGTTCCTCAGAATTTTCATCATGAACATTAATAGTTTTATAATAGTATAAGGATAGTCACTGAATCTGTGATTTCAATGATATACAGAATTCCTGGTGGAGGAAACATCCTCTTCCAGTAAAGGTTGGCAGCTCTCTGCAACTTCTAGATAAATGTGAAGAGTACTAGGGCATTAAGTTGTTTGCCTATGGTCACACAGCTAGTATTTATTAGAGGCCAGATTTGAACCCATGCCTTTCTGGCTTAGGGTAGTTAGGTGGCACAGTGGATAGAAGATGGGATTTTAGTTGCACTAGATATTCCTGGGGCAGCCAGGTTGTTGATAGTGTGCCAGGCCTGAAGTCAGGAAGACTCATCTTCCTGAGTTCAAATCTGGCCTCAGACACTTACTAGCTACATGACCTTGGGCAAGTCAGTTAACCCTGTTTAAACCCATCTTTAAAATAAGCTGGAGAAAGAAATGGAAAATCATTCCAATATCTCCATCAAGTAAACTCCAAATGGGGTCACAAAGAGTCAGAAACAACTGGAATGGCTGAACAACAAGATGCTTCTGAATTGCCTACTACGCAGGAAAATCCAAACCTAATTTATAAATATTTTCTTGGCACATAATGGTTTAATTTTTTGTTCAGACTACCTTTCAAGCCAATAGCTAAAGAATCTGACTTCTGAATTAAAATTCAAAAATACCTTGAAAAGTTAAGGTAATAAAAGTTTATTCTCTTCATGTTACAGAGACAATCAGAAAGCACAGCTAAGAAGACTCTTAGAATTAAATAAAGATGAAGCTCACACATACATACATATATGCACATATATATACATATATATGCATTTTAAAAGCTAATAGTTACAATCATTGCTCAGAATTTCTGGAAATAGGAAATGATTAACAGAGTAAAGTCATTAAAAATTAAGAGAGATTGGCAAAAATTTCCTGTAGAAGATAAGATTTTATTTGGGAATAGATATTTTTGAACTGAATTACAAAATACAGAGCCTAATTTCTAAATATTGTCTTGGCACATAATACTTTCAACTCAGACCATCCTTCAAGCCATGGACTAAGAAATCTGATTAAATTCTAAATTTAAATTCAAATTCACCTTCAATTGCTGAGGAAATAAAACTTAATTTCCTCAATGTCATAAAGACAATCAAAGGCATGTTTAAGCTACCTCTCAGAAAACAAAGATTATGCCCTCACCTGTGAATGGCACCAAGCTAAGTATAATGTTTTAAAAAAGTAAACTAATAATAATAAGTTAGAACTTATTGACCAGAATTTCTGTTTCACTAGGCAACCCAGCCCTTTAATGATTCATTAAATAATTGCCAGGCTTTTTATAGATGGAGCACCAGTTACAAAGATATCCTCGAAGCAGATAAAGAGTCATTTCTCAAATAGTCCTTTCTCATCACAACTATCTAAGCAAGTTAACAGATTGATATCTATGAAGTATACAGCCTTACTGAGACTTTCAAGTATTGTCATTTTTTTACATCAAATAAGATAATAATTATAAAGCACTTAACGTGGTGCCTGGAACACAGTAAGTACTATATAAATACTAGCTATTATTCATGTTATTCATCCTTCATTCTCAAAGAGGGCCAATGACATCACAAGGGTGACATCTTGACCTGTGCATGAATTGGATTGAAGTGAGTCAGAGCTGTGCAAAGTCATTAGCCTCACTCTCTCCTCCAGAGGCATCGAAGTCCAGTGGCAAGACAAAAGTCAAGATGCCTGGAGATGGTCCAGGATGCAGTGGGTGAACTTGGCCTTTCTAAATTAAGGTGTTTCCCATGCCTCAATTCGTCTTAGGCAACACTCATTCAATGATTAAGGGGTAGGTAAGAAGTGAGACAAAAGATGAACTCATTTACTATTACAAAAATATGTATCTGGATAGGGAATATCCTCAAAGTGCTTTGCCAAAACAGAAAACAACTTTTACTTACACTCATTCTAAGCCATTAAAACATAAATAATGAGTTCTAAAGGCTTGGACTGGGAGCTATTATTGGCCATTCAATACTGCACCAGCTATGATGATGATGATAATGATGATGATGATGATGATGATGATGACTATAATGTTAATACTTAAAAGTAAAGGCAAGAACATAAGGCTGAGAAATAGCAATTAAGAAAGGAGTAAATTTGAGGCAGCTAGGTGGGTCAGTGAGTAGAGCACTGCACTGGCCTTGGAGTCAGGAGGACCTGAGTTAAAATCCAGCCTCAGACACACTTCACACACTTAGTAGCTGTGTGACTTTGAGCAAGTCACTTAATCCCAATTGCCCTGTGTTCTCCCCTCCAAAAAAGGAGCAAATTTGTTATTATGATTTTTTAAAAATCATATTTCAACTTATATATGAAAAATAAAATGATATAGTAGAGACACAGCAAATTTTGCTTTCTGAAAGACTGAACATTCAAAACCTACCTCTGAAATATAGTGTCTATAAGACTGTGATGAAGTCACCTAAGCTCTTAATTCTTTAGGCAGCTCTCTAAGATAGTATGTTGCAGAAAAAATGTTAAGATGTATTGTTAGGGTTATTGCTTTATGCTACAAAATCACTATTCTATTCTCTGTGCACATATTAATAATAAAAGAAATGAAACATGTCTTATTTCATTCTAGTCCTGACTTCAATAACTGTAGAAAATTCAAGCTACTTTGAATAAGGTAAACAAAAAATATAAAGATGAAGTATTAACTATTGTGGAAAAGATGAAAATTTGAGTGAAAGACTGGGATTGCAGTAAGAAAGGATGCCAAATTTGGAATCAAACCCTGTCTCTGCAAGTAATTATCTATGTTGTGTGTTTGTTGTGTGGTTGTCCTTTGTTCTTGAAGAGAATTATCCACATAACCTTTGGACAAATCATGGAAATAAAGCTAGTAAGGATTTCAGAAACCACTTATTACCACCTCTTGTTTTTTACAGATGAGTATCCTGACACCTGGGACATTACATGATTTGCTCAATGTTACTTTGGTAGTAAAATCAGAGGTGAGATTTGAACACAGTTCTCCCAAATCCAGAGTCAGTGCTCTTTCCATTAGGTTTTCTCATCTGTAAGAGTCGTGACTCATAGTTTAAAAAGTGCCAAAGTTTATGTCACTAGTGGCAAAAAGCTTGAGAATCCCATGCCTATATGACTAATTCTAAATCTATTATCTTATGAATGCTTTGGGGGCAGCTAAGTGGCACAGAGTTAAAATGCCAGGCCTGGAGTCACAAAGAAGTAAGTTCAAATCGGGCCTCAGACACTTACTAGCTGTATGATCCTGGGCAAGTCACTTAACCCTGTTTGCCTCAGTTTCCTCATCTATAAAATGAACTGGAGAAGGAAATGGCAAAACACTCCAATATCTTTGCTAAGAAAAACCCAAATGGGGTCATGAAGAATTGGAAATGGCTAAAAAATAATAAAAAACTACTTGAGGGCGATATCCTAGGATCATAGATTTAGGGATGGATGACAATAATGAAACAACCTATGGGAAAAAACGAAAGCAGTAATCAGAGGAAAATTTCTATCTCTAAGTGCTCATATCAATAAAAAAGAGAAAGAACAGACCAATGAATTGGTTATGCAAGGGAAAAAAAACTAGAAAAAGTACAAATTTTAAAAAATCCCCAATTAAATACTAAATTGGAAAGCCTGAAAATTAAAGGTGGATTAAACTAAATGTAACAAAACCATTGACTTAATAAATGAAAGTAGAAGTTGGTATTATGAAAAATCAATAAAATAAATAAACCATTGGTTAATGTCATTTAAAAAAAAGTGAAAAGAAAAGCATATTGCTAGTATCAAAAATTAAAAGGATAAATATACCGCTAAAGAAGATGAAATCTAAGCAATTATAACAAGTCATGTTCCCCAATTATATGACAATAAATTTAACAACTTAAGTGAAATGAAAGAACATTTACAAAGATACAAACTTTTGGCCTAGATTAGCAGAAGATATAGAATATCTAAATAGAACTATTTTAGAAAAAAATCAAACAGACTATAAATGAGCTTCCTAAGGGAAAAAAAAAGCACCAGCACTAGATGGATTTACAAGTGAATTTTATCAAACATTTGAAGAGCTACTGGGGGCAGCTAGATAGCCCCAGAGTCAGGAGGAGCTGAGTTCAAATCCAGCCTCAGACATTTGACACATTTACTAACTGCGTGACCTTGGGCAAGTCACTTAATCAAAGTTTCCCTGCCTTCCTCCCTCAAAAAAAAGGGAAAAAAATAAAGAACAACTAATTCTAATATTAGATAAATTGTTTGGAATAATAGGCAAAGAAGAGGTCCTACCAAATACCTTTTAGGAAACAAATGTAATACTGATACCTAAAATAGGAAAAGTAAAAAGAGAGAAAAAAATTATAGACCAATTTGATTAATGAATGTAGATGCAAAAATCCCAAATAAAATACAAGCTAAAAGATTGGAACAATATCTCCCAAAAATTACACATTATGCCCAAGCAGGATTCATATAGGAATTCGGGAGTAGTTAGCATAAGGAAAACTGTTAACATGATTGATCATATCAATAATAAAAATAACAAAAATCATAGGATATGAATAGCCACAGAAAAAGCATTTGATAAAGAACAAAACTCATTTTTTATTAACACTTGAAAATATAGATATAAATGGGCTTTTCCTTAAATTGATAAAAAAAAAAAACTACCCAAGACCATTAACAAGCATTATTTGTAATGGGAATAAGCTAGATGCCTTTCCCATAACATCAGGTATAAAACAAAGATGCCCACTGTCACCAATATTATTCAATGTTGTATTGGAAATCCAAGCAATAGCAAAAAGAGAAGAAAAAGGAATAGACGGAATCAGAGTAGGGAATGAAGTAATAAAGCTATCTCTTTTTGCAGATAATATTGCATGTTTGTGATGCCCTTTGATCCTGAACTCAGAGGTTAGTGTTTTGCCTTTGGGGGCTCTCACTCACTGAAAGAGTCTCATGTGATTTGACCAGACGAGACTCTGGATTGCTGTTGTTAACAGCCCCATGGCTTTGAAAACCAACGTGTTGGTTCTTCTCTCTCTGGTGACTATGTAATTCTCTGGTCAGACATATAGAGGTCTGTGTGTTGATTTCTGTGTGTGTTTGCTCTGTTTACATAAAGTATGTTTGTAATTTCTATTTGTATTTGCTCTGAAATTCAGGGTGCTGGCTTTTTCAGCTGAACTAAGTGAATGGCATCATATGTTTAATTAAAGTAAGATTGTTGAACCCTTAAAGTTGCTTTCCTTAGAAAAGTAGATCAAAGGACCTGTGCTAGCAGCCCTCCTGTGTGCTCTTGTTGTTGGTCTTGTTGTTGGTCTTTCACCTCCACAGCAGCTGCTAGCAATATTGCTCTTACAGAGAGGTGTAAAGCAATCTGGCAGAAGTTGGACATAGATTAATATCTTATACCGTTTACCAAGATAAGGTCAAAATGGATATGTGATCTAGATATAAAGTGAGATATTACAAGAAAAATTTAAGGACATGGAACATATTATATATCAGACTTACAGATAGATTTATAAACAAATTTATAAGCAAACATGAGATAGAGAGCATTGTGAGATGTAAACTGAATAATTTTGATTACATTAAACTAAAAGTTTTGTATAAATAAAACAAATGTGTCCAAGATTAGAAGGAAAACAAAACTGGGGGGGGGGATCTTATAGACAGTTCTTCAGATAAAGGTCTCATGTCTCAGATATATAAAGAATTTTGTCAGATCTCTAAGAATGTGAGTCATTCCCCAGTTGATAAATCATCAAAGGATATGAACAAGCAGTTTTCTGATGAAGAAATCAAAACAATTTATAGTCATATAAAAATGCTCTAAATCATTATGGGTTAAAGAAATACAAATTAAGGCAACTTAAGATATCACTTTGGACCTATGAAACTGGCCAAAGTGATAGAAAGGGGAAAGTGACAAAAGTTTGATAAGATGTGGAAAAACAAATGGGACCTTAATTTGTTGTTGGTGGATCTGTGAGAGAGATTTGTAATTATGC
>CM053623.1:188443526-188493000 GCA_028646595.1 Phalanger gymnotis
TTACCAAATGGCAATTATAAAACATAAGACAGGGTTAGCAAGGCTGAGAAAGTAACTTCACCAGTTTTACACAATTGTTTTCGTGTTTTAGTTTCAACAAAATTCAAATTAAAAATTTCCTTGCCTAACATTATTTTTAGCTCACAACATTCGCTCAAGTTTTACAATATAAGAGAATTTTACTACAATTTAGCAGTACAATAACAATACAAACAGAAAAAATTTCAGATGACATTAATTGCATTCCCAAATCATTACATATATTGGGCTTACCAAGCATAGAGGCTTTTCTTCTCTCACCACAGTTGCAGAATTTGGCTGTGGATTGGGAGTGATCGAACCAGGGATTTGGGAAAGGGGAGAGGGCCTAAGGACCGGGGAGTGCTGGGAAGCTGTAGAGTCCAGCACCTGAATTAAAGGTCTCAAGAGTCATTGAGGAGGGTCCCTGAGAGATCTTTACTTTCTAATAGGCGTTGTTGGGTTTGGAAGACTAGGAGCAAAAATTCCAGGTTCTGGTGGTGTGGGAGCAAGGACTTGGGGGATTGGGAGGAGAGGTTCCTCTGTTTACCTGTTGCCTGGAAGTATGGGTTTCAGGATGCCCAGAGGTCCCCAATATAGCTGCTATGCCTCCCCGCTTTTTCTTTTCCAGGTGAGGAAAGGTAACTCAAATTTCCTACTGTTATTCTCTTCCCTTATCTGATCTGGGATAAGAGAAGTTTGTTTTAGCTGCTCTAATTTTCACTCAAGTAAACTTCACTTTTGTGTTTACTCCTTAAAAACTTCTGTGAAAGTGAGAACTTTGAATTTGCCAGTCAAAGGTGAGTGGGACTCTGGAAAAGATCCAGTGGTACCATGTCCCTTCTCCTCATACTGAGAAGCTCAAAGTGTCTCTTTTTTAGATCTATGTATTTTCCCAATTTGCCTTAGTGCCAAATAGCATAATAAATTCCGACTTATCAAAGGTCAAATTAGAATACATATCACATAAATTTAAGGGAAAAGTTCCCGCTTTCTTTCTTATCTCTCTTCACATCCCAAATTGGCCAGATCTGGAATGGAAGGAGAAAGAAAGAGCATTTTTTCCAATATCAAACCTTTTACTCTCGAAACCTCCATTCACACTGTTTGCACACATAAATTATACCTTCCTACACATGCCTTTTTCCTACATGATTAAACTTTCTTGCTTTTCCTTTCTGGTGGACTTTGATTAAAGCTCCTTTAAAACTGCAAATACCTTATTTCCAATTCTGACCTGACAGTTCTCTTTTCCATCATATAACCTAAACAGGAAAACATTTTCTATCTCTTTCTCTCTCCCCCACCCTCCTGCTCCTCTGAGGAGACTGGAGTCAAGGAGGGAGAGAAAGAGATAGTGGACATTGCAGGGTGTCATATTACACACTCACACAGAAACACAGACACAGAACACAGACAGGAAACACAGAGAGGATTCTTTTAGAAATCCTTTTTACAATTTAGATCTTGCTTGGCCTCTGGAATATAATGAAGGCCAGGTGCCATGCATTATTGGGGTCGTGGAGACCCTGCTTTAAGATGATCTGGGGTAGATCCCCGGTTGGTTTCTTCCAGTTGTTTAAGAGACATCTTTCTCTTGCTAGCTTCTTCAGAACTTTCATATAATGTTATGTTATGTTCCCAAACGCATGGATTGGATTTATATTGAGGAGTTGGGGCAGGGACCAAAGGAAACTTCATTCTTTCCTCCGGATCATATTCTAAGTTGCCTTTTTCTGCTATCTTGTCTTTGGAGTCTAACAAGTGTGCAAGTTCCTCCTCTTGCTCTGTTCAGGTAGCTGCACCTGTCTTTACAACTTTTGTTTTGCGGAACTTCCGTGTATATAGTTTTTGATGTAGCTGCTGTCGTGGTGTGGTGCTCCTGAGGAAATTCAGTGTATATGATGTTTGATGTAGCTGCTCTCCCACTATTCTCCAAGCTGCCAAAGTGACAGGAGGCATTGCTCTATCCATGGGGAGATGTTTTTCAGTGTGTCTATGAACTTCCTGATCTTACTCAAATGTATCACGCATCCCTGTTCTATCCAAGGGGAGACTTCCTTAAGGGTGTATATGAAGTCCTTGATTTTTCTCAAATGAATTGTGCATCCTTGCTTCTTGTTATTCTACAAGTATTCTACAGAGTATTCCATAAGTATTCTACAAGTATTCTATAAGTATTCTACAGAATGTTCCTAAGTCCTTAGAGTCTGTGAAGGATGCAGACTGCCTCATGATGAGTGGGGGCACTCACCTTCCCAATCCGGAGTGTCCATGGAACACAATTCTGTGCTGCCTGCCTATTTCTCCCGGGGCTGAAGTTGCTTCAGGAGAGCACCTCCTCCACGCCGTGCTCCTAATTGGGCACCCCAGGGATGTGGGGGACATGAGTGGCCGCACGCTTCGCCCCACGTTAGATGCCACTTGTTGGGGGTCTCTACCACCCACCTCCTCCTCCTGACCAGCAGGAGAGAAGAATCTCATGGACAATGAAGGAGGCAGGAGGCAAGATGGTGGGCAACTCCGTTTATTGCTACAGCAAGCAGGATTTTTATGCAGTACTAGCCTTCGTATCTGGGTGCAAGCGAGCTCGTGCATGATCCTCTAAGCCTATCAGGAGCCCCAGGGCCATGCATCACAGCTCATGGACAACTCGTGTTGGAAAGGGGGGCATGTGCTGTTCACAGCCTGCCTTATCAGAGGAGGAGGAGGAGCCGAGCCAGACTGTGTAGCCCCAGATAATTCCTATTTCCCAGGGGACTGTCCTTGGGCCTCAACTCCCAATCTCATCAGGCTCTCAAGAGCCCCTTACAGATGGTGATGATAGTGATAATTGTCACTTATCTGACAGTTTCATATTTACAAAGCACTTAGAAGATATTATCTCATTGAATCCTCAAAACCCAATGAAGCATGTACTAGGGCAGGGGTAGGGAACCTGTGTTCTTGAAACCACATGTGGCCTTCTAGGTCCTTGAGTGCAGCCTTTTGTCCGAGTCCAAGTTTTACAGAACAAACCTGTTTTGTGAATTTTGGATTCAGTCAAAAGGCCACACTTGAGGACCTAGAGGGCCACATATGGCCTTGAGCCCTCAGGTTCCCTATCCCTGTACCAGGGTATCCTAAGAGCTTTAATGGACGAAAGTTGCACTAAGACTTTTGGAACACCCTGTATAAATATTTTTCTTTCCATAACGCAGGAGAGGAAACAGGCTCAGAAAGATTTAGCTTCTTGAGGGAGCCCAGGAAACCTTCTCCCACTCAGAGAAGGACTATTGTATCCCAAAACACAGCATAGTGGCTGGCATACAGTGGGTGCTTAATCAATGCTTATTGGTTGAGACAGTGACTTGCCAATGTCACATATCTAGTAAATGTCATAATTAAGATTAGAACCTAGCTTCCTGACTCAATCCTCATATTCTTTTTACCATACTTCTAAGTCAAAAGATTGTTTCTCATATTGTAGAGATCTAGAATTGGAAAGTAGGCTGGAGGTGATATAATCCAACCCTCTAATTTTACAAAGATACTAAGGCAGACTATTATTATGGGACTTGTCCAAGGTTACACTTTTAGCTTGCAAAGACAGGAGTTCAAACCAGGTCTTCTGACTTGTCTGGCTATAGGACCAGAAAGCTTTCCACCATGCTCCATTTCCTTTGCTCAATAACTTATCAAAAGTCATGGCTAAAAATGCCACCCTGATGCATTATAACCTACCATTACATTCCACTTTGAATATTTGGCAACCAGAGGCAGGGGATAGGACTAAAGCCAATTGGCATATCAGAGAAATAAACATAAGGAGAGGAGGAAGGGGTGGTATAGCTCTGAGTGCTTCAGTTTTGGTCAACACCCATCCCATCCCATATGTGAGGAACTCAGCCAGCTTTAACTCATTTCCAGGATGTTACTGCCCTGCTATCATGCTTCCACAGGTGTTGTGGCTTCTCAGAGCTTAAACCAAATTGGCAACTGTTGAAACAGCTGGCTCAATCCAGGTAATATGTAATTATGACTAGGGTAAAAATACAGGGTACACAGATTCCCTTTGAGCCTCATTCAATTTGTATCTGTGAGGAATAATTAATACTACACAGGACACTAATTACTGTTCTGAAACTGGTGAGTGGAGCATAAAGGACTGAGTAGCCAAGATCTTAGCCAATCACTGGCACTCAATAAAATGAGATGAGGATAGAGATTGAAGAGCCATCTACATATTACCCAACATGGGGCAGGGGAGGGAGGTGGAGGGAGAGAGAGAGCACACTTTCTCTTTATGTAATGGACAAAGTGTTAGGACTAAAAGTTAATCCTGGTTTGTCCACTTACTGCCCTGTGATTACAGCTAAACCTCTTAACTCCTTTGGGTCTTGGTCTTCCTCTTCTATAAAATAAGTGTTGTAGGCAAGATGACCAGAGTCTGGGCTAGTGAAGTCAGTCAACTAATTTGGAGTCAGAAATACCTGAGTTCTAATCCCAGCTTGGATATTATGTGACACTGGGAAAATAATTTTATCTCTTAAGTGTCTCAGTTTCCATTGTTGTAAACTGAGGTTGAGATCCATGGACAGTGAGGTCTGCTTTAGCTCCAAATCTATGATCTTATGACTCCTAAATGTCCTCTAAGAACTGTTCATGATCCAACATGGGTTTTTTTCCAAATGAAATCATGTAGCAAGAATGGATCTGGAATAGTTTTAAGTAGACTGTATGTGACTGATGGAAAACAAGGACTTTTTTCATGTAAACTATATAGAAAGGTGTGATAAAAATCAATATATCACACTCTATTTGATGAAATGATTCTTTTAAAAATGATCGTTGTATATTCCTAAACTGCAAACAGTTGAGGATTGTAAATTGATGCACATATTATGGAACAAATATAATATCCAAAGACACCATTAAGTAAACCTTATGCTGACTTTGTAAAAATCAGCGTGTAGCATTAAATAAAAACAAGTTTCTTAAGTAAACATGACAGATAGACAGAATGAGTGCTTATTTCATTAGTACACACTAACTAGTGGAGAGAATATCCAAATGACAAGATCCCAAATCAATTTAAATGCTAAATTACAATAAAAATATAAAAGCCTCTTAAAATATCAGAACAAGAAGGAATATGGTTTCCATAGACAAGCTACTTTTAATCATTTAAGTCCTAACACTTATCTTGCCTCTGCTCCTTCCTGCCTGCTACTTCTGCATTTTTGTAGTTGGTAATATCTATCCAGTTGGATGGGCATAGATGAGAAGGACATATGGCCTCAAAATCAGCTTCATTAGCCAGTGCATAGGTCTTAGTTTCAAAGGAAAAGGATCATAGAATCAGAAGAGACTATAGGGGCCATCCAGTAAAATTTTCATTTTACATATGATGAAACTGAGCCTCAGAGATGTCAATTAACTCATCTATGGACACCCTGTTGGTGAGGAATTTGATGACAGGGCCTCTGAAACCCAAATCCCATGTTTTTTCTACTGCACCAAGAGTTTGGCTCAATTTTATAAAATTGCTTTGAGGTGTTACCTCTTAGCAGAGACACCTATATGGTATCTAAGGTAATTAGATGGAATTTGTTAATGTGAATGAAAAATTGGGTCTACAGGCACTTTCTAAAAGAATTCCAGAATGTAATTTTGCCTCGGTACTTGGAGTTATAACTTGGGAGGCAGCTAAGTGACTCAGTGGATAATGCACTAGGCCTGGAGTCAGGAAGATCTAAGTTCAAATCCCACTTCAGATGCCTACTAGAATCCAGGCAATTCACTTTA
This sequence comes from Phalanger gymnotis, assembly GCA_028646595.1. Lineage (NCBI taxonomy): Eukaryota > Metazoa > Chordata > Mammalia > Diprotodontia > Phalangeridae > Phalanger > Phalanger gymnotis. The sequence goes on from CM053623.1 coordinate 188,449,332, forward strand.
ACCTCTTTCTGCCTCAGTTTCCCCAACTGTAAAATGGGGATAATAAAGCACCTACTCCCTAGGCTTGTTGTGACAAATAATAATCAATAAGGTGATAATATTTAAAAATTTCTTAGCATAGATCCTGATACATAGTAGGCACTGTATAAATGTTAATTATTATCATCCTTGGAAATAATGAATCACATGCCAAAGCAACTCCCTTGGTATGTTTGATTTAAAAGCCATTTTGCGTTAGACTTAGACATTATGTATGCAGCCTATGCACATTTCCTCTCCAGAGAATTTTCTCAGAAAAGCCCAGCTATTGTTGTTGGTGGTGGTTTATACCTGTGCTTTAATCAAAGTAGGCAACTCCCAGTACAGAGACTCATAATAAAAAGGGAGCACATTAATGAAGCCCAAGGGATAAACACACAATGAATTTGGGGTGGTTGTAGAGGGAATTGCTTATCGAGAAGCTCCAAGATGTAGCAGACAGAGGGCTTAGAGGGCTGTTCTTGGGGAGATACTATAAGCATACATGACTTGTAGGATGCATAACTCTAATGTGAATATGTAAAATAGAAAGAGAGAGACAGGCAGAGAGAGACAGAGATACAGACAGAGAGAGACAGAGAGAGGCAGAGACAGAGAAACAGAGAGACAGAGAGAGAGGAGACAGAGGGAAGGCAGACAGAGAGACAGAGACATGGAGACACACAGATGGAAAGAGACAATATTCTTTCCACTGAACCATAATACCTCCCCAAATTGGACCTTCATCTCACTTTCCCTGCTTGTTCTAGGAATTCTTCCACTTGATACAGAAACTTAGCGTATAAGAATGCCTTGCCTCTCTGTTTCTTTGGTATTAAATTTGGGTCTAGCATCACTTGCCCAGAAGAAGCTTCAGCCTATTCCTGCCGATATTCTGGGAAAACTCTCTCCTTTGCTGAAGTCCTTTTCAAAATATCTTTAAAATATTTTTGAGCACGTCACTTTGGTCCAGGAAGTCTTCTGAATGATACAATGAAAAGTCAGCCAGGATGGCTTGTACTATTTTAATCGATATATAATACCTGACATGACCTAAATCATTCATTAATTGCTCTAGGCATTTATTTATGTCTACCTCTCTATACATTTATTTGTTTCTATTCATTCATTCATCCATTTCTCTATCTATTTGTTTTGCTGGACATTCATTCATTCGTTCATTCGTTCACTTATTTGCCTTGGCAACATAACATAATGCAAAGAGCATAGTCTTCTGGCCTTGGAGTGAGAAAACCTGAGTTCAAATCCACTTTCTTCTTAATAGCTATATGACCTCAGCTAAATAGCTTGACTTCTCTGACTTGTGTAATCTAAGCTGTTAGCAAGTTGTCTGTTATACTTATAAATCATTTTGCTTTTAAGAATGAAACATTGCCACGTTAGTATCCAAGAAATGGTAGAGTAGAAGATACCCCTGCACGACAACTATACCAACATTTTGACAGTGGTTTCATTATGCCAAGTCAGCCTGGCAGCATACTGCGTCCCTCATCTATCACTCCCTCCTAAGTGATGGGATGGAAGGTCACAGGAGGTGACAAGTTTCCTAGCACTGATCCTCTCTGTGGATTCATCCACATCACCATTGAAACCCATTAACACAAATAATTGCAAGTTGACTATACACTAACTATGATAAAGTAATCTTGAACAAGAATTTTGAGACAATGTACACAACCTGGGGAAGTGGGGAGGAATTCAGCCATGTCTCATCACTCTTGAACTTGGGACAAGCTAGCCATGATGGATGATATCACTCTTAATTGATAGGGGCCACATGAATCCTACACATGGAGACAAGACTAATGAGCAAGAATTAGAAGCTTACTTTGCACATTCTCAATCCGAGAAGCATCATGCCTACACAACATTTACCAGGAGTCTAAAGATGAGTTGCCTTTCTTGTACTTAATAACACCTTGTATTATATTACTGCAAAGACTTGATGTACTTACATACATAATTTTAGATTATCTTCATAACCTTGCTGCAGGGAAGGTAAGTCAAACACTATTATCCCCATTGTAGAGAAGGTGAGATTAAGGTACATATGGAAAAGGAAAATGATTTGTCCAGTGACAAATTCCATTGCAGCCAGAGCTAGGTTCAGGTTCTAGATTCTCAGACTCTCTATTATTGCTTTATTCACCAGACTACATGGGACAGAATGAAGTGGACAAAAGTAAAGAATAGGAAATAAAGAGAAGAAAGTGAAAGACTAAGAGAAGGAAAGGAAAAAGAGAGAAGAAAGGGAAAATGAAAAGGAAAGGAAGGGAATGATAGAAAAGAGAAGGGAAGAGGAAAGAGAAGGAAGAACCTTGTGGTCATTAAATAATAAAGATTTTTAAAATATTTTTTTCTATTTTACATTAGTATAATTTCTTTTGTTAATTTTTTCCAATTATATGTAAAAACAATTTTTCACATTTAAAAAAATTAGTGTTTAAATTTAGAGTTCCTCGCCTTCCTTCTCATTGAGAAGGCAAGAAATTTAATGTGGTTATACATTCTTGTTGCTGTGTTGTTTATTGTTTTTGTTGTCATCCTAAATATTTCCATTCAACATCATTTCTTGTTTTTTTGTTTGTTTTGTTTTGCTTCTTTTGGAATGGGGAACACAGGGCAATTGGGGTTAAGTGACTTGCCCAAGGTCACACAGCTAGCAAGTATGTCCAGTGTCTGAGGTTGGATTTGAACTCAGGTCCTCCTGATTCCAGGGCCAGTGGTCTACTCACTGTGCCACCTAGCTGCCCCTCAACATCATTTCTTAATAAAGATTCATTACCACTCCGCTCCCATAAAACTCTCACTAATTGCAAACAGTGAAGCTGAATAAACCAACTTGCAGAACTATATTTGGTAGTATATGCAGTAATCTGCTCCCATAGACCAGTACATTCCATCTAAGAAGAGAGGCATGCTTATAGGAATCAAACTCTCAGGAAACCCACATTTGACATAACAACTAATAATAGCATTTACATAGGGCTTTAAAGGTTTCCAAAGTGCTTTACAAATATCTATTTTTATCCTGCACAATAGCCCTGGCAGGCAGGTGCTATTAAGTATCCCTATTTTACAGTTGAGGAAACTGAGGCAGATTATAATATATTAAGTGACTTACCCAGGGTCACATGGCTTGAGAGTAACTTCCTGACCTCAGGGCCACCCCTCTATTCACTGTATTCCTTAGCTGCCATTAGGTGATAAACACAGGGAGGTAATTAGCTAGTAGGTCCTCCTCACTGTACTAAGTGCTAGGTATGCAAAAGACCAAACTGAAATAGCCCCTAACCTCAGAAAATGACATTTTACTGAAGATGGAAGGGAGAGATTCAGATAAAAAAAATGCATGTGTGTATGTATGTATTGTATATATGTGTACATATATGTATATATGTGTATAGGGCATGTATATGAATATATGTATATTTGTACTTGGATACATGAAAAAAATACCAGCTAGTATTTATATGGTTCTTTAAAGTTTGCAAACCATTTTACATATGTTAACTCATTTGAGCCCCACAACAACCTTATGAAGTAGGTTCTATCACTGCTTGCCTTTACAGATGAGTAAACTGAGGGAGAGGTTAAATGATTCCATCAGGGTCACACAGCTACAATGTATCGAGGGAAGGATTGGAGCTCAGGTCTTCCTTAAAATGTAGACAGATAAGTAAATATAAAATATTGATAGGTAGTGAATGGATAATTGCTTTGGTTTAGGGAATTAATTCCCAGAAGAGGAAACTCACCCTTCCAATACAGATCACGTTAATTCTTCAACTTCTAGGCCAGTGGCTCTCTACCTGGGGTTCATAAATACACATGTGCACATATATGCACACAGAGAGATATGTATATATCATATACATACATATGTATATTTTCTAACCTTTTAAGCTTTAATAACTTTAAGACTTTTTGGAACACTAAGTACGTATGTGTATATTCTCACATAAATGTACACATATAGATGCATATGTCAAATATGCTCATATATGTACAGCTAATATATATTATATTAATTGTATTTCAGTATAATTTGTTTCCTTTGTAATACCAGCTATTTTGATTTATGCATTTGAAATGTTATTCTGAGGGCTCCATATTCTTCACCAGAATGGTGAAGGGGTTCGCGACAAAAAAAAAAAAAAATTTTGAAATTGTCTTAGAGATTTAGCTCGATTACTGAGAAGCACGATCCCACAGTTCATATGTGTCACAGGCCATGGATCCAGATCTTCATATCCAGGAAACCATGATTTTTTTAAATTAATATTTAACTTAATGTGTTACTTTACAGTTTACAAAAATTAATTGTCTTAAAATGAGGAATTTAATTAGTCATATAGGAAACAATTAATATTTTATGAAATATCTATAGGGGGCACAGGATAGGGAACTAGGCCTGGAGTCGGGGAAGACCTGAGTTCAAATCCAGCCTCTGACACTTATTAGCTGTATAATACTGGGTAAGTCACTTAACCCTGTTTGCCTCAGTTGCCTCATCTGTGAAATGAGCTGGAAAAAGAAATGGCAAGCCATTCCAGTATCTTTTCCAAGAAACCTTGAATGAGGTCACAGAGAGTTGGACATGACTGAAACAAATGAACAATAATAATATTTATTGTGTGCAGAGTGATTTGCTAGGCCCTGGAGCAGATATAAAATTTAGTTAAGTCCTGGTGCCTTCTTTCAACAAGTTTATAGTTTGGTAAGTGGATTACACAAAACCACAGATGACTAGGATGCATGATATCATAAGAAAAGTAGAGTAAAATGTGAAAAACACCCACAAGCACATGTCCCTGTAGTGAGTAAGAGTAACTTATATAAGACCATCCTGGGCTGGATTCTCAACATTCTGCCATCGGTCTAAGAGCTAAAAGGGAATCGAAAGGTTATCTAATCCAGACCCCGGATCCATTATTAGAAAGCTCATTTATAAAATAGAAGTACATAACAGAATACATAAGAAACCAGAATCTAACAATATGTTGTTTACAATAAACACACTTAAAACAGATGGATACACATGGAGTTAAAATAAAGGGCTGTGGCAGAATCTAATATAATTTAGTAGAAGTAAAAAAAGTTGGGGTAGCAATCATGATCTCAGACAAAGCAAAAGTAGACCTAATTAAAAGATACAATTAGGAAAACCACATTTTCCTCAGAGGTAACATAGATAGTGAATTAATATCAGAAAGATTTTCATAGCAAGTTTCTCTGACAAAGGTCTCATTTCTCAAACATATGGTAAATATAGAACTTAGTCAAATTTCTGGGTAATTTAATCATCTTATTAATAAGGCCATCATGTTACTAATAAAAGATGTTCATTTGGGCTTCTTTCTAAGACCAAAGACCCCTCATGGAGGTGCTCACAGTTTATATACTTTTTGAAGAGTAGTCGATCCTGAGGGGTGCCTAATCAGCTGATTGGTTAACACAACAGGAGGTGGGCTACCTTGGTGTACATGACTTAGGTCACTCAAATCTTGGTCAACAGTAGCATCAATTCCATATCACCTGTCTTGATTAATAGATAGAATTAACATTTCCCACAGATTTTTCTGAGGAAACATAAAGAACAGGAATATATCCATTAGCCCAAACTTAGAATTTCTTTTACTGTCTGATTGGATCTTGCCTTGGGTAAATCTCTAAGAGAGATTTCCCACACTGGATGGTTTCTGGATGAGGAAGTAGAAAAATGGAAAAACCTTGGTCTTAATACAATAATTAGCTGTTAAATGTGAGAGGAAAAATATTCATTTCTCACACCCAATTGAAAAATACTCCAAGGATATAAACCGGAAGTTTTCAGGGAAAGAAAAACAAAAATTCTCTATAGTCATATAAAAATGCGTTAAATTAGTGTTGATTAGAAAAAATAAACTAAAACAACTCTAAAGTACCATCCCACACCTAACAGAAATGAAAAATGATGGAGAAGAGAAAATAGGTACACTAATGAACTGTTGGTAGAGTAGTGAACTGGTCCAATCAGTTTGGAGAACAATCTGGAACCATGCTTAAAGAGCTATAAAACTGTGCATACCCTTTGATCCAGCAATACCACTACAAGGTCTGTACCCCAAAGAGATAGAAAAAAGGCAAAAGATATATATGCACAAAAATATTTATAGCAGCTCTTTTCTGAGATGGCAAAGAATTGGAAATCAAAGAAACACTTGTGGAACGGCTGGCCAAATTGTGGCATATGATCATGAAGGGCCATGGCACTGACCAGGGGACTGGTTTCAGAAAAAAACATGGCAAGACCTCTATGAACTGATGTAAATAAAAGTGAGAAGAAATAGGGGATAATTGCACAGCAACAGCAATGTTGTAATTATGATCAACTGTGAAACACTTGGTTACTCTGATTATAACGATGATCCAAAACGATTCCAAATGACTCATGATGAAAACATTCTATCCACTTCCAGAGAGAGAACTAATGAACTTTGAATGTAAATTGAAGTATAATTTTCTCACCATATTTTTCTTGGTTTTTTTTTTTGAAATATGGCTAATAGGAAAATGTACTTTGCACAATTTCACATGTATAATTGATATATTGTCTGCCTTCCCCCCTCAGTGGGAGATGGTTGGAAAGGAGGGACAGAATTTGGAACTCAAAATTTACAAAAAAAATGTTTAAAATAAACAATATATATTTTTAAAAAGAAAGCGGATTTTTACATTGAACTGAAATCCGCATTCCCTAGCTTAGGGCAGTAATAGGAGCCAGGAGTAGAAGTTACCAAGAGGGAATTTTAAGACTGATAATAGCAAATGCTTCCAAGTAATTAAAATTATCTATAAGCAGAAGGGCCTGTCCCAGGAATTAATGGATTTCTCTTCAATGGAAGTCTTTAAATGAAGACTGGCTATCTATTTGTCAAATACCTTGTAGAGAGGATTCTTTTCAGGTATAAGTTGGCCAATGAGCTGAAATTCGATAACTTATCCCATAATGAATTGTTTTCCTGCTCTCTGAGCCAAGCAAAAAATATCTAATTGTTTTTTTTTTTTCCTTTCTGACAGTCCTTGTGGTCATCTCATGTAGAGAAATAAGTAATCAAAGCCTTTACACCTTCCCAGGGCCTTAGAACCTGCCTAACCCAACCTCCTAATTTAACAGTTGAGAAATTTGAGACCTAGAGGAAGTTGAAACAGCTGTTAAGGAGCAAATTGACTTCTGACTCCAAATCCCTTACCACAGAACTACATTATCCTATGTCTCTTGTGTGCAAAAAAAAATGTACTCTGACTCTGGTTTCATATTTTACTGAATTTATTTATTGTATCTGTTTTTCTTTAACAACACTCACAACAACCAAAATAGCACTTTTGTCAAGAAAGTAAACATCCTCCACACAATCGTGATCAGTGGTGTGTAAAGACAATATGGCCAGCAAAGTGTTAGGTTCATATCTATAGAGAGATGCAACCTTATTGATCGCCTATTTTAAATAGCTCAGTTTACAGATGAGGAAATTAACATCTAGAGACTTGCCTAAAATCACATACAAATTAAGTGCCATGGGCAGGTGTCTACTAGCATATCTATATAGTATGGTAGAAAGAGTGCTGAATTTGGAGTAAAAGACTTGCATTCAAATCCTGGTTCTTCTTCTTACTACCTATGTGACTTTGGGCAAGTCTCTAAACACGTTTCCTTAATGAAGAAACTACCAAATTAGGGAGTAGGATTGGATAGCTTTTGCTGTGTCTTCTGTCTATAAATCAATGGTCTTACAATTTGATTGCAGATTTTCTGAGCGCAAATCCATTTCCCCCCCCCTCTGGAAATCACGCTGCCATCTTTGATTATTATATTTAGTCTCGTTAATAATGTGTGGACGATAACTCATTTATAGGGTGCTTTGTGAGTATAAAGCTTTCTTATCTGATTGTCTAATTATTCTGTGAGATAGCTACTAAAAAGATTAATGGACCAACATAACATAGTGACAAAGAATAATTGATTAGAAATCACATGATCTAGTTTCCAATACTCAATTTGAGGTCAGCAGTCCTTATTCATCTTTGGTGTATTTCTAGTCCCTAGTATTCTGATTTGCACAAAGTAAGTGCTCAGTAATATGAGAGGCATAATGACGTGATAAGAGAAAAAATCTTGAAGTCTGGAGGCCGTGTTTTCATTTCAAACTTGCCGAGTAGCCATACCAGTCAATTACCCAATTTATCAATCGACAAACATTAATTGAGTGCTTAATAACTGACAGGCACTGTGGTACATGCTGAGTATATTGTACAAATAAAGGCAAAAATATCCTGTCCTCAAGAAACTTACATTTAATGCAGCATAGATGATTCTCTATCTTAAAATATTTCAGTTTCCTCTTCCATAACCTCTCAAGGTTTTGAGGAAAATGCTTTGCAATTCTAAAAGTATTACCAAAATAGGGATTATTTGTAGTTGAATTGCTAGTCTGATTTTTGGAGAGTCCCTTCTGCTTTCTGTGATTCACTATTACCAGCTGTCAAAGTGAGAGGTTCCTGAAGAACAGACCACCTAAGTCACTCCCCAGCTCCACAAAAGTTCAGATGGCTCGCTATTGACTCCAGGATGAAATGCAAAGTCCTATTTCACCATCTAACTACTTTTCCAGGGTGATTGTAGACAATATACATACTACTTATTCCAGCCAAATGGGCCCAGTTACTGTTGCTTACACATAATTCTATCTACTATATCCCTGCCTTTCCACAGGCTGTACCCCAGGTCTGTATTGTATTCCTTCCTCACCTCTACCTCTTAGAATTCCTGGATTATTACAAAGCTCAAATCAAATGTCACACAGATAAGGCCTCTCTTGATCTCCCCAGATGCCAATGCCCTCCAACCAAATTACATTCCATTCACTTTGTATATATTTCATATTCTCTTATATATGTACATGTTGTCCCCTCTGGAAAAAAAAAAAAGTGAGATCCTTCAGAATAATGACTGTCTTTTTTTTTCTTTATATTCATGAAACCTAGTATATTGCCTGGCATATAGTAAATATTTATAAGTGCTTGTAGCTTCATTGATCTATTAAAAGAAAGCTCTTTAAAGTCTCTTCTGGTTCTAACATTCTATGACTCTATTTTCCCTATGTTATAAATGAGGAAATGGAAGCTCAGAGGGTTCAAACGTCTTACACAAGGTCACTGAAACAGTGATAAACGTGATTTATTCCCAAGTTTACTGAACTCAATTTCAATGCTTTTCTCACAAGGCCATGTTGTTAAAGACAGTTCAGCATATCCAAAAATGAAATTATTAATCTGGGTGATATACCTCTACACAGGTTAAATTATGAATGTCTAATTACATATAATGACTAATTCAGTGAATATATAATTATTTCATTTAAAGAAAGTAGAAAAAGGGAAGGCAATGTTGTGGCATAGTTTATGAACAAAGTGCTGTACCCAAGAGTCCTGAGAGATCTGAATTGGAGTCCTGTTTCTAACAAGAAGTGACACTGAGTAAAGCATTAAGCTTTGTAAAACTCAGTTTCTCCAACTATAAAATGAAAGTAATAATAATATTTGGAATAACTCATTTGTGAGGCTCAAATGGATACATTGTTATATAGCAATGACATTTATTAAATGCTTACTATATAGCAAACATTATGCTAAGTACTGGGGGTACAAATACAAGCTTGTAAGATTACAATGATAAGATGATGATGATGATGACCATGATGATGATATTTATATGCTCCTACTGTGTACCAGGCACTGTATTAAGAACTTTACAAATAGCATTTTATTTGATCCTCCCATCAATCTTGAATAAGGTAGGTGCTATTACTACCCCATTATACATATTAGGGAAACTGAGACAGGTAGAGGTTAAGAGACTTGCCCGAGGTCACACAGTAAGTGTCTGAGTCTGGATTTGAACTCAGGCCTTCCTGACAATAGGACCAGTAGTCTACCCATTAAGGAGCTTACATTCTAATAGGGGAAGACAATGCATAAAGAGGAATTAGAAAGAAGAGGAAGGGGCAAGGTAGTTGGTAAGAAAGAAAAGAAAAGAAGTTTACAGAGTGGAGTCCAGAGTGACTTAAAGCATGACTAGGCCTTCTGAAATAATGGCCTAGGTAGGCAATCACCAATCAGAGGATGCTGCAGGATGGAGGTTTTTCCATGGTAGAATGGTAAGCAGGGGTACGAGGGTTTGAGAAGGTAGAAGAGGAGAAGAGGAAGAGGAAAAAGTTAGGATCTGTTGGGTCACAGGTGGAAATAATGTATGTCTAGCACTTGGCAAAGTTAAAACAATATATAGAGTTATCATTAAATGGAAAAAAAACAGCAGGAAGGCCTATGGAAACCTAGGACTAATAGTCGAGGCAGGTGATTATAATGAACCTGGATACCATTCAGGGAGTAATAACCAGATTGGAACCATGGAGAGATAAGGAGCAGATGGGTAGAAAGATCCCAAGAAGGCTTCTTCTCTCCCTTCCTTTTATTTCCCTTGGGTATTAAAGAATGTCAACACTAGGTAATTTATGGTTGGAGCTAAGTTTTAATTAAGGTATATAATTAAACTCCAGGCTGTACACATCTGCAAAAATTTATCAGATTATGAAGACAAGTGAAAAATGGAACACGACAGTTGCCTAACTGAAGTTTAATGAGGTGATACTTTAGGCTCTGTTACAGTAAACATTTAATTTAGGCACTTAAATGCATTTCCCCATTCAGAAAAAGGACAACACACTAATTATTTAAAGTAGTCTCTCTTTCTCTTCCATGTATACCTGCAAGGTTAAAATATACTTAGAATTGCTATGTTTTTCTTCCAACCTACTTAAAAAAGAAATGATATAGCCAATGGCACATCTTTTTATAATTTGAGCCATCACGTTTTTCCATACAGTTGTCCGAGGTCTTGGGTAGCAATGAAAAGTTGGTAGCTAAGAAGGCTGGGAGTCATGAAAGCCTGGGGGCATACTTTTTTTTTAATCATCTGCAGGCTAGTCTTTCTTTGAGGAAGTTTTGGCCCACACCTCTTTCTACTATAAAAACTTGGGATCATGGATTTAGGTTGTACGATCAATTGTGTTCACAGTTTTCTCCTGGACCTCCCAGAAAGGAGTAATGTGGAATTCCCTTTTGAAGTCATTTTTAAATCTCAAAAGTAAAGTATTCATCTCAAATATCTTGGTGGAGTTTCATAAAATAGTAAAAACTGGTCATTGATATGCAAAATAAAGGAGGGATGACATCTTATCCTACTATTAGAGAGGAAAAGGAGTTCGGGGGGAGGGGAATAATCGAACTTTTGAAATTAGAAGTAGAATTATAAAACTCTGGTTGTTGTCTGATAGCACATGTAATAAATGAATTCCATCAAAGAGCTCAGTCACATTGAAAGATGATCAAAAATTTAGTTGAGTCAATTGAAAGTTACTAGACTCCTTCCTGGGGTAGGCTTAAAAAATGTTAGTAGATGCATCAGAGATCAGGGAACAGAAAGTTCCACAGATCCAAGCAACTTTGAGTAATCAGAAATATTAATAATAACAATAATAACAGTGTTTAGATAGAGCTTTAAGTTTTACAAACAATTTACATATTATCTCATCTGATAAGTCATCTAGGTGGCACAGTGCAGAAAGTACCCAACCTCACCTTCCTGAGTTCAAATCTGGCCTCAGACACTTACTAGCTGGGTGACCCTAGGCAAGTCACTTAACCCAGATGGCCTCAGTTTTCTCATCTGTAAAATGAGCCAGAGAAGGAAATGGCAAATCACTCTCGTGTCTTTGTCAAGAAAGCCCTAGAATCATGAAGAGTCAGACATGACTGAAATAAGTGAAATATAAGAATCTCATCTGGTCCTCACAACAGCCCTGTGAAGTAGGTTATTTGTTTATTTATAAAGATACTATTCATCTTTGTCTTTAGAGATGAAGAAACTGGGGGTAAGATATGTTTACGTGACTTGTCCAGGATCACAGTACTGTTATAGATGCTATTAAGCATGTGAGACAACAAACAAACTCAGGTCTTCCTAACTACAAGACCCATGCTCTATTCACTGCATAATCTAGCTATCTTGATTAGAAATAAAGAATATAAGAATTCAACTCTTCCAAAAAATGAATAGAATTGGAATTTTGCTAATATAAGAAAGTGTCACATAGACTAATAATAATTTATATAGCATGTTTATATTGTTGTTCAGTCTTTTCAGTCATGGCCAACTCTTTGTGACCCCATTTTGGGTTTTCTTGGTAAAGACACTAGAGTGGTTTGCCATTTCCTTCTCCAGCTCATTCTACAGATGTGAACATCAAGGCAAACAGGTTTAAGTAATTTGTCCAAGGTCACATAGCTAGTAAGTGTCTGAGATTGGATTTGAACTCAGGTCTTCCTTGACTCCAGGACTGTCATTCCATCTACTATGCTAACTTAATGCCATTTTTAAAAAAAATTACAAATGGAATCACTGAAAGCAAAAAAATAAAAAATAAAATTACATAAAATTTTATATTTTAGTGTAATTTTAATAATATATTTTATTTTTAAATATCTTTCACTTGTGAAAAAAAAGAAAAACGCAACTCAACAAAATTGGTTAACACATCAACAATGCCTGTTAGTAAATGCAGTGCTTCACTCTTAGTTCCACATCCTGTAAAGAAGGAAAAATGAATTTTTTTTAACCTCTTCTTCAAAGCCAGTCTCTTTCTTTGCAATTACATTAGCTTCACTTCCATCTTTTGATTATTGTTTAATTTACTTACAGAGTGTATTCACCATATTTTGGGGGTTTTTTGGTTTTGCTTTCTTTTCTCTGTGTCAATCTTTAGCATTTAACTGCTTAAAATAAGGCAAATTCCTTTCCATCTTTGTTGGTGAATATATTAGTTGATTTTGATCAACTTTCCACCAAGCCTTTTACCCTTTTTAAAATCTTTGTTACAAGGGATGTGTTACTTGCTAGGGGAGGAGGAGGGATACATTTTGAAATGAACGTGATGTAAAAAAAAGATATTTTAAAATATTTTCAGGGATTAAAAAAGAAGAACCAAATGCAATAATAATAAATAATTCTTTTGTTCTATGTCCCCTTTTAGGGCTTTCTCAAGATTTACTCACTACCTTTGGCTTCGTTCATTCTTTCTACTTTAACATTAGCAAAGTGTTTTGTATACGTGTATGAGGGGACTAAACAAAGAGGACCCAGAGGGGATCCCCTGAATATTTTATATCTGCTTCTATATTACAAGGAATTAGGTGTTCCACCTTCTGTTTTAGAGTATGCTTAAATGAGGTATATGTAAGTGCTTAGCATAGGCACATGTAGGTGCTATATAAATGTTAGCTATTTTATTAATACTCTTTTTATTCTTATTACTCAGCTATCTTGTGACTGTTTTATTGTTCCATGAAAATTCACCACAGGATGATAAAAGGTATTTTGATTGGCCGCTGAACCAGATTTGAGTGTGCATACCAAAAACACTAATAGGCCAATCTGAGCCATCTCTTCCTTGAAAAAAAGGAAGAACTGCTGTTGGCCTCTTGGTGGAGGGGCCTAGTGCCCTCCCCACCTGGGTATCCAAGTCACCATGTGGCCCATGAAAGAATGAACTTGCTTCTGTCTCTGTAGTGTCAATATTTCCTTGCTCCTAGGTAAAGGAGGATTAGAGATGTAATAATCTCATTAGCTTCAAAAAAGTAGAAAAAGCCATCAGAGCCTGTAGCTCCCAAGATCTACCAGCTTAACCCAGTCCAGTAGAGGAGTGACCCAGCAGATAAGGCACCATATACTGAAAGCAAAGGATAAACTCAGTTCATCAGCAATGCTACATCAATGATGAAATTTAGTAGGGTGGATAGATGCATGGTAGTGATTGCTTATAGCTTCAGCCCATCCCCCCCGCCCCTCCCTGGAAACAAAGTGTAAAAAAGAAGAGTATGTCTTGGCTGAGGGGATGTTTGTATTGTTTGTACTTCTGTCCTTGAATACACACACACACACATACACACATACATGTTTGTTTATGTACATACATACACACATATAGTTGTTCAGTCATTTCCTCCTTGTCCAACTTTTTGTGACACCATTTGGGATTTTCTTGGCAAAGGTAATAGAGTGATTTGCCATTTCCTTCTCTACCTCATTTTACAGATGAGGAAATGCGGGAAAAAAAGAGTTAAGTGACTTACCTGGTTGGATTTAAACTCTATCCATTGTGCCATCTAGCTGCCCTATGCACAAATATATACACAAATGTATGCATGTGTTTTTATATATAGATATGTGTATCTTTTGGGGCAGCTAGGTGGTGTAGTAAGTAGGGCACTGGCCCTGGAGTTAGGAGGACCTGACTTCGAATCAGACCTCAGACACTTGACACTTACTAGCTGTGTGACCTTAGGCAGGTCACTTAACCCCAATTTCCCTGTCTTAACCCCTCCAAAAAAAATAAAAAAAAACGTTTAAAAATATATGTCTCTTTTACATATGTCTGTGTATATACATACACATATGTATGTTTTTAGTATCACTTTGTAAAAGTTAGATGACGTTCATTAGTTAGCTGATATTGGGAGAACTAACATGATAGTGCATCTGACAAAAAAGATAAGGCTTCCACAGAGTACATGGGTAGATAGAGACAGTTAAATAGATAAATAGACAGACAGACAAATAGATAATTATATAGAAATATATCGACAATATGCGTTGTCTCATGTGGGCTCCATAGTGAGTGTGAAGTAGATGGTTTTATTACCCATATTTTACATATGAGACAACTGAGACTCAGAAAGTCTCATACGTGTGTTAGTATGTGTATATATAATATACACACATATGTATGTATATATTTATGTATGTGCACATATATGTATGTATGTATATATACGTATGCATGCATATCATACAGAGGAGCTTGAAAGTACCTTGTGACCATCTAATACAATCTCCTTCATTTCACAGATGAGGGAATTGAGGCTTAGGGAGGTAAAATGATTGGCTCAGGGTGACACAGCTAGGAAATCTCTATAATGGGATTCCAAATCAAGTATTTCCGACTTGAGGTCCAGTACACTTTCTATTATGTCAGGCTGGCTCACATGTCTCAACGAGAAAGTCTGTGTGGAATGTGGCTTTCCAGTGGAAACTAGATGGCATGGTATATAGAACTATGGACTTGGAATGAGGAAGACCTGAGTTTGAATCCTGAATGAGACATATACTAGTTTTGTGACAATGGGAAAGTCACAACTTCTTCGTTTAAAAAATTGAGATAAAAAAATCACCCACCTGGCAGAGTTGTGATGATCAAAGGAGAGAAAATACGTAAAGTGCTTTGCAGATCTTAACAAGGCATATAAATTCTAGCTATTATGATCATTATTACTGCTGGCTCTGGATGAGACTGGGATTTGCTTGGAGGAATCATCCATTTTGAAAGAATCTATATATCATCAATGATGCAATAGTGTTAAATGAGAGATGATAAATGCTTTTACAAGGCAAAATGAAAGAATATTTTTTTCAACAATCCTATGAGCAAAAGCTAGCTAGAATTCTGCTATAAAGCCAGGAAGAAAAATGAGGACCTATCATTTACTGTCAGGGTTACATAATTCGATACCAGTACTAGAGTGTTTTGGATATGAAATTAGCTAAGAAGATTTAAAACTAAAGTGATGGCACCAACACAAGCAACTGGATGAAAGCCTTACAAATGTTTATCAACAAAGGTATTTCTACATAGATTAAAATAATAAGAGGCCTGTGAGCCTGATCACTAATTTGAAAAAATGAAGTGAATCACCCAAAAACACCTGGTTCTTTCTTAAGCTCATAGATTTAGAGCTGGAAAGAAACTTAGAGGCTATGTAGTCCAGTCCCTTCATTTTACAGATAAGCAAATTGAGACTAAGAGATTAAGTGATTTGACCAGAATCACACCGATAAGAGGTGGCACAAACCCAGGTCCCTGATGGCCCTCTTCCAAAAGTAATGGGTCCCCTCTTCTTTTATTTTTTCTTGAATAGGGCCACATTTAAGAAGCAATTGAATGTCATTTTCAGTCACCCTAGTATATCAAAAACTGCTGGAAGTCTCCATAATACTTCTGGTCAAGGAATACATACATACATACACACACATATATATTATACATATAGACAGACAGACAGATAGATAGATAGATAGAGATAGAGATATTAGTGAAGAAATGCATGAAGAAAAAAAAATAAAAATGATGCATGAAGATGTTCACTTCCCCATCCTCTGAGAGGTCCATTGCCTCATTTAGGTTTCTTCAGAACTATGAACAGGGAAAGCATTTCTGACAGCTATTGATATATAGATATAGATATGTATGCATGTGTATGTATGTTTGCACTTACATGTATATGTACATACGCACATACCTATATGCATACATGTATACATATTTGCATATATAGTGTGTGTGTGCATGTTAGTGTGTGTAGTGTTTAATTTGTTTTTCCTCCAAGCTTCCAGAATTCTGTTACTCACCACTACCCTGTGGCGTATACCCCTGAAAGTACTGAACAATGGATTTCTGTCATTTGCATTGTTTACCAATAACTCAGGGCCAACCTTTCTATACTCCCCATGCATGAGGTTTGCCGGAGATACTTAAGTCAAATGTCAAAAGCTTAGTTATCGATTATGTGTCCTGGAGTGACGTATTGACAAGCCCACTTTTTACCGTGAATTTTACTCACCTTCTGTTAGACCTGCCTGAAAATATCAAGGGCAACGAGTGATTTTCTTTAGGCCTGATGTTCTTAATTTTGCCCTCCTGGAAAAGTTTTTGTGATTTTAAAGGAATCTAAAAGAAAAGGAAATACTAAGGAGAACAGTGAAAGTTTCGCTACCTGTTAAGTACCTAAGCTCAAATCTCAACTCTGCCACTTGCCACCTGTTCAACCTTGGGTAAATTATGTTGTCTCTGAGAGCCTTAGTCTACTAATCTGTAAAATGGTGTTTGGCTTCATGACATTTGAGGTACTACCTGCCCTTTGTTCTGAGAAGAAACAAGAATTCAAATGAATCAATGCTAAAATCAGGAAACAATTTAATCAAATTTGTTTACGCAAATCACTTTTGTTTGTCAGCATCATTATTTTAATGAAAGGGTTATTAATTTCTTTTTGAGTCATAAATCCCTTAGGCAGATGGGTGATGCATATTGACCCTTTTCAGAATGATGTTTTTAAATGAATAAAATAAAACAGGGAAGATCATAAAGGAATCAAATTATATAGAATTAAAAATGTCATTTCCCCCCATAAAATTTCAGCAAGTCCATGTAATCACAATCTCTAGGTTAAGAGCCTCTGTTTTAAAGAATTCCCTTCTGATTCTGTTAAAAGTGTGATTCTTCGATTCCGATTCTGGGAAAAAGCACTTAAATTGGAGAACGTCAGCTCCTTGAGGGCAGGAAACTTCTTGTGGTTCCCCTTCCTCCCCACTTTTTTGTTTTGCTTTGTATCTTTAGAACTTAGTACAGATAGATGGATAGATAGATAGACAGACAGACAGAGAGATAGATAGAGAGATATAGATATAAAGATAGATGATAGATAGATACTTGTTGATTGATTGAATGAATGGCTGACTGGGAAGCAACAGATCTAAAAACTTCCTAACCTTGGCTCTATCAAGCCCTAACACAGATCTTTGGGCAGATTATTTTATCTCTTATGTCAATGAGCCTCTGATCCTATCATTTTCTGAATGAAAAAAAGTGATAACTGGTTTGGAATACCTCTTCCAGTTCTAATACTCTGTGAATCACACCTTTGTCAGGGGGGTTGAAAAGGTAGGAACCCATACTGATACCCAGAGAGGTTAAACAACATGTCCAAAGTCCCATAGGATGGAAGTAAGAGAACAGAACAAGTGTCCTTTGTCCTATTCCATGTTTCCTCTGAGACAAAGGCTCAGTTGTGGGGACAGGAGAGGTTATGCTCATTTATTTGCATGTTGTCTCCCCTATGAGAATTTAAGCTCCTTGAGGTCAGGGCAGGATTTTACCTTTCTTTGTTTAGCCATATACAATGCCTGGAAAATAGTAATGTTGAGGTTTAGGAGTGCTGGGACCCTGAAATAGTGATGTGAGGTTCCTGCCTCGAATGAAGTGGACCCAAGCCTTCTTTCAGCCAAAGACAAGGTTTATCAGAACACTGGTAAGGGTGGGCATGATTCTAAAAATCCACGATATTGGCTAGACTGAAAATGAACCATTGGCTAGACTCTTAAGGAATCTGAGCACTTTAACGGAGGCAGGATGGATCTTATATACAGTGAGCAAGGAGTGGGAAGATGTGGTTGGGAGTGGATAAGTAGTCTAGGGTGACAGGGAGCTAACAGAGAAGGACCCAGAAGGGCCCGGTGCCCTAAGTGGACACCAGGGACCTGGGCCATGTGGGAAAGTCCAGGGCCTTTCTTTTTTTGAGTACCGATCCCAAAGGCATGGCCTTTTCCTTTTAGGGGTTCAGATCCCATCCCCACCAGTAAGTACTTAACAAATGCTTGCTGTTTGACTGACTGCCAACAAGCATTAGAAGACCCTATCTCCCTTTATCTTCTATCTTTGTATCACTCTGTCTCTGTCATTCTCCTTCCCTTTCTCTCACTTGACACATCCCCTTTTGTCTCTCTCTCTTCCTCTTCTCTCTCTCCACCTCTCTGACTCTCTCTATGATTCTCTATCTCTATCTATCCTTCTCCCTCCCCATTCTGGGTTTGCCTCTTTCGATTGCGTCTCTATCTCTGTCTCTATGTCATGGGTCTTTGTCTCTGTCTGTCTGTGCTACACAGACACATAGGCAAAGTTTGGCCTTATCCATTGGTTCATGCCTAAATTTCTTCCCTGTAAAAAGTACTAAAATCTCTGAGATGGATAGTACTTTTCCACTTCAATCAAGTATAGAGGTTGTGATTGATTGAGCCAATTAATTAATCACCTAACCCCATTTAGCCCCGATAACTTTACCAGATGAGAATGAACACACTTTTGATTCAGTTTTTCATAGAATGGAATTCTGAGGATTAGAGGTCATTAGTTTCTGGAAGGCTAGAGGAAGATGAGTCACCAAGGAGGAGGAAAAGAGCAGAACCATGAGCATCGGGACATCTCTAACAGACTTCATCTATCACAATTTTCCTCAGAGCCAGCCCTAACTTCCCATATTCCAATTTCATCGCACTAGTTTTTAACCTTTCCTTTCAGAACACTTCAACCTCAGGAGATTATCCTTGGCATAATTACTGCAAGAATTCTAGCCAACATGGTAACCACAATGCACAAACTTTTCTGAATCTATTTTGGAAAGACACTTACCAGAGAATTCAATTTCAGAAGAATTGTGGAGTTCATTACAAAAGTTTTTTTTTTTTTTTCATTATACTTCCATCCATTTAGAAGGGCAGGCAGACAGTGAAATGGAAGATTTCATTTAGGAGCACCACACTGTAGAAATGTTCCAGGGCATTCTTTCAGGTTTGTCTTTAGGAAAAGGACTTATATAATGAAATTCAAGCCCACATGGGGCCCCTTTTCTTTGCTTCTATCTAGATATTTTAGGAAGAGTTACAAAATTCAGCACTATGGATTGTTAGTTAAAGCCATAGATTTTTATTTAAGCCTGTGGGAAGTCATATTCCAAATCACTTTTAATTAAAGAAAGTTGTTCTTTAGACTACTAGCATGCTGTTAGTCAATCAGGAGTGTTTGTTGTTTTTAATGTATGTAAGAGCTATTAATGTATTTCATGTTTAGGATTACCTAACTTCCCACAATGTGCATTTCAAAAAGATTCCTACACATCACTCTTCAGCATTTTTTTTTCTCTAAGGGAGACAAATAAGAGGCTGACAGTGGGGAAAGGTCAAGAGAGGAGTTAGGAAGATGAGAATTCAGGTCCCCTGCCTCTGACATCCATCAACAGCATGACCATGATGGGGAAGTCACAACTCCTCAGGGAGGAAATTTAAACATAATAGTTCCCTACATCTAGCAAGGTCATAGATATTAATTGTATCTCTCTACATACAAACATATATCCATACACACATACATGCATATACATGTACATACATGTGTATATATGTATATGTGTGTGCACACACATACATTGTTATTCAGTCATATCCAATATTTGGGACCCCATTTAGGGTCACTCACCACCATGTTTCTAACTCAAGCCATGACTGACTCCACCTTCCTCCGCTTCTTTTCTCCTCTGATTGGAGGGCTAGAGGGAAGAATACCAAGCTCCTCCCAATGCCTTTCTTCATAGAGAACAGAAACTGATCTCTCAGATCACTTCATTTTATATCTGTTGCCCTGCCTAGTTTTAACTCCACAGAACAAGATGCCCCTAGGGTGCCATCATGACTCCTTTTTCCTGTCTCCTTTCAAGTATTATCTTCCCCTTTAGACTGTAAGCTCCTTGAGGACAGGGACTATCTCTTTTTATTAATCATATTCCCAGCATTTAGCACAGTGCCTTGCATATTGTAGATGCTTAATTAATAAATGTCGATTACATTGGGCTGGATTGGAAATCATTCTCATTTGGCTAACTTCTGCAATGATTGTCTCTGTACTTGGCCAGGGCAGCCTCCAGATAAAGACATGTGCTTTGTTCCCAGGTCCGTATTTGAAATCTTAATGGCTTAGTAAGAACTTCCAGGCCTTGTGCTCCACTGGCATAGCCTTTGAGGGCCCACCGTCACCTGCCCATTATTATGCAGAATTGGAACAGGACTTAATTGCAGAAGACATATTTACATAGACAGACAAAGAAAAAGAACAATACTATGCATGTGATTTGGCAACTTCATGGAGTTCATAGGACTGGAAGTCAGAAACCTAGGTTTAAATCCCAGCTCTGCTGCATACTGCCCAAGTGACCTTGAGAAAGATTTTGAGGACCTCAGATTCCCCATCTGCAAATGAGGGGGAGGATTGGATGTGGTGACCTTTAGAATCCTTTCCAGATTTCCATTTGTGATCTTATTCACCCATGATCCTATGTCTTGTGTTCGAAACCATGATCTGCAACTTACTGACCATATAAATCTTGAGTAAGTAATCTAACTTCTTTGAACTTCAGTTTCCTTCTTTATAAAATGATGTGGGTTTGTTTCAATAACCCCAAAGGTCCCTTCTAATGCTAAACCAATGTGCCTGAGAGCCTATGAGCATGTGCCTTATGCTTACATTTGTAGGTGATCTCAACCTATAAAACTTTGTTTCCATGACACCAAAACAAACAAAAATGGAAAAAAAGAAACTTTCTAGTATCTTTTTTTAATGTTCCTAGCAAGCAATCACTTTGATCTTGCCCCTCCTGGAAGGAATGCACACACACACACACACACACACACACACACACACACACACACACCCCTTCCGTGCAGGGGAAAATTATTTGTATATGGTAATAAAAAGCTATTTGTAATTTGTCCTTTGTATCTAAAGAGGACCTGATGGATTGATGTCTTGACTTGTACTTGAGTTGTATTTAAGTGAGGTAGAGTTGCACAGTAGTCAGCCTCACTCTCTCTTCCAGAGTCACCAAAGTCCAGTGGCAAAAGGAAATGTAGAACTAAATAGTAGTGAGGCAAGCTAGATTACACTTAAGAAATTACACTGTATTTTCAATAAACCTAAGCTATTCTTTGCCATCAAAGGACATGATTCTTGCTTAGGAAATAGTGATTTCAACAAATTCAAGCTATTCTGTACTGTGAAAGTACACCTTATAAATATCCACATTGGTGATTCCATATACCTGCTAATAATGGAATGCCCTTTTCTCAGGAGAATTATGATGACAGATATTTCTAAAAACAACAGAAAGATAAATAAGCTATAAAATATCAACAATTTGAGTGAGGGTCATGGCCTAAAATAGACCATCCAAGACATACATGATAAGAATATGAGATTCTTGCAGATAAAGAAATAACAGATGAGCAAACCAAATGGTATTCTGATAAGACCCAAAACAGAAACCCCTAGCACATTAGACCAAGAATCTTCTAGGGTCATAGACTTAAATTTGGAAGGGATCTTAAAGGCACTCTAGTCCAATCCTTTGTATTTCACACATGAGGAAACTGAGGCCCAGAGAGATCATGCCCAAGATCACTCAGTAACAAGTGACAGAGGAAGGATTTGAACCCCATTTTGCTGATGCCAAATAATTTCTAGCAACAGATGGATTGCAAAATATATTAAGTGGGAGGAATATTCATTTTGGTGAAATTATTGCTCCATCAAATATTGAAGTAACTACATGTTAGAAGAGACACAGAAAACTTCAGGGTCACATATGAACAGAAGTCACATTTGGCCTACCCCAACAGTTACCTTTCATAGTTAAATTTGGATTAAAATGGTATACATAGACCAAATGACTTCTGAAATTCTTTCCATCTCTAAATCCATGAAGTTTTCTTGGTAAAGATACTGGAATGGTTTGACATTTCCTTCTTCAGAGGGTCAATTTTGTCAGAACTTTCCATTATGACTTGTCCATCTTGGGTAACCTTGCATGGCAAAACTCATAGTTTCCTTAAGCTATATAGGCCCCTCTGATATGGCAAGGCTGTGATCCAGGAGGGAGTCTATAACTTCACTTAGCTATAAAACTTGTGAAGACTACAATACTGATGGAACTCTAGAGAAGCAGCTGGATAGAAAACATTCTGGAATCAGAACCAGTGAAATCTCATGAAACAGTCCTTTGCATCTAGGACACTAATGCAACAAGAAGATGTACTTAGAGAAATGTTGCTGAGGAAATAGGTAACAGAACCCGTTTTTCCATGTTCTATAGACTGATTATGTGGAAAATCAATGTTTCCCAAATCAGTCAATTCAATAAAGTCATGTTTTGAATGAATGATTACTGTTGAGGGGAAACATGAATGGAAAACCAGTCTTGGGCTCAGGAAAACTTGAGTTCAATGCCTGCCTCTGAAATATACAAGTGACTCCAATTTAGTGCCTTAACTTTTCAGGGTAGTTTCAAACGTAGAGAGTTTTAGCATATAAGACTATAAATATACAGCCCAATGAAAGGATGTAGTTCAATCCCCTCACTTTACAGAGGAATAAAGTGAGGCTTAAAAAGTCTAAATGATTTGAATAAGGTACCTAGGCAATAAACATCAGAAGCAGGATTTTATCCCTTATCATGGGACTCCAGAGCCTGAATGTTTTTTCCCTGTACCAAATTACTCTCCAGAAATTTCCTACATCAGTGAAATCAGAAGTCCTGATGAATATCATTTGACATAGCACAATGTTATAATGTAATGCGACAAAGCATAATGTAACATACTAAAAAATAAAATCCCATGATACGATGTAATATGTTACATAATATAATACAGCATACATAACATACACAAGACATGATATAAAATATTATATATGATACAATATTACAATAGCATGTACTATAGCAATATGTTATAATAAAATATAATAACAAAAGATAATGCAATCTAAGAGGCAGCATAGCTTAAAAAAAACTGAAAAAGGGAGATAAGTCAGACATTGTTGGTGATTGAAAGCTAATGACTTTCTTGCACTATATGCTACCAAAGTTCATGCCCACTGCTGCTCCCTTAATTAAAAAGTTTACACTTTGCTGAACCACATTTATTTACACCCACTTGTCAAATGAAGAAAGCTCTTTAAATGTAGGTCAGGTGCTCATATTGTAAGAATGGTTTACTAGCCATGTGAGACTGTTATCACCTTCTCTTTGCTAGAGAACCTCTTCTACTCTTTTGATGAACCACTAGCCTGAGGGATCCCACAGAAGTCTGCAGTGACCATTGCCATAATAAATCTATTTCTTCACTATTGAGTTGCTCTGTTGACTTAAGGATAAGTGACTGGATGCATTAATCAGGGCCATCTTGCAAAATCAAGTTAGGCAGAGGCTGCTGAACAATACAAGCAACTTTTGTGGCTTTTTTTATAAGCATAGCAATGGGGTGTCTTTTGAAGACTGACTCAACTCTGACTTTATTCTTGCTTATAAACAAACAATATTTTCCAGTTCATGGTATTTCTCCAGCAGAACAGAATTAATTATTTACATTGTTATATATGTAAATATGTATACATATATATAATATATATACACATATGTATATATGTATATGTGTGTCAGTGTGTGTTTGTGTATGTATTTTTTTCTAGAATTTGTACATGTCTTTGTACTGTTTATACACTTGAATTGGGAAAGCATATGCAAAACCAATTTGGAGAAATAGTGCCATTTTACTGAAGATGGGAGGCAGCATGATAAGGTAGTAGAGGGCCTCCACCTTGATTCTGGGAAGATCTGAGTTCAAGCCATATCTTTGACATGTACTTGATCTGTGGAACTCATTTGACCACTTTAAGAGTAAAAGTTGAAGAAAGTTACTGTTATACAACAGTGGAGTTTTGACAGGAAGGGAGTTTCCTTGTAGAGAATTCCTTACCCTGAGTAGGTCACAAGTCAAAACCAAAAAATTATCAGACAACTTGTTGTGGTAAATAGAGGCATGCCCTTTGATTCAGGAAGACCTAGGATTAAGTCTTGCCCTTCATAGATGTTGGCTTTGAGGCCATGGGAAAGACACTTAATGTTTTCATTAACTGACATAATGGAATTACTTCTCTAAAACTACAACCTACCTCTAAGTTACTGACCTATAATCAATGGTGTCCAATTCAAAATATACATAAAGATGCCTACAGGCCACACGTTGACTTAGAAAACTACACATTTATGAATTTCTTTCTTTTTCTTTTCTTTTTTTTGTTCTTTTTAGTGAATACATCAACACATTAAAACCAGAAAGCAACCACATTTTAATCTGGTTTGAGCTGCACTTGGGAAACTTATGGGTCTTTTGCATCACAAAGTTGTGGATACATGTATTTGAAATATCATTGAAGGGAGTTTCAACACTAGGAGTTTATTGTGAAATACCTTGTCTAGGCCAACTGATACTAGGAAAAATTAAGCTTGACATTAAAATAAAAATTAACTTCTCTAAACTTGAATAATGAAACAATCTTTGCCTTCAAGGAGCTTTCATTTGGATATTTTCAAACATAGTAGGACCTAGAACAAGAATAAGATTCTCTCCACTTGAAATAAAAGACAAAAGGGAAGAAAAATGAATTTTGCATGGAGCAAGGCAAAGGGAAAAAAAAGTTCAAATCAGCTGAAATGCCGGATTTTGCTATTAAAAGCTTTGAATCTTTGAGGCCCATTAATCAACCAGAAAGACACTCAGCAAACTCTCTAATCCTTTAAAATATTTATTCAGTACTATATAGGAGTGAGTCACTTTAAAAAAAAACGAAACATATAATTTAAGATATAAGTTAAGAGAGATGCCTTTAGAAAATGTAACAGGTTTTAAAGTACTATAAATGACTGGAGAGTATATTGCACAATAATTACTGACAAATAAAAGGAGTTAATCTGATCACCTTAACTAAGCCAAAGGAATAAGCAATATTACGTAAATAGAGATAACAGTTCCATATCTCTGTCATTTGAAACTACTTACCTTTCAAGATTCAGGCTAAGTACTCTATTTTCCACTGGGAACTTTCTATGGTTTCCCCAAATATGGCATCTTTTCTTTCACTGAACTCTTAGACAGCATTGTATGGACCATGGCTTTAAATGTTCATGCTCTGCTTAGTAAGCAAGTCTTTTTTAAGTGCCAACTATCAGCCAGGCATTCTGCTAGGACAAAACATCAAAAAATACAAAGTCAAAAAATAAATTAGGCCTTGCCATGGTCTTATTCTTAAATGGAGAAAATTTGTAAATAACTAAAAACATACATACATAAAATACACATATATGTGTGTGTATATATATATATACACACATGCACGCATATACTTGTATATGTTTGTGTACATAATACAAATGGAAATATATGTGAATGTATACATATATGTGTATATGTACATAGATACTTGATACCAAGTATAATAAATACATGTACCACACAAATAATGACAACATAAGTAAAAAGAACAACAGTAAGATAAAACTAAATCTTAATTATAATGACAAAGCATGATCCCAAAGAAGATATAAGAAAATATAGCTGTAGGTAACATATACATGTACATATATTCACACAATAGAGATACAGTCCTGTGTATATGTGAGTATATAAACAATTGCACACACATATATGCAGTCCTGTGTACATGTGTGTAAATACACTTGTGTATTATCTGTATGTATGTACTTGGGAGTTTGCTAAGTTTACTTTCATTTCATTAATGGGCCCAAAAGATTCAAGGCTTTCAAGAAAAAAATTTCAATTTATCTTAATTTATCTTAATATACGCAGGATATGTATTAGTTAATGTCTCTCTATATAACACGCATATATGCACATTAATTATATACACACACATTAATATACACACACATATCTGTATAGACACGTGTGCATGCAATTGTGTTCACCACAAAATGGTTTTGGAGGAAGGCACTAGCAACTTGCAAAGTCAGGAAAGGTCCCATAGAATGTGGCACTTCAGCTGAACTTTGAAGTAAATTTGGGATTGTTAGGTCTAGCGGTGAGGGGACTTGCAATCTCTGCATAGGTGATAGCCTGTACAAAGACATACAGTTGGAGGAAGGAACGTGATGTAGGAGAAACTCCAAGAGAACCAGTATGGCTGTTCTGAAGCATACAAGAAGTAAAGTAATAAACCATACCACTGGAAAGGTGGGGTTGGCTCAGTTTGTGCCAAATCAAGGAGTTTAGATTTGACTCCGGAGACGATAGAGAGCTACTGGAGTTTAGTGGATTTATTTACTTCATATTAAGTACATTTATGCCATGCCCATCTTACAATGACTACCTTGAGTTAAAAATAAAGAAATAAGCAATAGTGCATTTGAATGCATATTTTAAAAAGCAGCAATCATTTTTTTTTCTGAACCTAGAGTTTCTGATTTGGGTATTTCCTCTATATTCTGCTGTATCCCATCTTTTAGGTATTGGCCAAGCCATGTATTTTTATTATCATATTTTACTGACTAATACAGAGATTCCAGCAAAGGCACATTGCTAAAGTTCTAACAGTATTGCTCCACTTAAATAAAAACTGCTGACTACTTGAAAAAAAGTTGAAATAACACTTACATAACTTTGTTTTTGAGACATATTTATGGTGCTCCTGGAGTATCTGAAGAAATTCCAGTGGTTAAAGCACAAATTATGGAAGAGGTATTTAAAAAAAATTATAGTTATACAAAGTGGAAAAGAAATTCTTTAAAGGGTAATTTTTATGAGATAAAAAAAATCCAATTATAATCATGGGTGTAATCTTTTAACTATAAAGTAGCAGAAACATTTCCACAGGGCCTAGTCAACTCTGAATTATTTTGGTGATTTATGCAATCACAAAATGTAGGAAAATAAGGTACACATGGGACCTTAAAAATCAGTAATGTAGCACATGATAATGAATTTTTTTTTTCCCCTGTTCAAATTCAGTTCAAAATGTTCTGTTTGGTCATAACAGATAGTCTCTTTAAATTTCCTGAGGCAATTTGTAATACAGCCAGTTGCTAAGAGGGTTGCTAAGGGAAATCTGCTAACAGGGCTGATAAATAGCCTCAGTAAACTCCAGCTGAACAGACTGCCTGAGCAGATGGGAGGGGTGCAGTGACACCTTCTGAAATTGAAAAGAGAAAGGAAAGTGGGATGGGAGAATACATGGCAGGCATGAAGGGGACAGGTGTTTCATACTTTCCAAAGGTTGATGCCGATAATAAAAATGACAAGATTACTATTACTACTGCTGCTCCTGCTGCTGCTACTACTACTGTGGTTTCTAGCATCTATGTAGCTTTCAATTCTTACAAAGTGCTTTACATAGATTATCCCATTTGCCCTTAAAAACAACCATGTTATTATTGCCCCCATTTTACAGATAAAGAAATTGGGTGTGAGAGAGGTTAAGTATCCATTTTGCAAGGTAGAAGCTATTATAATTCCCGTTTCACTGATGAGAAAACTAAGACAGCTAGGTAACATGACTTATCCAAGGTCACACAGATATTAAGTGTCTCAGGCAGAATCTGAAGTCAGATCTTCATCATTCCAAGTCTAGCACTCCATCAACTATAACATCTTACTGCTGGTAGAATGAGGGGAAGCAGAGAAGATATTAAGACCTTAAAACAGGATGTCAAGAAAAAAGTTTTATGTTTCTGCACTATAAGCTCCTTGAGGATAGGGACTAGGTTTTCCTTCGCATTCATATTCAGAGAGACAGAGAGAGAGACAAAAGACAGAGAGAAGGAGAGAAAGAGACATAGAGAGACAGAGACAGAGAGATGCAGAAACAGAGACAGAGAGACAGAGAGAGACAGACAAGAAAGACAGAGAGAGAAGGGAAAGAGAAACAGAAACAGGGAGAAAAGGAGCAATGGAGAGAGGGAGAAAGAGAGAGATTCTATCTAGGAAGGATCATTTATAGACAGACTAGGGTGATTCCCTACCAAGCAAACTCCAACATGAAGAAATCACCTTTCCTAGTGCAGATTGGCACCTTCTCTGATCTTCCTGTCTTAGAGAGTTGTCCAAAGCACTAGGAAATTAAATGACTCACCCTGGATCGTAAAGTCAGTTTGTGACAGAAGCAGTACCTGAGCCCAGATCTCCCTGCCTAAGAAAATGGCCATTGCCACCTCGATCACACTACCTCTGGAGTCATAGACAATGGGTGAGAGACAGTCTACAAGGCTTTTCACACTAAGTAAATCCCAGAGTTCCAAGAATCATCACAGGGTCTAAAAAAATAAAGTCAATGAAATAAAGTTGTTAATATCCCTTTGATGTCAGTATTTCCATGGCTATGGTAACTAGGAAATTTTACAGTTAAGCAATTGAGAAGAAGACACTTAATTTCATCTTATCTTCTCTCACACTTCATCTAGATATCCACTTGGGCCGTCTGACCTTCTATCTTTCTACTGCCTGGCTTCTCCTACCTGCACAGTGTCCTTTGATCCAGATCTCCAGAAATCATATCTCTAGGCTCTGGGGGAGTTCATGAACTCGCCTTTGGAAATATCCCAGTGAGGTTCAACTATATTGATTGATGAGTAAGGGCAATCCTGGACCAGAAAACACTTCACATCCCATGGAGGCATCCAGCCCCATCATCTTGTCATCTGCCCTTTCCTTCCTCCCACCCAGAATGTGGCTACCCAATGGATCAATGCCCTGCCCTTACGACCTCATAACAAAATTCCTTCCCTGATCACTATTTCTCTTTATGTGTTGTCTTATTATAATTATAGGAATTCTTTAACTTTTTTATGCCTCTTGGACTCTTTCAAATCTGATGAAGGTTATGAAGATTATGAAACACTTCACAGAAAAAAAAAATTAAATGCCCAAAATAAAGTACATAGGATTACGAAGGAAACCATTTAAGGCGAAATATATTTATCCAAAAATATATTTAAAAAATTCTTATTCTCCATTCTCAAGATAAGAACACCCACTAATAGGATGCCAGATCTATCAGGGTAGGGTTTTTATTTTTTTATATTTGAATCGCCATGTTGAACAAAATGCGTAGCATAGTGCAAACAATTTTGTTTCACTTATTCATTCATTTGCAAAAATTCTTTCTACTAGACGTTCCATCTTGTAACTCCATGCATTTTCATTGACTGTCCCTCACCCCGTGACTGGACTGCTCTCTCCATGCCTCCTGGCTTTCCTGATCTCCTTCAAGTCTCAGCTAAAATACCAGGTGTTAGAACAAGCCTTTTCATATCTCCACCTTAATTCTAGTGCCTTCCTGCTGAAATTATCTCTAAATTATCCTGTGTGTATATGTATATGTGTGTGTATATATGTATATATGTTCACACACATATATGTCTATATATGTATGTGTGTGTATCATGGTAAGAAATTATATTCTAGAATGGCAGCCAGAGTTGCAAGAGTTGAGAAACAGCCCCAAAGACTGAGTCCCAGAGGCTTCCCTTGTTTGCTGTGCATGAAGAACAGTGGATTCTTCATCTGACCTGGGGTTCATTATCATAGTAGTGGTAAGCTATGTTATTAGCCACATTGGTCTATGGAAAGTGCATTAATTC
Source organism: Phalanger gymnotis (assembly GCA_028646595.1). Taxonomy (NCBI): domain Eukaryota; kingdom Metazoa; phylum Chordata; class Mammalia; order Diprotodontia; family Phalangeridae; genus Phalanger; species Phalanger gymnotis. The sequence goes on from CM053623.1 coordinate 188,479,617, forward strand.
TTAGGACAGTCTGCTGAGGGCACCCCCCCTTGGCATAGGATGTCTTCTGAAACACTATGTATTTGGTGTGTTTAATCTGTTTATTATATACTAGGTTTTTGTTGTTGTTAATTACAGCATAATGCTAATTTAAGAGAAGCCTGTAGATTTTACCATTAAGCCAGCTAACGGAGTCTTATGTTGAAGAATAGTCTAGCTGTTTGTCTGCTGCTAAAATCAAAACAGAATTAAAATTCATTTATTTATTTTTTTTTTTATTTTGAGGAAAAACACAATGAAGATCCCTGGTGGTGCATAGAGGGCAGTGGTGTGGCAGTGCTAGGACTCATCCTGGCCACATTTTGGGAACATTTACACTTTACCTCAAAAACCCTTCTCTGTTTGTGTGGCATCTTTGTGTTCTACATTCTAGAATGTAAATATGAGCTTGCAAATCCAACATATTTTTCATTACCATCTAAATTTATAAAACAAATATCAATTTCTGTTCTGTTAATGGCAGTGCTTATTATACTGTATGCTATGCATTGAACTAGGCACTTCCATGGGTTTCCAAAGAAATATTAAAAAATGATCTTTATTGTTTTTGTTTGTTTTGTTTTTTGTTTTGTTAAATGACTTGTCTAGGGTCACACAGCTAATTAGTATCAAGTGTATAAGGCTGGATTTGAACTCAGGTCTTCCTGACTCCATGGCTGGTGCTTTATCTGTCACACCACCTAGAGGCCCCATGATCCCTGTTTTCAAGGAATTTATAATAAAGTTTTAAGAAGTGGAATATTCCTACCAAAAAAGAAAAAAGAAGTGGAAACATTTCTAAAGCAATATCAGCTATTTCTAAAGCATATTTAGAACAGAGATAATTGATCTGGGCCAAAGCTCTCAATTTTATTCATGGGCCAATCAAAGCCTGGGGAGATGAAGTGAATCATGCAAAATCACAAAGACATAAAGTCTAGTAGCTGAGATAGAATTTGAACCTCTTACCTCTGATTCCAAATCCAGCATGTATATACATGTCCGTAACGACATACCAAAAAGAATTTTCCTTAAACTAAAGGAAACCTCTAAACTATGATTCCAAACCAACAAATCATAAGAATCCAAATTCTTGCAATATTTCAGAATGAATATTCCTCAGTGTTATTTGCCCACTTTGAGTCTCTGAAGGAAAAGAAGGTAAGATAAAATTTCCCAATCAAATAGATAGTATCAGAATAGCGAATTGAAACCACGTAGTATTTTTTTCCCCTATACCTCCTACAGGAAGCCTTTCCTGACCCCTACACATGTTAATGTTCTTCTTCTCTTTAAATTACCATTTACCTATTAATCTTTGTATAAGTGGTATCTCCCCAATAGATTATAAGCTTATTGAAGGCAAAAAAAATCTTTTTTGTTGTTATTTTTACTTTGTATTTGCAAGACAGCTGGGTAACACAGTGGAGAGAACATGGGGTTGGAATCAGGAAGACTCATTTTCGTGAGTTCAACTCCAGTCTCAGAAACTCACAATCACTTAATCCTCTTTGCTTCCATTTTCTCATCTGTAAAATGAGCTGGAGAAGGAAATGACAAATCATTCCAATATGTTTTTGCCAAAAAACTAACAAAACAAAACAAAAAAAAAACAACCTAAATGGAGTCACCAAGAGATGGACATGACTAAAACATCTCAACAACAAAATCTGCAGGACCTAGTATAGGACCAGTTTCAGATGACTCAGTCTTACTCTCAAGAAGTTTACAATAAGATTAAACCTGGTATGTGTGTGTGTGTGTGTGTGTGTGTGTGTGACCACAAATATTTATTAAGGACCAGGTTCTATGTTAGACTTGGGGATCCAGAACCCCAAATTAGAAAGGTATCAAGAAGTTTACAGTCTTTAGAGTAAGATGACATTGGGGGAGAGACATCACTGCCTAGCAGGAGCAATCAGTAAATCATCATGTAGAAAGCAGCATTTGAGCTGAGCTTGAAGGATGCCAGAGATTCTAGGAAGCAAATGTATAGTTGTTTGTTTGTCTCCAATACTTTGTGATCCCATTTGGGGTTGTTTTTTGCAAGGATACTGGAGTGAGTGGTTTGCCATTTCCTTCTCCAGATCATTTTACAGATGAGAAAAATCAGACAGAGTTAAGTGACTTGCCTAAAGTCATATAGCTAGTATCTGAGGCCAGATTTGAACTCACGTGTTCCTGACTCCAGGCCTGGTGCTCTATCCATTGGGCCATTTAGCTGCCAGTTATGAAGAGGGATTCAGATCATGGGAGTCACCTGGTGTAAAGGTGTACTACATAGTAAGATATTTAAAAAGTCTAAGAGACATAATTTCTGGGTAATTAATCATTTTATTAATAATGTTAGCATTTTTATTAATAAAGAGGTCAGTAGCACTCTTAAATGCCAACGATCCCTCATGGTGTTGGCTCCCAGTTTATATGCCCTTAGAAAAGTGGGTGGCACTCAACTCTGGTTAATAATTAAAAATAGAATGAATATTATGATAAGTAGGTTCACTCCCAAGAGGGACTGAGTGATATCATATCACTCTTGGACAAAGAGACTATCTCTACACCCAGACCACCCCTAGTCTTGGGCAATCTCAACAAAGGAGCTACCTCCACCCAAACTTGCTTGAGTGAAACACAATGGACAGGAATTCACCTTGGATTAAATTCCTTGTGAGGTTGGGTGGGGTCTGACCAAGATCCAGGATAAAGTTAGTTCAACTTAGACTTACCTTTTAAAACTTTAGAAAAAAGGGGGAAGGGAGACTCTGGATCTCTCCAAATCATTGGTTATTAAGAATTATTTTTCTCAGTTGGAAGATTCCATTGGTCCCTGCTTATTTTATTTTTTAATAGGTCATTTGAATAGTATGTGATAAAGTGAAAGCCAACACATTAAAATTACATATTTGGTTGCTGTTATTGGTATTGGTTTTTGAAGTGTAATAACTATACCTCTCCAAATTATTATTTGGTTGTGCAATATCACTTCTGACTGATACAATTCATTGATTTTCAACAATTCAGTTTCTCAATAGAATATTATATATATGATAATGTAATGACTTTGGGGTCAGCCTTGTAATATTAGGTTGGCCATAAGGATGTTCGTACATGCTTTAGCTATACCAAAAGCTATTTTGTGTTCTTTGTATCACATTGGAGATATGTTTTAGTGATACATAAAACAAAGAAGTCTGATGCTTCTTCCTAAATACTAATATTCTCATTTGCAGATTCAACCCAACCATAAACTGCATTGTTATCTATTAAATGTCAAAAGCTAGACTTTACAAGCACTGTTCAAAACCTAAGTTTATGAGGTTAATTACCAGTGCATTACTCATAAGACAATCTTTTTATTGGTAGTATAATATTTTGTTAGGTGTGTGTGGTAACACTAAAATGCATCAGCCATAACTGCAGTTTGGTTCAGCTTTAGTTAAAAAAAGATGGTTTTTACTAAACTACATGAAATTTCATTCTTATGTTTTACCTTTCTTTCTGAAATCTTAATTATCACCTAAGTATACCTTGTAAATTAGGAAGGGAAAAAAAAAACTTTCTTCAAATTACCTTACCTGCTTTTTTTTTTCCCTTTAAATCACCTTACCTAATAATTGCCATAATAGAAATATGTTTAATTTTTTATACAAAAAATCACAATAGAGAACCTTGCAACAACAGTTGCCATTTTTAGTTAGGCAGTCACCAAGTCATAAATGATTACAGCTGATCTGTTTTACAGAGTTCCCATACATGTTTAACAAAATCCTGTACCAAGAAATTAGTTGTACAGTCTTTGCTGCTATACTGATAATTAACCTTGTAAATTGGCTTCTAAGCAACACTTGCACATTTCCTTTAGGGAGGGGAGTGGAGAAAACATTGTAAAGTATCACTTAAGGGATTAATTGAGTTAAAACTGGGACTAAAAAAAAAAAAAAACTTCACCTAGTGGTTAATGGCTCAGATGCAAATACCTTTCAAGGCACAAACTGAGAAAAGAAGAGGGAACAAGAACAGCAATTGGAGAAGGGGTAATAAAGGGAGTGGTTAAGTAACAGGTTGAAACAGCGTCAGGGGAAAAAAAAAACATGGGGAGTGGGAGGTAATGACAGGAGAAATATAGGCAAGGGTGGAGTACTATGGGATCTTACAAGTGAATAAGTACCTTACAGTTCTTGCAACAAAAGTGTGAAATGTGTAGGCTGTAACTAGCATATAATTCCCACCTTTCAGAATGAACAAAACACAATACTGATGACATCGACTGTCTTCAACTCAGTTGATAATCTCAGAAGGATAAATGAAAATCATCACCTAGTGAAGGCCTTATCATCTGTATTGAAAGATTTTTTCCTTTCTCTTTTTAATTTAATTAAAATGAGGTTCCAAGGTGAGGCAATTAGAGAGGAAAACAGAGGAAGGATGAAAACTAAATGGATAAAACAAGCAATTGAAGGAAAGAGCTTCAGATTAAGAACCAAAACAAGGAAATCCTGATTGAACAATGGAAAGACTTCTAAATGTGACATTCAATTCTACAAAGGTAATTTTAAAAATTAACTGACCAGCAACAGGAATATTCCCAAATTAATCTTTCTCTTTGGGCAAAATCACTCCTGGACTGAGATTTTCTTAAGGTGAAAAAAGAGTAGAACTCCAAGTTATTGTTGACTCATACATATGTTTCCACCATAATCCAAGGATCCATGATTTCATTACTAAGGATCCTTGGCATGCAGCCACTTAGATTGAAGCCTTGGTAGGTTGTCTTTGAGAACTACAGTGGTCAACAAACTAATCATTCTACAATGAGTCTCTGTGAATGTAACAAGGCCTGTCCTCAGAAAATACAGTTGTATTCATTTTCCAGGGCTCTGCTTCAAATTCTTCTAATCTTGTAGGACTTGTCAGAGCTTGTACTTACTTACTGGCATAGCTCTTAAGTACTTAGGTATCTCAATTTAACAACGAGGCAACAAAATTGGCCTTTTGTTGAAAAACTGTCTTTTTGGAACCCAAGAGAAAGACCTTGGCCTAAGTTACCTGATGGCTCCTTTCCACCTTTCCAGTCTGATTACGCTCATCTCCCTTCCATACATTCTACACGCCGGCTAGACTGGCCTATTTTCTCTTCCTCATGTGACGCTCCATCTTCTGACTGTGTGTCTGCCCTGGCCAGCATTCATGCCTGGAATAGCTTCCCTCCTTACCTTCCCCTCCCTGGAAAGAGGTTGGTGGAAGGGAATATGCATTTATATAGCTTCTACACGCCAGGTACTCTGCTAAGCATTCTACAAATAAAACCACTGAATCCTCACAACAACTCTGTGAGATATTATCTTTTCGCAGTTGAGAATACTGAGGCAGAGAACAGTTAAGTGACTTGCAAGGGTCATACAGTTAATAAACATCCGATGTCAAATTTGAGCACAGACCCCCATCTTTATCCACTGTACCAGGCAGTTTCCTGAGCCAGCACAGTAAACACTTAATAAATGCTTGTTGACTGAGAAGTTGAGAAATCAAGAGAGCTTATATTGCTAGTAATTAATTGCATGCCATGGGAAGAAGTGAGATGATTTTTCTTTTCTAATTTCTGTTACCCACTGCTTCCATTCCTAAACTGCCTCAGCACCTGAGGTCTCCTCACTCCAGAACGAGGAAATAAGATGAGCTGGATAGCCTCTGATGTCCCTCCTGGCCTCTAGATCTATGATCCTATGACTTTATATGAAGTCATTAAATATCATCGCATTAGATATGGCCCAATATTCTAACCTACCGAGATTTTTTTTTATCCTGATTCTATAATTGAATCCAACCCCAAGCTTTTTTCCCTTTTTAATCATCTACTGCTTCATTGTGACCCTGCCAATGGTTGACAATGGAGGTGACCCTGGTTTTTGGAAGGCTATGTCAATGAAACACATGAAACTGGTCAGTCCTACCAAGATAGAAGGATCTCAAGTAAGGGCCTGGCATCAGGCTGGAGGTCTTTTTTTTTTTTTTTCCTGAGGATCAATCTCCTTATATTCCCAGGGGTTTTATCAAATATTCACATGTCAAAAATTTACTTTGAGATTTCAAATAAATGAAATGTATTCCATATATGTATATATGTACAAATACACATATATGTATATGCATATAACACACATATATGCACACACATATGCATATATACACATATGTGTACATGTACACACAAATATATACACATATATATAGTTATAGTTGTAGTTATAATTATAGTTATAGTTATAATTATACTTTTAGTTAAACCTTCCACATCATAGGGTTAGAGGTGCAGCAACTCCATGATCTGGAAATTCCTCATAATTTTTTTTTGTTGTCTCTTCACACCACAGAAGAAATAGGAATTATTATGGTATTAAAAGATAAAATATGTTGGTAGTATACAATACTATACATATAATTTATGCATTTCTGAGTTTCTAAACTTTTTCTGTGTCATGTGCTAGCCTTTGTGTACTGTCTGGGACTTCTGCAAAACACCCCCCCCCAAAAAAACATTTCCATTTAATTTCTTATGCCAAGCCATGATATATTGAAACTGTCATGGGGAAAGTCTCCATGTATAAGGGATAACCGTATATCTTTTGAAGCTTTCCAGGCAAAGCAAAGTAAAGTGACAAGCATTTATTAAGCACATGCTATGTCTCAGATGAGGCAGCTAGGTGGTGCAGTGGATAGAACACAGGGCTTAGAATCAGGAAGACATATTCATGAGTTCAAATCCAGCCTCATACATGTACTAACTGTGAGACCTGGGCAAGTCACTTAACCCTATTTGCCTCAGCTTCCTTATCACTGTAAAATGAGCTGAAGAAGGAAATGACAATTATCTCTAGTATCTTTGCCAAGAAACCCCTAGAATGGGGAGAGTTGGACACGGCTGAAGTGATGTGTTGTATGAAACATATTTGTTGTATCAGGTACTGTGTTAAGTACTGGGCAGGTAAATACAAGAAAAGTGAAAAATAGTCCCTATCTTCAAAGGAGGGAAGACAAACGCAAAAGGGAGGAAGGAAATAAAAAGCAGAGATAGAGGGAGGCCCAGGTATCCATGAGTGAGGTGGCATATGGTCAAGTTCTGGTAAGCCAGGATCAAAGCTGAGGATGGAGAGGAGTAAAAGATGGCTGGTCTGGGATCCTTTTCAAAATGGAGGCCCTTGGAGTAATTCACCAATGAGAGGTGGGGGCAGCATGGCAAAGAGATGTTCCTCTCAATCACATACAACAAAATGTGATTTTTTAAAAAGTTAAGGAATGTTTTACCTATTGGGAATTTGAAGATGAGGTAGCAGGGCATAGTAGATAGAGTGTTGGATTTTTAGTCAGGATGACATGGGTTAGAATGCTGCCTTACACTCTTACTAGCTATGTGAACATGGAAGGAGTGTGGTAAATATCTAATGACCTGCTCTCAAAAAAAAAAAAAATATACCTATGACACATTTTTTAAGCTTAATTTGTATTATTAACATTTTTTTCAAACACTTTATGTTCAAACAGTCAACAAAACAATAAGTCAAACTTAGATTTGTAGCATTTGTTGATTTTCAAGGTGTAAATAAATGCTTACATTGAAAACTTAACAGTCAACTGTTGTGACCCGGTTCAAGCTGACTCCAGCATACCTGTGAAGTCTGGGCTATTCACTTAATATTTTCAGGCCTCAGTTTGCTTAACACATAAAATATGAAGATTAGACCAGATGACATCTGTTATTCCTTCAAATTCTGTATCTGATCCTATGAAAAACAGCATATTCTCTACCCTGAAGAAGTTTACAACCTAACAGGTAGGATGCACAAAGTATGATATAAGGTTGAATATAGTAAAGGAAAAATAGAAGCCCCCAAGAGGAGGGATAAATTCTTTTTTAACCCCTAGCTGAGGTGAGGTGATAGGATTGACAAAAACTTCATGGAGGTTTCATGATATGCAAGCTGGACTTTTAATGAAAGTAATTTCAATAATCATAGCTGTGGAAGGAGTGTACGCTAGGCTTGGAGGGTGGCTTCATGAATGCATGTAGGCCAGAGAGCGAAAAACATGGTTAGGGGATAACTAGATGAAGAAACTATCAGGAAAGTAAAATGCACAGATGGAAATGAAGTAAAATAATTCTGCAAAGACAGACACTGAAAAGAAATTATAGAAGGCTCTAAACCCAAGCTAAGGAGTTTGTATTTTATCCTAGAGATAGATAATACAGAGTTACTAACAGTTCTTTGGCAGGGACAGTGACATAGCCAGATGTATCTCATAGAAAGATTAATTTGACATCTACATAAAGGATGTGATGGAAAGAGGAAAGAGTGAACTCAGAGAAATCAGTTAAAAAGTTATGAGTCTTGGTGAGACATGACTAGGGTTGTAACAGTGAGAGTCGAGGAAAAAAATGTATGATAGTCAATATTATGAAGGTATACTCAACAGATTTTGATATCGTTTCAATGGGGTAAGTTAGGGAGATGGAGGAGTCTCAGATTCCCACTATTTCATACTTAGAAGGGTTCTCAGAGTCTGATATGTCCTTGGCCAATAACTCACGTTAAATCTCAACAAAAGGTCTTCCAGTCTTCAGTTGAACACCTCCAATAATAATGGTTATCATTCATATAGAACTTAAATGTTTGGAAAGTACTTTACAAATATTAGGATCAAATTAGAGGGTATTTTTTAAAGTGCTTATCACAGGATAGGCACTAAATAAATACTAGTTATTATGATCATTCAAAGGATATCATAAGAGACTGTAAAATGTTTTGTTGTAAACCAGGGCTGTACAACCTTAGGTTTTTATTGAAACAATAGACAATAAATTTTCATTCGCCACTTTAGTGAGAGCTCTGCAGTAGCTCACTTTCATTTACTAAAGCATTTATGTAAATTTCTATGCTTGTAGGCAGGCCACATAAATCGCACTGCAGACTGCATATGGCCCTGCTACATTTTGGACAGCCCTGTTGTAAACTACAACATTTCCTTGATTTACTAGACAAGGAACTCTGTCAAAAAGGAAATTATTTCAGTTCATCATAATTTGCTATCAATGAAGCCATACTGACTCTTTGTGATTACCATTTCCATATTAAGATTTTCAATATCCATTCTCCTTTTTAAGGTCTTCTATAAGAATGTGCAGAATCAAAGTTACACTCCCTGGCCTGCATTCTATATATTTTACTCTCATCTCTTACAGTTAGGTATGACTCCCAATTTGGTGTCCTGGATGTCTTATAGAATTATAGCACCATTGATTGAATTAGGGAAGTTTTTGGAAGAGGCAATGGATTAAGTTTTGGGACATATTTAGGTTGAGGTGTTAGGAGGGAATTAAAGTTGAGATTTCTAGCAGGAAGTTTTATAGGAAGGTCTAGAACTCCAGGGAGAGATTGATGCTGTACACATAGTATACGGTATCGGAGGGATAATGACAGTAATTGCCCAGAAGAAGTCCTGAGGTTAGTCTTATCAAATGGGTAATTAGTGAAAAAGCTGTGATTTTAAACCTGTCTTCTTCATCTATGTCCAATGATCTTACCACTGTAATGTTTCAAGTTATCATTTATGCCCATTTCAATTTGAAGGATGATAAAATGCAGCTGTACCCACATTTGGGGTAGGAAGGAGGAAGATAAGCAGACAAAGGAGACTGACAAGTTATTCAGACAGGTAGAGAAAGCATGTTATAAAGGATGTTGATTAAAAGAATACCAGAAAGGAAAAGAAGGTCATCTCTGGTGAATTTCCTTGACTAATTCACTGACATCATGGTGAAATAATTGTTGTAACATGGTGATAAACTGAGTATTTGAAGTAAAGGAGGAAAAGAGTTGGAAAAGACTATAAAAGAATGAGATGGATAGTGCTCTCATCAGAAATAAAGAGGGAATTTGGAAAAATTGGAGACTATTTTGTTTATTTTGTAAGAAAAAAACAATTTTAAAACAACACAGGCATGAGCTTGTAAATGACAATTTCTCAAACTCTCACAAAATGTACCTAAGCACAAAGATTTTTTTTTTAATTTCTAACCTGTTATTAAGTTGTTTTTATTAAATCAATCATTGTGATAATTACCATCCAATGAAAGACTACTGCATTCACCTTGCAAATACTATCCAGCATTAAAAAAAAGTTCTAACTTGGGAAAGGTATGTTTTAAACAATGATAAGCATACAAGATGTTGTAAGAAGAGCTTAAATTTCACCTTGAATTTATAAAGAATGAAAGCACAACTTGAATTCAGCTAAGTGTTTCAGACAGGATGTTTGTAGTAATAGATGGAACAGGGTAATTGACAGCTCTTTTATCTGGTGGAGAAATTGGTAATTCATTTTTATCTATGGAGAAATTTGAGATTTAACTAACTAGAATATTAAATGCTCTTGAAAATAAACAATGGGGCCCAATTATTATTGCTCAGAAGTATCAATCAGCCAGGAGAGAAGATAAATGCACTGTGATAATGCGATAGCTAATCGTCTCTAATAAAAGGAATCATAGGAGGGCTCTTTTCCAATTTAGCATTTCATGAAGGCTTTGCAATAGATCAACCTAATGGATAAATGGATTAAAAAACATTAGCAGATAATTTTGCTGAAATTACTGTTGAAAAACAGCATATGGGTGTCTCATGGATGCCTTAATATTCAGCATCATAAAAATAGCATATAGATAAATGGTAAAATAAACTCTAAAGAAGTGTCTTAATTCTACCAAATTGCACAATTGACTTTAAAGAGCTCTATTTGTATTGAGGAACATAGTAATGTTAGCATTATGCATTTGTTTACTTAGGTCTCGTTTTTCTCACTTATGTGATGAAATTATGTTTTGTTGCCCACTTTCTGTTATTCCGTCACCCTTTCAGAAGAGGGTTAAAGAGAACTAAGGTCTATTTTTCCTCAAGATCTTACTTGAGAATAGAGATAATTTCTTTCTTTGTACTTGTATGCCACGGTGCCTGACACACAGTAGGCTCTTCATAAATACTTGTTATTTGTTTGATTAATTGATAAAAAATAGATAGGAAGGAATCACAGGATACTAGGTGTAGAGCTGGAAAGGTCTAAAAGATCAAGTGGTCCAATATCCCTCATTTTCCAGTGGACAAAACTGAGGTCTGAGAAGACAAGTGAAATTGCCCAAGGTTATACACAAGATTTGAACTCATGTCCTTTGACTCCTATTCCAACAGCTTTTTCATTGTACTACGTTATGCTTTATTAATTATGCTGTGTTAATTGAATTATCTTGTACTTTAATAACTAGAAATTTAGATGAAAGAATAAAGAAATAGAACACGTTACAGATTTTAGAAAGCTTATAAGCAAAGAATGCAGGGTGTGGAGTCAGAGAAACCTGAGTCTGAATGCTTCCTCAAATAGTCAATAGATGTGGGATCCAGGGAAATGAATAAAGAAATGGGCATTGGCATGGTCTCACAAATTCCAACAGAAATTTAAACAGGGTAAGATAATAACCACAAAGAACTTTGCCACAAAACTCCAGCTTTTTTTGCCAAATAGAAGAAATTGCTAGTTAAGGGCAGCACTAACATTAATGGGAATAAAAGGGGAGATAACAGGGGGGAAAATGGGTTTGGGAGATGTAGAATAGAGGAAGAGAAAAAACTCATTGTTAATGGTGTCTGTCTTCTTGGTAAACTATGTGATGAAATGATTTTCTTAGAGTAAGGGAGCATAGTGTGTGTGTGTGTGTGTGTGTGTGTGTGTGTGTGTGTGTGTGTGTGTTTGCGTATGAGTGTCTTGAGGAGAAAAGAGAAGCTTGGAACATAAATTGTGGGGAGTGCAATAGAGAAGTGGTGTCAACCTCAAATATACTGGGTTTTCTGATGGCACACATTGATTTAGAAAATCACAAATTAACATTATTTATGTTGTATTGTATTTTTATTTATTTTTTAAACATTTCCCAATTACTATGATATCTAGCTTGGAAGTTTCGTTTTGCTTGTAGCCCATAAACAGTGAGTTTGACACCTCTGCTTATACAGAGAATCAATCAAGGAAGAATAAAATGGTTTCTGTGTAGCAGCAAAGGCCTGTTTCAGATTAGACAACATAAACTTTTCTTACTCCATTAAGCCCCAATCCTGTGATTTCTTCCAGTGGTATTCAATAGCTCTTAAGTAAGATCAGTAGATTTGGAGTGATAAGATTTTAATGTTTGGAAACAATGAGTGGTGAAAGGACACACGTAAAAGTGATTGAAAGGGAGATGACAAAGGAAAGTTGAACTGCTTTAACCATGGTATTAAGATTCTGGAGGAAAGATAGGGAGGAATGACTTACAAGTGAGAATGTGCTACAATGGAGAAAGCAGTGGCTGAAATCAGAGGACCTAGGTATTCCTGATACTATGTTAGCTTGATATCCTTGAATAGGTCAGTAAACGTCCTTTGCCTCAGTTTCCTCATCTGTAAAATTAGATGGACTCACAGATCACTTATAGCTCTAGAATTATGATCCTATTGACAAGGAATGGAGAGACTAAAGTTTGTGTTGCAAAGTATTTTGGGATGCAAAAATGCTTTTGTAAGCAAGTATAAATTTAGGAGTGGTCAGACAGAGGGATGGACAGAAGGATAGGAGCTTAGGGACAGGAAGAGGAGTTTCAGAGCTCTGAATGATTGGGATGTATGGGTAAGTGGTGTGTACATGTATGTCTGTGTCTGTGTGCCTGTGCCTGTGAATTAAAGTGAACAATAATCTAGGACCCAAATAAATGCATCATCTCATTCTTTGTATTTGTATCTCTGGTGCCTGTTACATAGTAGATGCTTTATGACTATGTGTTGGGTGATTGACTGAATGAGTTAGGAAATGACATTGACATGACATTTGGGGAATTACACTGTTCTCTACCCAACCTTAAGCCTAAAACAAAACCAGACCTTTTAAACATAATTTAACAGTTTTGTTGAACTATGACTACAAGTAATATTTTTGGCCAGTCATAGTGAGCAACACTATCTGTTCTCTGGAAAAAGAGAAAAATCAATTTGAAAAGCAGAAGATTTGGGACAGGTATGCGAAAAAGGAAGCTTACAAGAAGACATAAGAGGAGAAGAAGCTAAAAAGCAAGGACAGAAGATTCTCTATTTCTGGTCTATTTTTTTTTTTCTATAAAGTTTACAGGAGTAGAGGAAGCTAGAATAAAGAGAGAAGATGAGAAAGAAAGACCAAAAGAGGGCAAAGAAGGACTCTGCCAGAGTATGAATGCAGTAAGAGAACTAAATTCAAGCAATCGTCAAGAGAAAAAAAATATTCTGAGTAAAATTTTTCACATAAAATAAGAGCAGCC
>CM053623.1:188493500-188512095 GCA_028646595.1 Phalanger gymnotis
TTACTAAAGTTAAACTGTTTTGTTTACCTTCCTACATGGAAATATGATGTATATGATTCATGAGGCCTCAGTATTAGGGTAGCTGAAGGGAATATATGTGTGTGTGTGTGTATGTATGTATGTATATATGTACATGTGTATATATATGTACATGTATATATACATATATGTGTGTGTATATATATACATATATATATATAGACAGAGGGCATAGGGTGAGTTGAATATAAAGGGATGATATCTTAAAAAATCAAATTAAGGGATGACAGAGGAATATATTGAGAGAGGGACAGAGGGAGAGAGAGAATGGGGTAAATTATCTCGCATAAAAGTGGCAAGAAAAAGCAGTTCTGTAGGAAGGGAAGAGGAGTCAGGTGAGGGGGAATGAGGGAATCTTGCTCTCATCAGATTTGACCTGAGAAGGGAATACCATACACACTCAGTTGGGTATCTTACCCCATAGGAAAGAAGGAGGAAGAAGATAAAAAAGGGGTATGATAGAAGGGAGGGCAGATGGGGGAGGAGGAAATCAAAAACAAACACGTTAGAAAAGGGATAGGGTCAAGGGAGAAAATTCGATAAAGGGGGATGGGTTAGGAAGGAGCAAAATATAGTTAGTCTTTCACAATATGGGTATTGTGGAAGGGTTTTCCATAATGATACGCGAGTGGCCTATATTTAATTGCTTGCCTTCTTAGGGATAGTGGGTGGGGAGGGAAGAGGGGAGAGGATTTGGAACTCAAAGTTTTAAAAACAGATGTTCAAAAACAAAAAAAAATAGTTTTTGCATGCAACTAGGAAATAGATACACAGGCAATGGGGCTTAGAAATTTATCTTGCCCTACAAGAAAGGAAGGGAAAAGGGGATGGGAGGAGAGTGGGGTGACGGAAGGGAGGGCTGACTTGAGAATGGAACGACCAGAATATATGCCATCTTGGACTGGGTGGGAGGGTAGAAATAGGGAGAAAATTTGTAATTCAAACTCTTGTGAAAATCAATGTTGAAAACTAAATATATTAAATAAGTTAAATAAATAAATTTAAAAAAAAAGAAAAAGGGATATCTTGATTTTTACAAAACGTACTCGTTATAGCATATACATGTTACAGTTCTGATACTTGTCTGTCCTTATGAATTTTTTCTTAGGATTATAAGATATTTTAAAGAACCAGAGTCATCCTTTTCTCCACTATCCCCAGATGTCAGCATTCTTGCCAAGCTCTGATAATTATCTCTGATTATCTTGATGAAGCATTCTTCAGGAATATAAGATTATATTAGGATTTTTGGTGTTGGTCCTCTGGCCTCAATTCTCTTTCCACTGCACCAACTTCCACTAAAGCTCAGTTCTAAAACTCAATTATGACATCACCATCTTACTCAAAAAAACAAACAAACAAATAACTCCAGTGGCTCCCTATTGTCTCCAGAATCAAATATAATATGATCTGGCATTTAACACACTGTGTACTCTTCCATTTTTCTTCCAGGCTAATCCCACCATATATCCTACATGCCAGTGACACTGATGTTATTATTACTTGCATATGACACTCCATCCTACCTACCCTTTTCCTTCTCAGCATCTGTACCCGTTCCTGGAATGTTCTCCCTCTTCATCTCCATCTCTTGGCTTCCCTGAATTCCTTGACTTCCTTCATGTATCAGCTAAATCTCTCCTTCTTCAAGACATCTTTACTGGTCTCTTTAGCTACTACTGTCTTTCCTCTGAAATTACCACCCATTTCTACAATAGAAGTCTTCTATGTGTTGTTGTTGCTCATTTGTTTCCAATCATGTCCAACTATTCACCGCCCCATTTCAGGTTATCTTGGCAAAGATAGTGGAATGGTTTGCCATTTCCTTTTTCATCTCATTTTCCAGATGAAGAAACTGAGACAAACAGGGTTAAGTGACTTGCCCATGTCACATAGCTAGTAAGTGTCTGAGGCTAGAAATGAACTTGAGAAGATGAGTCTTCCTGGCTCCAGGCCAGGTACTCTATCCACTGTGACTTGGAGTTATTTTTTTCCTATTAGAATGTGAAATTATTGAGAACAGAGATTGTTTTCACTTTTCCTTGTATCCTCAGGGTTTTTGCACAGTGCCTGAAACATATTAGGCATTTAATAAATGCTTGCTGACTGACAGTTTATTCTCCTCTTTACGAGGATTTCTAAATTATTATATCATGTCCAAAAGAGTGGACTAATCTAGAAAATCTGAACTAAGTGAAAACACCCTGTTTTCCGGAGCTGGAGCTATCGTATTCTTGCTAGTTTTCTTCATTTCATGCATCTGGGGTTGTCATGAAATTGAAAACCCATTATGTTGTAGATGTGTTTTCTCAGAGCAGGAGATAATTGAATAATGAAGGTCAGAAAAAAAAAGAACCCTCTTTAACATTGAACTTCACATTTTGGACTGATTTTAAAAATTCAATATTTTAAATTGCCTTCTTCTTGTCCATTTTCCCCTAATTTTCATGCTTCTACATTTGACTGAAAATATATGATTTAGTACATCTATACGTTATTACAAAATTACAAGTCAAGTCAATTTAATCATGTTTCCTGTCTCGTAATATACTTAGTGTGTGACCAAAGGCAAGTCTGTTAACCTCTCAATGTCCCAGGCAACTCTGAAAGACTCTAAGTGACAGAGCGGGTGCTAACCTTCACTTGTTGAAGAAGTTTCCTCCTTGGAAGTTCCCAATAAACTTACCGACTTAATGGCTGAAAACCGTATGGTCTCCAGTGATGAACCATTTGCCCTATTGAATTGATTTATGGTCTCAGATGGAAGATAAAATCATTAGGCAAAGAATCACAAAACAGAACATTATTAGTTCATATTATAAGTTCACATTATAAGTTCTATATGGGATTATAGGTAGGAAAGAATGCTTCATGGAGATAATCAGAGATAATTATCTGAGCTTAGCAAGAATGCTGACATCTGGGGGTAGTGGAGAAAAGGATGACTCTGGTTCTTTAAAATAGCATTACTAGGATAAAGTACATGCAGGGAACAGGGACAGTATTCACTGGAAAGATCACTTCTTTTCTAGCTCTGAAGATAGGGAGAGTGAAACTCCATGGTAGCCTAAGGTTGACTGTAGGGTGGAGTTGTAGTACCCTGGACTACTTTGTACCCTCTGAGAGGAGGTTCTTCAAAGTCTTTCTCCTCCAAGGATAGAGTTGGGGACCCTTCAGGGAAGGAAAAGTGCTTTCCTAGGATGAGCTCTCAGAGGAGGGGTATTTCATTGGTCCATTAATCACAATCTGCTCAGGGAAATTGGGCACTTCAGGGTTCTGCAGCCTAAAGACAGGGGTCAGCCTGTTCAGGGGTGAAGGATATGATTCTACATGCCTTGTTCAGACTGGGAAGATAAGTAGTATAGTTATCTGGTAGCCTCAGGATGGATAGGGAACTTGGGATTTATTCCCTGACACATGATTTTTCCACCACCAACTTCAACTTATTCTTCCTTAGGTATCACGGTGCCTAGTTTTGACCCTAGAGGCATCCTAGGGAGAAGGTATGTGGTATGAAAAGGTATGGAGATAACAGAACATTCTGTGTCCTTCTCAGACCTCATTGGTGGTACTATATTCTGTCCTGGGAACCATGGTTTATTAAGATCTGTTAAGCTGGAGAGTATCCAGGAAAGAGTGAGTAAAATATGGAAGGTCTTCAGTCAATCTCCTCTAAGGATTAGTTGAAGGAAATGGGGATTTTTGCCCATAAGAGAGAAGACTCAGAGGACAAGATAATTCTCACTAGACATTTGAAGGACTATGAGTAGAGGAGTGATTGGACATACTGTTTGGCCTCCAAGGGGAGGACCAAGACAAATGGGTGGAAGGAGAAAAAGGAAAATTTATATTTAATGTTCAGAGGGAGAAACCTTCCTAACCATTTGAGCTGTCTCAAAGAGAAATGAGCTACTTTGAGAGGTAATAGATTATGTCCTGGAATTCTTCCACCAGAAGCTAGATGACTACTTGTTAACTACATAATGGTGGTGGTTGATCTTTTTGTGTATGGTCACTGAGATCCCATGCAGCTCTCAAATTTGGTGGTTCTATGACAAATGGAATAGGAACATTTACTGCAAAGGGTATCAAGAGGGTTAGGGATAAAAAAGAAAAGAAAAAGCCTTGCCATATGAGGATTAGTTGAAAGAACTGTGTGGTGGTGGTCATGGTTTACACTTTGGAAAAGTGAAGACTCAAAGGGTCATGATAATTATCTTCAAGTATCAAAAGGTCTAAAAGAGATTAGATCTACTTTGTTTAAACCAGAGAGAAGAAAATGGAGCAATGAACTAAAGATTCAGGAAGAAGAACCCACTTAGTATTTAAAAAACAAAATCCTAAAAATTAGAGCTCTCTAAAATAAAAATAGGCTACTTCAGGGAGTAGTGAGTTCACTACCACAAAAGAATTTCAATTAGTGTTGTTATTCAAAAGATTCCTGTTATTCTAAGGAAGGGGGGGGGTCTTAATGTGTATGTGCATGTGTGTGTGCATGTTTTTATGTGTGTGTGTGCATGCATGTGAGTGACAGACTCCTTTGACAATCTGGTGAAACTTAATCAAGCCTTCTCAGATTAATGTTTTTAAGTAAAAAAAATAAAATAAAACACATTGTATTACAGAGGAAAGCAAAAGACAGTGAAAATAAATATGAATTTTTCCATCCATATTTGCAAACTTTCTAAAATCTTTCAATAAAAATATTGAGGGTCCATTGACCCCGGGTTATGAACGTCTGGATGAATCTAGTATATTATGCTATGAAATCCTATGATTCTATGATCACTCCAGATTCTTAGTTGCTATTCAAGGGCTTCCAGATGAGGTTAGGCTTTGTTCTCTATGCCTTTCCTATAATTCCTGAAATAATCCCCATTCTCTCCTACATTCTATTTTCTTAGAGTTCTTTTGTGCACTGGCTATGGTCCAAGTTAGCAGAATACTCAAGTAGGTGTCAAATGCCAGGCCTGGCCTTAGTCTATGGAGATAAAATTACTCATTCTCTTCAAGTATCCATCTTTGGGCTGTTGGATCATGTCAGTAATTCTTGTCCTTGATGACAAAGGGCTATAGATCCAGAAAAGCTTATGAGGGGCTCAGAAAAGAATGTGTATTTGTCCATATTTGGCCTTTTCACATGATCAGGTTACTGAGTAAACCTTAAATCCACACACATTGAAATGCATAGGCATTTCATACATTTCACTGTTTTGTATCTGTATTTCAGAGATCATGTCCAACAGTTCTGTCAGGCTGTTTTTCATTCTTATGTCGAGATCTTAATACTTCTCACATTCAGTAAAAATCCAAGATACTGATTTTTCAGCTACAGAAGAGTGAATGGAGCATGTATGGAGTGATATAAAGAATTTTCCCATTCTTGTCTGGAAAGTAAGGCTTAATGTATGCAGGCATATATTCTCTTATAAGCAGATGTTGACATTACAAAATACGAAGTAATTGGGCCCAGATGGTGAGCTTGGCACAGAAAAAGTGCTTAGAGGAAACTTAGCACTTGACAGAGAGATCCTTGCTGTTTAAAGCATGCCAGATTTCTTTCACATTTAATACTTCTTTGAGAAGAGAATGATTTGATTTTTTTTTTATCAAAATAGGAATATGCAAAATGGATCCGAAAAAAATGAGATTTCAATGTCAAATGATCATTAAAAAGTTGATTTGTAACTAAATATTAGTTATTTATAATAAAATAAATGTCTCTCTACATATGCGTCCATATGTAAATATTTCATTTCATCTACAATAAAATTTGTCATCAGATGAAACATATTTGAGGACATAGAAATCTATATTTGGAGTCAACCAGCCTTGGGTTCACGTCCTGACCATCACATAGTACTCTCTGATTCCAACAGTCTTCCTAACTTTGTTATTACTGTTGTGTACAAAACTATCCTTTTAATTCTGCAGGTGTGACTCTTAGGGTCATGCTCTACTCCTCACTCCCATAACCAATATATTTGCAAGTCTGGTTCAGTCTACTTCTATGTTTTTTTTTTTTTTCAAATTTTTCCCCCACACGTACCATCCTTGTTCAGGCTCTCATCCTGTCTCATCCAAACTATTTCAAATTTCTCCTATTCTTTTCCCCTGCTTTTACTTTCTTCTCTCCAAACTGCTCCACATAGCCACTAATGTGATATTCCTGACGTACAGAATGTGTCATTCCCCTGCTCAAAAAGCTCTAATGGCTCCCTATTGCCTCTAGCATAAGACATGATCTCCTTTTCAGCACTTAAAACCTTTTACAACATGGTACTAATTATGCTTTGCAGGCTCATTCCATGTTACCCACCTTTATTTAATCTTTGGTCCAACAAAACTGTCTTTCTTGATCTTCCTCACACATGCTTTTCTATCTTCCAACTCAGTGACTTTATACAAGCTGTCCCTCATGACTGGAATATATTATTTCTTTGCCTTCTCTTAGAATCTCTAAACCAAGAGCTCTATGGGTAGATTTAAGGGGGTTTGTGAACCTGTATGGGGGAAAAGATATATTTTTATTTTGAATAACTTCTAATTGAAATTTAGCATTTTTTCAATCATTTAAAAACATTTTTCTGAGAAAGGCTCCATAAAACATCACCAGACTGTCAAAGCAGTATATTATTACAGAAAAGCTTATTAATCCCAACAGTGGATATTTTCAAAACTCAGCTCAAGTACCAGCGCTAAATGAAGCCTTTCTCGATGCCCCTGGATGCTCCTGACTTTCCCCTAAAATTACCTTATATTTACTTTGGATATATTTCACATCCCCGCCCCCCCGCCATGATACCATGTAAGTTCCTTGAGGGAAATGAACAGTTTTCTTTTTCTCTTTGCATAATACATGGTTCAGAGATATCTTCCAAGAAATATGGATTTAGTGATTCATCATGGCAAATTACTTTACCCCTGAATGCCCAAAGACATTCTCTAGGACCATAATTTGTAGATAAATTGCTAATCTAGAGGAGTGAATTTACATACTAGGAGTTCCCTTCATTGATGAGATCACCAGTCAAGTGTATCTCCCTCAGAAACTATATCTACATATCTCTATCTATTTTAATATATGCATACACGTATATTCAGATATACACATACATAGATATACACACATTCACACATACACATATGTGTGGACATGTATATATACATATAGGAACTTCAGCTTTATTGTTCAGCATCTTTCCTCTGCTGATTATCTTCAATTTATCCTGTATACGGGATGTCCCAAAAGTCTTAGTACAGCTTTACGCTACTAAATCTTTAAAAATGCACTCAGACTTTTGGGACACCTTGAATAGCTTGCTTGCATGTGATTGTTTCCATCATGTCCCTGCCATTAGACTGCAAGTTCCTTGGTAGCAAGGATTGACTTTTGCCTGTCTTTGTATCTCCAGCACTTAACATAGATCTTGGCATACAATAGGATCCTAATGAAACCCATCATTTTGAGTTATCATTACTTAAAAAAAAAACACTGCACATTAATCTTTCTCATGCTATGATGTCCTTTGTTACCTAGGCCATTGAAATTTAGCCTTTCTGTGGGGCTAGCATACTCTATCATTTGGATTCTGAAAGTGATTTGTCCTACTGTCTATGGGTCTTCTGCTGTCGGTGATCTTTTATTCAGTTAAGTTTATCTTATTAGAAACAATGTAGTATAGGCCTTTAACCATACTATTCATTATTGCTGGGGAGTTGGGAGGAAAACTGTGGAGACTCTCAATTCTTGCTATGATTTACCTTATTTTATATTACCCTCATGATAATTGAATAACAATAAATCTAGCAAAGTTTGCTTTCAAAAATGACCAAATATGCACATACAATACTTGTTTCATAGGTTTTAACAGAGATGTTAAAATGCCTGTTTTGGGAAAAACATAACTTTACTTTTTATTTAATAGAGAAAGCCAGTAGTGTTTCTTATGTAGCTTGGCTGTGTCCAATTGTGTATGTTTAATTTAGAAAGGACTTCAATTCTTTTACCCCCCAAGGGCATCTTGTCCACATGCTGGGGCTCCAGCATGGGACTCCAGTACTTCAAAGTGGGATCCATAGAAGAGGATATTAACGTTGCAATGGATGAAAAACAGACCCAATATTTAAAGTAAGACCAACTAGTAGAAAGCCCAGATCAGTTAGGCTGACAGAACAGCTGAATCTCTGAGTGAAAGTATTCTTTGAACATCATTTCTGCCAGAAGTGAGGAAACTTTAAGACAATGGTGCATTTTAGAGAGGAAGCATGGGGAATAAGAGTGCTAGAATTAAATTCAAATAACTTCAAATCTCATCTGAGCACTAGCTAACTATGTGACTCTAGGCAAGTCACTTAAGTTCTGAGAATCTCAGTGTCCTAATTGGCCAAATGAGAATGATAGTGTTCTCCATACAAGGTTGTCATGAGAATCAAATGTGATACTGTATATGAAGTTGTTTGTAAACTTTGAAATTCTCTCTCCATATATATATATAATATATATTTGTATATTATATATATTTTATATATACATGTATGTTTGTATGTATATGTATACACAGTTATATATGCATATATATGCTATTATTACTACTACCCACTACTTATACCCAAGAACAAGTCACTTACCTCCCTGAGACTCAATTTCCTCATTTATAAAATGAGAATAATGATATGTGTGGTCCTGGGATTGTTGTCACAGGGAATAGTGACACTACACTCACAAGGTTGTTGTGTCAAATAAACTAAGGTATATGAAGTGTATTTTTTAAAAAATTACAGAATCATATGTGTCAATTATTTTTAATTAATTTATCCTCTGGCGGTGCTTAATCCCTCAGATGCAGAGAAATGTCAGAGGGGAGTGGAGAGATGATGAAGGAAGAGACTAGTCCAGGGATGGGGAACCTACAACCTCAAGGCCACATGTGGCCATCTAGGTCCTCAAATGTGGCCCAGGGATCTGCTCTGTGAAGTTTGGATTCAGTCAAAGGGCCACATTTGAGGACCCAGAGGGCCACATATTGCCTCGTGGTCACAGATTCCCTACCCTTGAACTAGCCCCCATATTTTAATACACTTGTAGCAATAAGTATGTCCACCCCAAATCTGACAGCCCTGATAGAGCTGTCTCAGAATTGGATTAACCATAAGGAAATTGTTATTTTGGAGGAATAGGGAAAATGGTATAAGGAGGAAGTAGTTGAGAGTTTCCTTTTGGGCCTGACTACCTGAGATTAAAAAAATATATATATTTGGTTTTAATTTCCACAAGGTTCCTTAAAATAAATGGCCAGATAGGAAAACCTCTTCTTTTGTCTCTATCCTTCAGTGTTTTTTTTTTTTTATTCTCTCTCTCACCTTTTACTTCTCTGTAATCTAAATCTGATAGCAGGATAAAAATAAAAGATAATTTTAGATTCAGAGTTGATAAGACCCATCACAACTTTGGGCCTCAGCTACCTAATCTAGACAATCTAGAGAGCATTGACAAAATTATCTCTAAAATGTCTTCCTTATCTTAATTCTCTGAGCCTGTACTTCAGGCCAAATATCATCTGCTGTTTTGTAGTACTCTATAATGCAGTACTTAAGTTGATAACAAAATAGTCTAGGCCATTAGAATCTTTGTTCATGAGTTTGTGCTTTCTCTAGTTACTTGATTGCTTTCTAAATACTATTGTTCACTTATACTAGTATATAATATTTCAGATCGGGACCCATAGGACTCTCCTAATTTATGCGTCAAGAATGCCGGTACAAAAAAAAAAGATATTGTAAATAAACACTGACTTATTGATCATTTGATGATAACCTCAGAACCTAATATTCAAAATAATAAAATTGGATGCAACAGTATTGCACCCTGAGACTTTGTAAAGACTTGAAATTCTTCAAAAGCTACTTTGGAGTTAAGAAATTCAGGTAAGGAGTACCTGAAACTGTGATGTATGTTACTGAACATTGAGTACCTCCTTTTTTATATTTGCTTTAAGGTCCTCTTTTAATCTATCACTCACCTCTCACTTCTCTGTAGTCTGAATCTTATAACAGGATAAAATAAATGAAGAATTTAGTAGAGTACATTCTCATGGATTTGGACTTGGGTATCTGGGGTTCAAATCCTGTTCTTGCTATTTATTGCCTGTTTGACTGGGGGCATTCCATTTCGTGGCTCTAGACCTCTACTTCCTCGTTTCTTAAAAGAAAGATTGTATTAGAGAAGACCTAAATTCCATTCAAGCTTTAAATATATGATGCTATGAACATTAGTTAATAAAAGTCAAGGATTCCTAGTACCCCATGAATTTAATTGCTTATGGTCTCCAGGGGAGGCATCTTGAACATTTTTTTAATCAGCTAGTGGTATTGTTGTGCTTTTCATGTGGGTAAAAAGGTTTAAATTAGAAAAGAAATATTGTTCATTTAAATCAACCAATAAACACTCCTTTAGACACTGGGGATACAAATACAAACAGTGAAACCCTTCTTTCAAAGACTGTATTCGATATAAATAAGGCATCACTTTAATGCAAAAGACAGTTGCAACACAATGAATAATTAGTGTTTTAGAATAAAAAGAAATCTTTCGTAATGGCAAAGTATGCTTTATTTTTCCATGATAATTAAAAAACCCTACATATTAGGTGTTTGTACCTCTAAGCTATTTAAAATATATCTCTATGTCTCTACTTAACTATTTGTAAGTTTTCTGCATGTGAAAAGTTAAAAAAAAGAACTCAAGCCTCTTTCTTTTAAATCTCACCTTCATGAGCTGTGTGGAACACCTATTAACTCTGTTATTGAATTTCCTAGAAGTATTGAAGCTGATCAACAGCTCTTCATGGATCAGATTCCTTTCAATAAAACCATTAAATGAGGCACATGGGTGAAATAATTATCCTTGGGTTCTCTCAATGCATTCAGTAAAAAACACAGTTAATATAGTCTTCAGGAATTCCATCCCTGCCGGTAATGGATGACCTTTCCTTGTCTTCAAGTTGTAGAAGATGTGGTATATAGAGTAGTGGAAAAATACTTTCTCTGGAGTAAGACAATCTACATTTAAATTCTAGCTCTGCCTGTGTGCCTTTGGGAAAGTCATTCAGGTGACTCAAAGCAATTAATTAATCAACATATACTTATTATATACTTGCTATGTGCCAGGTAGCATTTTGGATGTCAGTTTCTTAATCTGTAAGATGAGAGTGTATGTGAGGGAGTCATTGAACTCTCAGATCTTCTCAGGGCTTTGTGTGTATCCATGGTTAAGTGTGTGCATAATATTCTGTGATCATCACATTAGACCTAGAAGCAATCTGAGTTTATCTCTTTCTTTTACAAATGAGGAAACTGAGGCTTAGAGAAATTAATTAAATTAAGTGGTGAATCTGAACTTGGGTCTTTCTGACCATAAGCTCAGTGCTCTATTCACTATTCCATGCTACCTATATAAGCACTTGCATAGATCCATGATCTAATTGATGTAGATATTTTCTCCAAATGTATACATTTAATCTATCCATCAATTTACTTCCTATGTGGTTCTTTTCCATGTCTGCCCACAGATAATACATATGAGATGTTATCTGTGCGACTAAAGACCTTCCTCTTGATCTTTTAACAATCCAAGGAGTCCAATGGATCTGACTCCCTCTTACCTTTCACACTTGCCATATAACCAGCCCTTATCTTTTCATGGTCATATATTTTTTTAGTTGATTTTTTTGCTACCTCTTTGATGTTACTCATTATTACTAATGTTCTACCTGCTTATGCTTATGGTTTTCTTCATTATTTTTTGAGGTTGCAAATATATGACATTCAGAAGGGCTTTTGGTAAACTACGAAATATCCAGTAATAGGCTACCAGAATAGTGAAGGCTCTCAAGCTGATACCGTATTAGAATCTATTGAAAAAACTGAGGACATTAAGCCTGGAGAAGAGATCTACAGCTGCTAGATATCCTTGTAGAGCCTAGTTTTCTGGGGTCTCCTCACTTCCACCCCTCTCAAACAGAAAGAGGAAGAGGCAAAACCTCATATGAATGGGTTCTGCTACCTTTCTTTTAGGTTAGAACACCTAGACTAAGCCTCAGATCTGTTAGAAAGGTTAAGTCTGCAACACATAATAACCAGACTAAGAAAGACTGCTCTCCCTACGTTAAGGAGTAGTCTGTCTGCTTCTAAAGTTTACTTTCCAGTTTAGAGTTTAGGGGATTTTTAGTTTAAGATTTTGTGAATAAAGTTGATTTTTGACCTAGTTTTAAAGAATGGATAGAAACTATATTGCTGATAATATATAGCCACAGTTTGCCATTAAGTCATTTCAGTCATGTTTGACTCTTTGTGACCCCTTTTTTGGGTGGGACTTCTTGGCAAAGATTTTAGAGTAGTTTGCTATTTCTCCAGCTCATTTTATAGAGGAGGAAACTGAGGCAAACAGGGTTAAGTGATTTGCCTAGAGTACACAGAACATCCAAAAATCAAAATTCAAAAGCGTATGTGTGCTGGCTCAAAGCCTATATAATTTGTCCATTTTCTTGGTTACTTTTGTGTTTGCTTAAATTCAATAGTTCAAATGTTTTGAAATAAAAAAAACAGGTCTAATTATACTCTATAGTCTTTTGGATACAATTCTTTCTGACAAAAAAATAAATTGATAACTCTATCCCCTGTTTCTATTTGACTTTTGGTAAGAAAATCCTTATGACTCCATTTGAACCTTTATGGGAGTTGCCACCCAGACATTTTTTCAGAGACTCTGACAAAGAAATTCCACAGGAATGAACAATATGAGGTATCATGGTCCTGCTCAGCACTACCTCTTCCTCCCCTCCCACCAACCCCCACAGGTTGATCTTTTGAATCTTGTCATGCAAATGGTTAGGTAGAGATGCTTAGAAGAAATCCCACAGCTCTAATCCTTTTTATCCCCTGAAATCCTTTCTCTCAGATACAATGGTCACTAACACACTAAAACACACACACACACACACACACACACACAAGCAAACACAAAACAACCAAGCAAATGAACAAACTGTTTAAGCCACTAGATATATGTTTCTGACTTTTGATTCTTGAAAGTTATAGTGTTCTATGAAATGTAGCTATATATTATCAGCAATAAAGTTTCTATCCATTATTTAAAACTAGTTCAAAACCAACTTTATTCACAAAATCTTAAATCAAAACGTCCCTCAACTCAAAACTGCTACCACTGTGAAAATAACCTCTACTATAAAAAGAGTACAAATATATTTCCTCCTCATATTTTTAAACAAATCATACAAATATTGGTTGATCTGTAAATATAAATGTTAGAATCAGTTGTTTTCTCATGTAAGATGAACACAATCTTATGATCTGTCCCTCTAGCAACAACATAGTTTTAGAAATTTGGAAATCTGTGACGGATCTAAAGGTGGTATGACACACCTCATTTAAGAACTTCCAATTGTTCAAAATAAGACCTGAGTAAATATTTGTATGAAATCAGATTTCTAGATTCAAAGTACATTTTACATACTATATGTTTTAATAGGAGTCTACTATTTTAAATGACTGTAACATACTTATTGATCATTTTCAAAAACAACTTATTCTCTTGGACTCCTAAGATCTCCAGACCTAATTAGTCAATTGACATTTTAGAAAGTCAATTTATTCCATTTTTATTTCCTTTCCTTGTTAAGATTCAGTTATCGAGCACATATATGGCAATTTTAGTCCAATCATAAGCATTTAGCATGAACTATATTAATAACATTGAACATAGCTCTTTGAAATATCACAGTACATAAATACAACCATTTAGTTTTACTTAAAGAATTCTTCCTAATTATCTATAAATTTTTAGAGAGAATGGACTTTAGACAGTCTTATTTTATTAGAAAGAATACTGAATTTATGGTCAGAGACTATACCTGGGGTTCAGTCCTCACTCCACTACTTACTACCTACCTTTTTCTCCATGAGCAAGGCCATTCAAATATTTTGGCCTTCGTTTCTGCACCTGAATAATGAGGAGCTGGACAAAATTGTTCATAAAAGCCCTTAGGGCATTAAATACTATAATCCTATATATGAGGAAAATAGGGCTGAGTAAGATTGTCAAGCACAAAGGTCTCTTCCATCTCAGCACTTTTCTACTTCTCCTTTCCCTCCTTTAAAGTATTGATTAAATTAAATTCAGTAAATACTTATGTCTACATGTGCAAGATGCTGAGAGATGCTGATAATTTGGTGCACCTGCAATTTCATCAATGTGGGCATTTATTCAATTAATGCAGATCATAACCCCATCTTTTCCCTCTATTCTGGTATACAAAAGGAAAATGAGATGTCATCCCTGCCCTCATGCAGCTTACAGTCTGATTAATGGTAGTCTACTACTGTCATTTAACCCTGTTTGCTTCAGTTTCCTTACCTGTAAAATTAGCTGGAGAAGGAAATGGCAAACTACTCCAGTATCTTTGCCAACGAAACCCCTAAAAGGGTCATGAAGAGTTGGACATGACTGAAAATGACTAAACAACAACGTTCATTACAAAAAACAGTGATTTTATCTAGCTATAAAATCACAGAGAGCATTCAATAAAAAGGAATTAAGCTAGTCACCTATCCTTGGCCTGTTTCTATCTGAACTACACCCAAAAAATGTGAGAATGAGATTACAGGTGATCAATTAACAAGTATTTCTTAAGCATCTATTATTTGCCAGCCATACTTTTAAGAATCAGGGTTAGAGACAAAAATTAAACAATTCTTTTTCTCAAGTAGCTTATACTTTAGCATGGGACATAATAGATAGATATACACATATGTGTGTATATATGTGTATATGTATGTATATATGTGTGTATACATAAGTGTATATGTATCAATGCATGTATGTATGTCTAAAATTCAAGGACTAGAATTCGAGGTTGTTTTGAGACCTACGGTTTTATTGGTTTGGTGTGCTCCTACTGACATGCTGTCTTTCTTGCACAAAATATATGCAAAATAAGCACAAAATACATGAAAATATAAAAGGACCAGACACTAGTTTCTGGAGGATAAGGAAAGGCCTCGTAAAATGGTGATTGTTGAGCTGGTAATTCTGATAGGTAGATGTAAGAAGGGAAAGCATTTGAGGAATCGGGGAGCAGCTGGCTCAAAGTCACATCAGCAAGAGATAAATGAGTGCCAGAAGGGCAGTTTGGTTGGACTGTAGATTGGATGAATGGAATTGTGTATAATAAAGCTAGAGAGGTAGGGTGGCACCAGGTTGTTAAAGTTTTATCCCAAAGGAAGGATTTTGCCTTTGACCAAACAGGTAACAGAGAAACACTGGTGTTTTAGAGTAATGGAAATGGGTGCTCAAGCCTGTTCTTAAGTGGGAAAAAGCACTTTAGCAGCTAAGTACATGATCATTTGCAGAGGGGAAAGACTTGAAGTAGTGAAAGCAATTAAGAGCCTAGTGCCAAAGTCCAGGTACAAGGTGAAGAAACTGAGCACAAGGCCCATATGAGTAGAGGAAAGGGGACAGATATCAGAGATAGAAAGAACAACAGGGCAACAAACTGAGTGTATGAATTCCTAATAGTAGCAGCAGCAACAACAAGAATAAGAACAACAGGCATAATCTAGGGTGATTAGGTAGCACTTTCAGACTTAGAATGTTCTGTCTGACATGACTAAAAATCTGACCCACTTAAGAAAGCTGTTAGAAATTTAGCTGGAACTTACTAGGGAGCAGATGCAGTTTGTAGAGAGAGAGCCTCAGGAAAATAAAAAGAAAATATATGTTAGTGGCAACTACTTGGTTAAAGTCGACAGAGTTATCATGCACCAAGGACTGCATCTGAAGCATTAATTTGATCACAGGGTTTTTTTTTAATACTTCATGATTTCAATGAAATTATAGAGCTGTCATCAGAATCATGAGCTGCAAGCTGAAGTAAAGTGTGCTAAGGGAAGATTGTTAGCTTCATGCCATAGACAATAATATGGAGGCTGAAAGGATTTTTTTTTGCTCAAATCATACACACACACATATACACACATACATACATACATATGCATGTATACACAATATACAAACATATAAACACGTGTATACAGATAATATAACATCATATACATATGCACATGTATATACAGATATACATGTAAATATATATGTATACATGCATTCACATGTATGTATGTAATACACAAGTATATATGAGTGTGTTGATAGAAAGATAGATAGATAGATAGATAGATAGATGGATGGATGGATGTACACTCTGATGTCTAAAACTTATAAATCTAAATCATGTTGATGCAGATAAAACTTGAACCCAAGTCTTACTGACTCAAAGGCTGACTCTCTCTATTCACCATGCCACAGTGTCTCAAGGTCAAGTGCTTGTTAGTTAATTAATTTTTGTGTGTGTCATGGATTCCTTTGGCAGTCTGGTGAAGCCTATGGAGCCCTTCTCTGTATAGTGTTATTTTTTTTTTTAATCACAATAGAAGGAAATGATAAATTACAGTTAGAGGTTAGTGAAAATCAAGATATATATATGCTTCCCATCATCCAAATTCATGAATCCTTTGAAATCAATGGATCCTAAGGACCTCTATGGCCTCCTGCTCTAGGGCAATCCAATATAGAGACTATACTTATCTGGTTTGTATAAAGCATCTGTATGTCCTATAAGCAATATTATTTTTTCAGTCTATGAATCATATACATTGAAGTTATATATAGTCCAAGTTATACAGTCCAACACTCTTTTGTAGTCAGAGATAAAATGAATTGGCCAAAGTGACCAAAGTGACCTAGGCAGTAAGTGGCAGAAGTGTGGGGAGGGCATGGGGATGTGATTTTGCTGATTGAAGCAACATCCTATACCAACAAAGGTTAGAACATTCCTCTGGAATTTACTGTTTTAGAGAGATGCCTAATGTACTGAGAAGTTAAGTGACTTGCTTAGAGTCATATAGCCAGTAAATGTTAGAAGCAGGAATTGAAACCTAGATCTAGTAACTTCAGATATGAGAATCCTTCCAATATAAGACATTCCCACTAAGCTAGATTTAGTTCACATATACACATATGAACATGTATACAGATGATACAGATACATGCAAAACCACAAGTACAATCTATGTATATGTATTACATATGTATGTAGCATATGTTTACAGTACATGTGTATATTATATATAGCCATTGGGCCACTAAGTGGCACAGTGGATAGAGTGCCAGACCTGGAGTGAGGAAGACTCATCTTCCTGAGTTCAAATCTGGTGTCAGACACTTACAAGCTGTGTGAACCTGGACAAGTCACTTAACTATTTGACTCAGTTTCCTCATCTGTAAAATGAGATGCAGAAGGAAATAGCAAACCACTCCAGTATCCCTGCCAAGAAAACCCCAAATGGGGTCACGGAGATGTAACAACAATGTAGCTAGTGGCTACTATGGCTGTGTAAGACCAACAACACCAGCACACAGAAGGGCTGCCAGCACAGAGTCTTTGATCTGGTTTTCTAAGGAAAGCAATTTTAAGGGGTTAACTTTAATCAAACATACACATATCATTCACTTAGTTCAGGGGGAAAAGATCGTCCCCCAGAACTTCAGGGCAAATACAAATAGAAATTACAAATAGAGACAATATAAACAGATCAACATTTCTGTCTTACCAAATAACAACATACATAGTTATCAGAAAAGCACCAACATCTTGGTTTTCCAAAGCTGGGGAGGGGACTGCTTCAACAGCTACCTAAAGTCTGGTCACCAACACTCTTTCAATGAATGTGCCCCCGAACAAAATGCTAACTCTGCGTTTGCATACCCTTCTTAAGGCTGGAAGGCTTCACACCTAATCAGCAAAAGGGTGTGGGTCTAGGGCTTCACACCTAGTTAGCAAAAGGGTGTGGACCTGGGGCTTCTTACCTAGTAAGACTTAATCAAAGACACTTGATTACTTCAGTATTCTAAAAGAGAAAATAGTCAAAAAGTCCCACCATAATTACTATTACAGGAGAGTCAGACAAAAGGGAAAAGACTGGACAGCGACAACATAATATATACATACATACATTTAAAATCGGTGTTACATAAATATACTATATATAGCATATGTGTATGTATGTTTATGTGTATTTAATATATGTATGTTATATGACTATGTTAAGTGTGTGTATATGCGTATGTATTTGTGTGTTGCCATTTTACAGAGAAGGAACTGAGGTAAATAGGGGTTTAGTGACTTGCCCAGGATCACGCAGCTAGTAAAGTGTCTAAGGACACATTTGAATTCAGATCTCCTTGATATCAGGCCCAATATGCTATCCACTGTACCACTTAGCTGCCAATATAAACTGTAGGATCAAACACAAAATCCTTTCTTTGGGATATAAAAACTTTCATAACCTAGCTTCATTCTGCCTTTCTAGCTTTGTTATACATAATTTCCCTTCACACAATCTATAGTCCTTCTATATTGGCCTTCTTGCTCTTCCTAACAATCAACACTCCTATCTCTTGCCTCCATGACTTTGTGCT
>CM053623.1:188512595-188543666 GCA_028646595.1 Phalanger gymnotis
ATTCCTCCAAGAGGACCCTCTCTCTTTCTTGGGTAGGGGAAAAGTTAAGTTTCTGGTCTCAGTGCAATTGTTCTTCAAGAGATAAACACAAATGAGCTGCTGGTTATAACTGGATAAGTTGCACTATGCTCTGGCTCAGTGGATCTATGTACTCATGTGCTTTAGGCACAGTATATGATACACCACATTTTGTAGTTAATTACCATCCTATTGTGCTTCATAGTGCTCTGTTCATCTAGACATTAAGTCATTCCACTGGATGATGATGGCATTCTTCAAATAAATCATAGTCTTCATAAGCTATAAATTGAAATAATAACACAAATTTGGAACCTGGAAACATTCAAGCACTCTAAATCATTTGACAAGTGAAAGGGATTAGGCTTCTTGTGCTTGGTGCCAGAAAGCAGAGTTAGGAACAATATGTAATAGTTGCAGAGAGTGAAACATCTTAGTTTGATTTAAAGGAAAATGGGGCAGCAGTGGTTTAGAGAGCTTATATCTAAGAGTAGAATGGGATGCTTTGGGAGGCGGTGGGTTTCCTCTAATTGAAAGTCTTCAAGCAAAGGTTGGTAAATCAATTGTCACATCTGTTGAAGAACAGATTCATAGTTAGATAAATGTTGGACTTTATAGTCTCTAAAGTACCTTCTGACTCTCAGATTCTCATAAATGACTTATATTTCAGCTTAACTCTTTTCTCCTTAGGTCTCTTGATGTTTACCTGAAACACTATTATTCCCCAATGTGTCATTTTTAAATGCAGCCCTGGTATAACTACATCATAGTATAACAACCTAGGGATGTGTTCACAGTTCAAAAAATTGGCAAAGTTACTTGTTAGCCATTGTTTTTTTTTTAAATCCATCTGTGCTTTATGCACCAAACAATAGATTCCTAGGAAAGGGTAGAGAAAATTGTGGTAGAATTGCATGCATAGGTCACATCAACTCTGACTATTATAAGTACCACAGTCATGATTTATGTTGGAAACACTGTCTTTTCTCAAAATCCTTGCTGTTATATTTGAATGTTTGTGTATGGAAAACAGGGGCAAAGGAAATTGAGGAATGGAAAAATTTGAGCCGTATGTGTGTGTATATGTGAGTGTGTGTGTGTGTGTGTGTGTTCCAGGAGAATTCTAGACTATTTATGGAGGTATTTAATTAAAAATGTGAAAAAAAGTTACCTACTAGGACTTTAAAAAGTCCTATTACTCTGTCTCTTAAGCCAAGTACATGACCCAAGAAGGTTTTGATTCTTAATTTAAAGTTTCAAGTTAAGTTGAAAAAAAAATGTTATGCTGAAGCTTGGGTATGAATGGTGAATGTGTGAGTGAAGGTGTGTGTGTGTGTGTGTCTATCTGTGTGTATCAATTTTTCCTTTTTGATAAAGGCAGGTTTCTGAGATGAAAGTTCTGAGATGAAAGACGGAAGTTTTGTGACTCTGAGCATATCACTTAATTTTAGTGTATCTCAGGACTCTCCTTCCCAAATCATCGTTACATTTTACTTGCATTAATTTGTGAAGGGAGGGTTCATACAGAGAGTTCCCTTGGCTAACAAAATTGTAGATTTCTCCCATATCTCTATAAAATTGATTGATAGCTAACAATGTTAAAATTAATATCTATTAACTAGTCAATTTGTGTAGTGGACATGATTCCACTTTGCTGAATACCTGGAGGAGAAAAAAATTCCTAAAAGTTTATTTAAGAAAAATGTAGTCTCAAGTGGATAGCACAAATTCAGATGTTTAAATGGACATTTTATTATGCAGTCTGTGTAGTGTGGAAGGAGGGTAGCAATGAGCAGGCTTGAGTAGGCTTGGCTAAAGGAATCTCCCATTTGTAGGAGGCCAGAAAGCTTGCTTCTTAAGACTCATGAAGACATGCCATGGTAGATCTTTGAAGAGATTTAGAGCAGGCACAAACATTCTGTAACCTTTAAAGCTATACTAATAACAGCTATATAAGCAAAGACACCCCCAAACACACCCACACACATACACATATACACACACACAATGCTATAAAGACTGTAGAACATAGTCACCTCTACATAGCAGTAATCTATAAAGGTAAATGTTTAACAACTTCTACAGGAAAAAAGGATGCATGGCACACTTTTAAGTGTTTACCAATTTCTAAGCCATAAAGGCTCACATAAAACTTAACAATCTACACTCATGAGCCAGTTTGAGCTGGTTCCAGAAGACCCTTGCCCCTATACCACATTGGGCTTAGACTTCACATAGTTTTTACACTGGATTATTCCCACCAAGTTCATTTCTTTATGAGACATTACTACCAGATGAGTTCCCATCTCAGTTACTGATGGGATGGCTCCCAGAGAAAATGCCTGGCTCCTTGGGGCTCCAAGCTAGGCTGGCTGCTTATGAACTCAAACATGGACTCCAATTCTCAACCTCCTGGTATCTTGTTCTCCTGATTTTTTGAAATTCCTAAGTTCATAGCCTCTAGTCCTTTTTCACTTATAATGAAAGAAAACATGCTAAATTAAAGGATGAAGGTCAGCGTTCATGGGACAGTCCAAGACATTCCAAAGACTCTGCCTTCATAGAATTATTTCTCTTTTTTTTCTGAAACTCAACTAGGCAAGAAGAATCATCCAGGAAGAAGGTAGCACATTTTAGGTCAACTATTGTCTTTTGAGTAACCCCAGTTCCAACTACGAAACAAAACAAAACAAAGCAAAAAAAAAAAAAAACTAAATCAGTTCTTCATCTACCAGGCCAAACCTACTAACTGAATGTCTGCCCATGCTCCAATCACCATTATGACTGGAAGCATGTTCTTCAACCTCTTCCTTTTAGCAGATGGGGTTAGGTAGACATGTTGATGCTTGCTCACCAACCCTCCATTATACCCACAATAGGAAAAGTATTGATATAAAGTCCTAGTCTTCTAATAAAATCATGCTGGTTTTATTAGTACCTAGCACAGTGACTGGGACATGAGAGGTTCTTAATAAATCATTATTGATTGGTTATTTTTGGAGAATTATTTTGGTTCTTACTTTGTTTTGATTCGTGTAATTTTGGATATAGAGGAAGGAAACTTGCAGAAAGGGAAGCAAACATAACTAATTCACCCTCATATAATTTAGAATTGTAATTAAGATAAAAAAGTTCATATATGCTTACTAGGTTTGATTAGGTAAGAAGATTTTTTTTCTCACTCCAAGCACTTTAGAGGTAGTGTTTGCCTATAAACAAGACAGTGGCTAAATAATCCAAGACTAACATTGCTAATACAGGTGTTTTGGTGTGATAATTATATATGCTTCCTATATTTTCATTTTGCAATATAGTTGGTTAAATAGAATTATTACAAATAAAAACTTCATTGCTTTATTTTCTTCAATGTCATTCCCTTTGATCTCAAGTTGTGAAGTTTTCCTGAAATTAAGGTAATTACATATTCACAAAATTATAGAACCATTTATCATAGGATTAAGAGCTAAAAGCGATATTTGGTCCAAACGCCTCATTTTACAGATTAAGAAAATGAGGTCCAGTAAGGTTATGTGATGCCCAAAAGCACACTATTAATAAGTGACAATGAAGGATTGGAAGGAACCCAGGTTCCCTGACTCCAAAACCAGTGAGCTTTGTACTGCCCTAAGCTTTCTACTAAGGGGACTGAGTGAGAGGAAAGGCTGCTGAACTAGGGTTCATCCTGTGACTACATTTTGATATGGACCTTCCCAAAGGGACTCTCTCTATACCAATACAGATAAGCCTCTCTCATGTTATTCTAGAAAGTCTCAGCAGCATTAAGAAATCTAGTGACTTCTCCAAAGTAACATTATATGAAAATCAGTCTTCGAAACTAGGTATTTCTGACTTTGAGGCCAGATCTCAATACATCATGCCAAAATTGTCTTATTGCATTTCCATCCTAAGTTCCCAAAACTGAGAAACATATTGCTGTGTTTGAAGAGAGTTTCAACAAATGATGTTACCATAGATTCAATAACAGGAATTAGAGATGTTTAAAGACACATTCAGATTATTATTAAAACTCAAAAACTGTTTTTAATATAAGTAAAATGTCTTTGGGTCACTTATGAACATTACTGAATTGACACTATCTTCGAAAACCTTCGAAGGGACTGTCTATGATGCCTTCTGTGTTACCACAAGGTTTAAGGGAACTTTCTACAAGCATTCTCCTTTTAATAATCTTGTCTTAGCTTAACCTCAGAGATCACTTTTCTTGGTTGCCACTAGTAACACTGACAGTAACTACAGATTCAACTTGTTAATTAAATGTTTTCAACAGTTTCTCACAAATGGGAGTAGGGATGTAACTCCTCAAAGTTATTTAAAGTACATTCTTGTGAATCTACTCCCAAACATGTGGCTGGCATACATATCTGCCAGGATCTGATAAGAGATTTGAACCCTCAAAATGTATCTGGATAATGAAATGGGTTTAAATTTAAATGACCAAATATTAGAATATTTCATTGTCTGAGCATGATGTAGGGTTGAATTCATGTCCTTAAAATTCATTTGTTCATTCATTCACTTATTTATGTATTTGTTCTTTCATCTATCCATTTATTGATTTGTCTATCATTTATTTATTTAGCAATTAACAAGGATTTCTCCTCCCCTCCAAATGGGAGTGAGGAAGAGGAGAAGCTTGTAAGAAACATACATAGTCTCACATTGGTCATATTTGAAAATATATATATTTCATTGTGTGTCTCAAGTCCATCATTTCTCTGTCAGGAGTTTGGTGAAATGTGTGAACTCACACTATTCAATGTCATGTGACTGGCATGCAAGACCACTGCCTTTAAAGGTAGTTCTTTCCAAATGAACCCTGCATTTAGAGAAGCATCATGGGAGTCTTAGCATTGAAATAGAATAGAAAAGGGCCTATTCTTTGTTCTCTATTCCTCTGAGTTTTCATATAGTACAGGTTAAAATCAAATGGAGTTTGCTTGTCTATAAACTCCAATTCTATTTTCTTTTGGGGAGACTCCAAGATCACAAACTAGTACCATATAACTAGGATGCCTGTTAGAACTTGTATTAAATGAAAAGTTTTAGAATGTATTGTAAGGTTGCATTTTTGTCTAGCAACCCTAAGTACTATTTGCTTCTAAGGAGAGTCCAGGCCTTCAGAGTAAGGCTAGATCTATGTACCTGTGGGATAAAAGTGAGACTGACCAGAGAATTGAGAGGGAGGTACTCCACTAATAAACCTAAATTAGTTTACCTTCTGAGTAGAATCCAGATCAAAGTTGTGCTTTGAGTTTAAAGAATTTAGAGAACATGGGAAAACATGGGATTCATCAGAAAGGTAGAATAATTGCATTAATTTAATTGCTTTTGGGCTATTGAGTCCTTATATACTTTCTGTGGATTAGAATAAAGGCTGTCCTGTATTGGATAGACATCACTCTATTGTATGCTCATAAGGGATTTATGTACATTTTTTTCATATAGGTATAATCTTAGACACTGAGGTTTCACATTAGGAACACTAGTAAGAGCAAAATGAGCCAAAGAAAGTGTCTTTTTTTTTTTTGGTAGCACCCAAGCTAGAACACAGTTCATAAAAATTTTTACATGAAGAGTACTGGGTCATGAGTTATATAAATAATATCAGTTATTTATACAAACAATGAAATCCTCATCTCTAGAACCGATACCAATTAATGTGAATTCTGACCTCTGGGGATATATAGGAGAAATCTAATCCCTCTTGCATGTTTAATAAAATTTTGAGAATAAAAATTAGAAGTCAGGTCAAACAAAAGATTTTGTAAGCGAAATTTAACTTTAAGTCATATTTGTCCTACTTTCATTAAGATATTGAAAAACAATAAATAAAATAAAATACTTTAAGAAATACAAAGATGGTTTGTCTAATACTTAGGGTTCTGGATTAATGATTTTTATAGAATGAGTAAAATTATGGGGGGAAGAAAATCAGTTTTAGGAAGATAGTATAGATTTTCTAGAGAACATTTTTCCTCCACTTACTTAAAAAAAAATGTAACTCCGGAATATGCTAGAGCAATAGTAATAGTGCTTGGAGGAAGCGGGGCATAGGTAGCATCTTCCTACTTTCCTGCCCCTTCATACTGCCACCACCAAATTCTCTAATCTGGGCCTCTCATTTGGACTCTCTTATTTGGTCGCCCAGTTGTCCTTCTTGCATTCGTACTCTGCACTCTCTTATTTCATGTTCATGGAGCTGGTAAGCTAATCTTCTCAGTGCACACATCTTGTCATGTCATCTCCCTGCTAAATCACTTTCAGTGGATCTCTATTGTCTATAAAATAAAAGGCAAACTTCTTAGTCTTGTCATTCAACCACTTCACAATGTGGCTTCAACCTATCATTGTTTAGTCATTTCAGTCGTGTCTGACTCTACATGACCCCATTTGGGGTTTTCTTGGCAAAGATACTGGAGAAGTTTGCCATTTCCTTCTCCAATTCATTTTACAGATGAAGAAACTGAGGAAACATGATTCAGTGACTTGTCCATGGTCGTACAGCTGGTAAGCATCTGAGTATTTGAAATCATGAAGATGAATGTTCCTGATTCCAAGCCTAGTGCTATATCCACTGTGCCACCTAGCTGCCAGGCTTCAACCTATTTCAGCATTATTTCACACTACTCTTCTCAACACATTCTTATTTTAGCTTGTTTCTTTGGACTACCAATCCTTTCTCTCCTTCCATTACCCATCTCACGTCATATTTTTCCATTCGTATGATTTCATGTAAGCCATGCCCCATGCCTAGAACTTTATCACCACCATCACCGCCATCATCACTACCACACTATAACACACACACACACACACACACACACACACACATCTCCTGTTGAAATTCTTTGTGTCTTTCAGTGTCTAACTCAGTTGTCATGATTATCATCAAGCCTTCCCTGATAGATCTGACAATGGTCTCTTCTAAAAATTTTCCTACAGACTTTGTCTCAAACTTTTTTGTTCCCATCAAATTCCATTTTTAACATAATTTTTGCATACATATTTTTGTTTCCTAATTGGACTAGCAGTTTCTAGATTTTTAAAAAATATTGCTTTGCTTCTTGAAGGCAGTGATTATATGTGATTTCATTGGTATGTAGAACTGATAGGCAAGGAAACTCCTTATACCAATGAAGATTAGCTTTTGCTCTGCAATTTACAGTATCAGAGAATTGCCTAGAGCAAGGAGAGATTTGTGACTTGCTCTTAGTGTCACAGCCAGTAAATGTCAGAGATAGGGCCTGAACCCAGATTTTCCTGATTCACTATACAATAGACAAAATAAATTTCTCTGGAATGAAATTGGATCTACAGAAAACTAGCTTGAATTCTGCATACTTTGTTTAAATTGGCTTGGTTTTCCATCAACATCTAAAGATTCTAGAGAAACACTGAAAATGAAATATTGTCATATTCACCTTACCTTGCTCACAAGTATTGCTCTCTGAGGAATTTGGAAATGGAATAAAATCATTAGGGATAAATATATATGCATATATATGTATATGTATGTAAAATAACTTTTTTTAACCTTTCTAATTACAAGGCATAATAAGAATAGCCATAATCACAGCAACTGAAATTTCAAAGACAACTTCTTTCAGAGTATCTAAGTTGATTTAGTTCAGACTTTTTAAAAAGGGAGATGATTTACCCTCTATAATATAATTATGCCCATTTGAATCTTTGTATAAAGATGAAATTTAAAAATAAATCTTCCTGAGATGAGCACACAATAGGATTTTAATAAAAACTCATCAGTGATGAAATATATGACTACTTAACACACCAATGTCATCATTCTTTGTTTACTTCATGGAACTTCAAGATCGGGCTTATTGCCCTACATATGTCCACTGTCTAATGACCTATATTGCCATGTTTGAAGATTGAGAGAAGTGAAGTGATTCTCCCAGGGTCATATAGGTAGGAAGTGCCTAAGGAAAAATTTGAATTAAGACTTCCCTGATGCTAGACTTTTAGCCGCTGTATCAC
This sequence comes from Phalanger gymnotis, assembly GCA_028646595.1. NCBI lineage: Eukaryota > Metazoa > Chordata > Mammalia > Diprotodontia > Phalangeridae > Phalanger > Phalanger gymnotis. The sequence goes on from CM053623.1 coordinate 188,520,633, forward strand.
CTAACTGCTTTAATTGGAATGAAAGCTTTTAATACTGTGGTTGAAACCAAGCTTTGAAAGAACTATGTTGATGAAAATGTAGGCAAGAATCTGTTCTGCTCTTCAAAGGCAGAAAGATCTCATCTCTGTGTTGTTATGAAACAGCAACAAACCACATTTTTGTACATGCTCAACACTGAAATTTTTCTGGCTTGATTGTGTTTGCTTGCTACAAGAAGTTTTTTTGTTCTTTTGTCTTTATTTTTTGCTTCTTTTTTCCCGGTGAGGGAAGAAGGTGGGAGGAAGAAAAAAAAATACATTCTTGACAACATAAAAAAAAGAACAATTTTGGGGACCTGTTCTACTTTGATGAATCACATTGATCTTTTTGTCCTTTATTAATTAAAAAGTACGTGGATTCACAAAATGCACAAACTATTCAGTGGAGTAAACAGTGTCATCTGTGTACTTTGTCCAAATTGGTGGATTTAAAGAAGTGGCTCTGTAGACACAAATTAAAATGGTAGCATTTTTAAAAGCACAAATTCTGGAATTATCTACATAGGAAGATGGAACTTAGTTGGGCTTAGTATCAAGGGTATGAAGAAAAAACATAAACAATGAAGGTTGCAAATCATAAGCTAAAAAAAAATGTTCTTGAGAAGTTTGAATTCAGTCAAAGGGTCACACTTGAGGACCTAGAAGGACATCTGTGGCCTTGAGGCTGCAGGTTCTGCATCCCTGGTGAGACCTTTCTAGTCAAATAGTAGTTTTATGAAGAAAGGTCAGTCCAGCCATCCCTTTAAGGGCCCCACTGTCTAATCTTCCACTCACTGACTTCCAACCAACCTGATTTGGATATTTTTTTCCTGGTGTTGGGATTGCCAGTTAAAAGGTGGTAGGAATAATGAGCATTATGAAATACATATAAAAATAGATCTATGTGAAACACCATTTGCTTTTGGCAATGCAATCTGCGATGACTGATTGTAGTAACAAAAAAATGTGAAGCTATGCAACAGCATTCCATGATATTTATTAAACAATTTCTATGAGCAATGCATGGTTTTATTAAGTGCTCATGATACAAAGACAAAAAGACAAAGCCATCTCTAACCTTCAAAAGTTTACACACTATAAATTATGCACACAGAGAAATGAGTACAAGGTATGGAATAATGGGGTCAAGGGAGAAAACAGGCAAAGTCTCTAGAAAAATTCAAGTGGTGAGACAGCACTAACAACTGGGGGTAATCAGAGAAAGCTTTACAAAGGCACATGAGCTAAGCCTCAGAGAAACATATGTGAAGTAAAAAGATTAGGAATGAGGTCATTCTAGGTAGGAATAACTGTGTGAATCCAGGATGACAAGGAATAGAATATCAAATACAAGCAACAGCTAACAAACCAGGTTGATTGGAAGTCAGAGAGTAGAAGATCAGACAATGAAGCCCTTGAAGCAATAGATGGACTGATCTTTCTTCATAAAATTACTGTTTGACTAGAAAGGTCTAGCAAGGGGTGTGGAATCTGTGGCCTTGAGGCCTCATGTGGCTCTGTAGGTCCTCAAGTTCAGCCCTTTGACTGAATCCAAACTTCACAGAACAAATCTCCTTAATGAAAAGATTTGTTCTGTAATACTTGGACTCAGTCAAAAGGCCACACCCAAGGACCTAAAAGACCACATTGGCCTTGAGGCCGCAGGTTCCCTATCCTTGGAGGCAGAGAGAATATTTTTCTATAGTATGATGCAGTTGCTACTCCCCCTCCTCTCTAAAAATACCATACATATAACTACAACCTTTGTGTGAATGACTCACATGGACAGTACTGTATAGTCTGGAAAGTCCTAGGGACAAGTATCCTCTATGCTCATCAAGTCAAAATGCATGTTTCTATTGTTCCATTGACTTTCTGCATTCTTCATAGAGATTAACCAATCTGGCAAAATATTCTACGCTAGTATGTTAGTTTGAGTATGTTATACAATTAGATATTTAAAAAGAAGAGCTAATCAGATATAAGATTTTCCAAATATTTATTGATGGCAGAAAAACCTTTTTATTCTCACTAAAATATTTTAATGAATATTTTAGTGAAAGCAATGCTACTGAATGTTCTTCTTTATTTTTCTAAAGTCTTGATTTATTATTTGGATTTAAAGGTCTGATTAAGTTTGGTTAATTTAGATATTTAGTTTTAATGGCTGTTAGAGAAGAGAAAAAGTACTTGAGAAATTATATATATATATATATTTAAATAGAGGAAGTACATCAATGACTGCATTTAGTAAATTGTGCTCATTGTTTTCTCTAATTCACCATTAATGTAAAAGTCCCCCCCCCTTCCCCTCTCAGAAATTTGGCTGTAAATGTCTGTATTCTCTGTTGTCAATCATGGTTCTTCCAAATACTTGGAAAGTGCTGCATTTGTTTGTTTGTTTTAATTTTTTTTAGCATGTGGATTCAAAATCCAACAAAACATTTCAGTTTTAAACATGGTATAAAATGATTTCCAAAATTTTTTAAGTGTATGTATATGGAAGGTTTTTTTTAAACAAGCAATATGCCACAGTTGCATTATTTTCAGCAATCTGAAGAAGAGAAAAGTAAGTATTGAGGATGAGATGGATGGTTAACAGTATCAAATGCTATAGAGAAGTCAAGAAAGCTGAAGATTGAGAAAAGCAAATTAGAATTGGCAGTTAAGAGATCATTGGTAATTTTAAAGAGATCAGTTTCAAATGAGTGTGAAGTCATGGAGGATATGAAGGCAGAGGAGAATCTAAGACACTGGAAGAACAGTAGTGACCTCCATGGAAAGAAAGAAGTCAGACGTGGATTTGGAAGGAAAGATAGGAATGAGATCTGCAATGTTGATTGCAACCCATTTGTGCTTTCTTATCCTGTGCTATTCAATCATTTCTACCAAAAACGAAAACTATGTAGGATAGAGATGAGGAGAAGGTAAATCTTATTCACCAACTAAATCCCTAAAATACAGAACCTATCCACTAAGGGGGATTGGGGACAAGGGATGGTGGGGCATGTGGTGATCCTCAGGTGGTGGGAGTGTTGGAATTTTACTTGCTTACTTCATATGAATTCCTGGTTATAATCATCCTGGGGGGTTGACAATGGACACATCCTCAGGAAGCCAGTAGGAGGGAGTGGGGTAGAAGAGTGCTGATTAATAAATGACTGAAGGAAATAGCATACTTATGTGAAAGACAAGCCCATGATTAGCTATCTCTATCTTTGGAAAAGTGGCTCCACTGCCCCTCCCATCTTCTGATTCATTGATTACATACACCCGTGAGTCAAGATATGGCTCCTTCAAAACATGCCTAGAATCTCCAAATGTCCGTAGTCCCACTTTGGACACCATCAGCCTAAAAATTAATAGAAGAAATAACATAGAAGATAGACTCTGAGTTTCTGTGAATGGAGTTAAGAAGGTAGAAGCTTTCCACAGAATATTATAAGTCCTAGGACTCAGGAATTCCTACAAAGGATTGTGAAGCAAAAGGCCTGACCAAGACGATAAAGTCAATAAAGAGTAAAACTATTGGTTTAAAATATACACAAAATGAACACACAAAATGGACTCAAGTATAAATTTCTTTCATTGGTCTTTTTCAATTAAGTCTTGAATTATATATATATATATATATCTTGTACAAGGGATTTTTTTAGAAGCCCACAATGCTTCTGAGTGAATGTGTGTGCCCCTGTGTTCTCTTTTGAGGGTTAACAGTGGGGGTTTAGCTACTCATTCCTATTGTGATTTTTTTTTTAAAAAGAGCTCTAAACTTAGATGTTAATCTCGGAGTTCAGAAGTCTTCATTCCCTTCCTTGCTTACTTTCTACCAAGCAAAGTTTTTTTTTTTTAATGATTTCCCACTTTTTGTCATGGGAAAAATTCATGTGATGAGGATGAAACAGTGAGATCGATAAAGACTACAAACAGATGTAGTGAGCATGTCACTATTTGATGCATAAGTCTTTTTAGATAGGGTACCTTGGAGAATCTAAGAATCCTACATGGCACTTATAAAAAATCATGGCAAAATAGTGAACCTGCAGTTGCATGTCAGTCCATTGAGACTAATTATAAACAAGAAGTATGGAGAATAGAAGAGAATCCAGACTTTAGGAATAAAAAATGGAAGAATGTTAGAGTGTGTATGCTTTAACAAGGAAGGTCACCTAAGGTGGTGATGGCTACACTGGGAATATAATCAGAGAGGATGCTTGAAACATTCTTTTCAACTTGTTCTTTAGAGTATTGTTTTGATCCTGTAAATAAAAGTGTTAGATAGAAACCTGAAGTTTCTAGTCTAACTTTTCCAGGAACATCAGATACCATTCATTTTCTGCAAAATAACACCTATGTGTATCTACTGAATTAAAGTGGTAGTAACTTTTACTCCGGTTGATAGCACTATCAGTCTCAACAAATGGCTGGGGTTATCAAGGAAACCACCTATGAGGAGGTAAGAACACCTGAGAAAAGGAGAACTTGGAACATATTGGGTGTGGGGGAGGGCAGGGGGGCTCCTCAGTATCCCTTTCTTAAAATTCTGCAATTTCGTAACAAAGATAAAAATACATTTGGGGGTTCAAGAATTCAATCATACCCAAATGCTTAGACACTTAAAGACAAAAAAGCTTTCCTTCTAGTGTCTCAGAAATTGCCCATTCTTTTTTTTAATTTCCAAAGAGATTATTCTGAGCACATTTTCTATTCTCTTCCTCTTCCATAAATCCTAGTGATTACTACCTTTGTGATCAAATATAAAATACTCTGGTATTTAGAAATTCTGACAACTTGTCCATTCCCCACTGTTCTGGTCTTCTTACATGTCACTTCCCTTGCTGTATTCCATATTGTCTTACTTCTTGTTCCTCATACATTCCATGTTTTTTCACCAAAGTCTATAAAGCTTTCCTTCCTCTTCATTGTGTCTTGTGATCACTGGCTGTAACAACAATGTTGCTAGCAGCTACTGTGGCTGTGTAAGACCAATAACACCAGCATGCAGGAGGGCTACTAGTGCAGATTTTTTGATCCACTAAGGAAAGGAACTTTAAGGCATTTAAAATCTCACTTTAATCAAATACACATATATCATTCACTTAGTTCAGAGGGAAAAGTCAGCACACTGAAATTCAGAGCAAATACAAACAGAAATTATAAACAGAGCAAAATAACAAAAATCAATAGATAGGCTTCTATCTGTCTGACCATAGCAATACATACATTGTGACCAGAGAGAGAGAAACACCAACATCTGGGTTTTCAAAGCTGGGGGGATCCTTAATGGCTACCCAAAGTCTCCACACCAATACTCTTCCAATGAATGTGCTGCCAAAAAAAAAATTCTAACCTCAGAGTATATATACACTTCTTCAAGGTCAGAATGCTTCACACCTCTCAAGGGCTTCACATCTCTTAAAGGTTGCACACCTCTTGTGACCTAACTAGCAAAAGGGTGTGGACCTTCCTACAAACAAAGGCAAGACTCAATCAAAGGCACTTGATTGCCCCAGTGCTGAGAAGTCCTCCAAAACAAAAGACAACAAAAAAGTCCCACTTTGCTTGCCCTTACACTGGCTTTCTTCAAAACACCTTGAGGCATCTTCTTTGTGAAACCTTTGTTGATCCTGCTCCCACTGCAAGAGCTGTCCATTTCATATCTTGATAATAATAATAGTTAACATTTATGTGTTAGCTATTATTAGCACCTACTATTATTTGGACACTGTGTTAAGAGCATTAAAATTGTTACTGTGTTATTTAGGTGGTATTATTATCATTATCCCCATTTTAGAGATGAGGAAACAAAGCAAAGTTAAATCATCTACTCAGGTTCACAATTTTCTGAAGCTGCATTTAAACTCAAGGTTTTCTGACTCCAGCCTGAATGTGCTTGCTCATAGTGCTCCTTGTGTGTGTGCGTATGTATTTGTTGTTGTTCATTCATATGCAACTCTTTTTGACCCCATTTGTGGTTTTCTTGGCAAAGATGCTAGAGTGTTTTTTTTTTGCCATTTCCTTCTCTAACTCTATTTACAAATGAGGAAACTGAGGCAAACAGGGTTAAATGACTTGCCAAAGATTACATAGCTAGTTAGCATCTGAGGCCAGATTTGAACTTAGGGAGATAAGTTTTCCTGACTCTAGGCTTGTCACTTTATCCACTAGACCACCTTCTTAGAAACTCTTTGTTTACACAGCTTGAATTCTACTTAAATTAAATCTAATGATGTTCTTCCAACTTTTGAAGCTTTTATAGGTTTAACCATTTGAAATCTACTACATCAAAATATTTAACATACCATAAACATTAAATAATATTCTTGAAACCTTTTTCAAAGTCTTGATAAATATAATAAATGCTAGCTTTTATGGGCATAAGTTTAAATGGTAGAACTTAATTAACTATCAAGCTGACAACAATTTTCTGGTAAGTTTTAAATAAAATATTTATAATTAATTGCCTGCTTATGACTTTTAAGAAAAGATTGCCTTGATTGCACAGGAAAGATAACTTGCTGATTTAGACCCAAAACTCAGGTGATTTTCCTCGGAAAAGATCATCCCATCTCCCATGTGGTAAAATCAGATAATATCTGTATTTAAAAAAAGATGTTAAGGTTTTGTTTTACATATTATTTAAAACAAATAATTAAATAGCAAAATATGATCATGAAGAAGGGGAAGGAGAAAGAGATTCAAGAAATGAAATGACATGAAAATTTAAAATGTATACATATACATACATATTATACAAATGTAGCATGAGCAGAAATGGCAGGAAGGAAGGAAGGAAGGAAAGAAGGAAGTGAGGAAGGAAGGGAGGAAGAAAGGGAAAAAAGGATAAAATTTGCAAAGAATACAATATCCTACCATGATTATGGTGTTGCTGAGTATTTGCTAAAATATTTATGGTAGCACTTTTAATAGCAGCAAAAGGCTAGAAACAAAACATATCTATCATTTGGGGTAAGGCTAAAAGGTGTATATTTGGAAATAATGGTATTATATTTTTAAACAATAAAATTACATATGCATATGTGTTGTTAAGCAAAATTGTCTCATTAGCATGGCTTTTGTTTCTTTTGAGTGGAAGTACTTTCAGCTGTTAAGTGCTAAGCCCCAGGCCCAGGGCCCTGTCAGGTGTGAAACTTGTGTGGGTGTGGAATGGTGACTTAGGAGGGGCCAGCTCGGGAACCAATGGTCTCTGGTCATTGAGGTGGGGCTTGAGAACGTCAGAAGCTCGGCTGTGAGGAGGGGTGATCCGGGAGACAACTTCAGGGGAGGCAGAAGCTGCGGAAGCCGGAAGCTGCGGAAGCAGGGCTTACCCGAGTGCAGCAGGAACGTTAGGCCAGTGAAAATGATTTGGCTATATACTATCTTGTTTTTCTGTGGCCTCCTGGTTGCTCTTGTGAGATGGGCTTTCTGGGCCTGGAGTCTTTTTGTCAAGATGTTGGAATGGGGAGGCTGATTCACGGTTCTGCTGCGGTGGGGCCTAAATAAATTTCTTGTTGTTTTCTCCTTAGAGAATCTCTCATACCTTGCGATTTCGAACCATTCAAACATATACATGATTATATTTGAGATCATAAATTCGGCTTTCCTACTACAGCATATATACACATAATACATATACGTATATAGACACACATTGTACATACTTTTTTTACTACCTGTTTATTAAAAGCAACTGAGACATAAAATAATTAGATGTTTATTTACAAAAGGTTTTTGCCATTGCTATAGTGGGAAAAAATGTAATCTGACTCAAAGAGGGATTCCCTATAGTTGGAGATGTCATCTATACTACACAATTTGATTTTTCTTCTGATTTCATCAATCCATGGAATGCGGCCTAGCTACCTGAAAAAGATTCATGATCACTAAGAGGAATTTGAACTAATTCATTGTTGGAGTTGTGAACCGATCCAACTATTCTGGAGAGCAATTTGGAACTGTGCACAAAGGTCTGTAAAACTGTACATACTCTTTGATCCAGCAATACCACTACTAGGTCTATAACTCAAAAGAGATCATAAAAAAGGGAAAAGGAATTACACATACAAAAGTATTTATAGCAGTTCTTCTTGTGTTGGAAAAGAATTGGAAATTGAAGGGATGTCCATCAACTGGGAAATGGCTGAACAAGTTGTGGTATGTGAATGTTATGGAATACTATTGTGCTGTAAGAAATGATGAGAAGGTGGGTTTAAAGAAAAACATGGAAAGACATACACAAACTAACACTGAGTGAAGTGAGCAGAATTAGGAGAGCATCATATACAGTAAGCAACATTGTGTGATGATCAGCTTTGATAGACTTAGCTCTTCTCAGCAATACAATGATCTAAGACAATTCAAAAGGAATCATGATGGGAAACGCTATCTACATCCAGAGAAAAAACTCTGGAGTCTGAATGCAGATCAAAAAATAATATTTTAACTTTTTTTCCTTTCTCGTGATTTTTCCTTTTGTTTTAATTCTTCTTTCACAACATGACTAATGTGGAAATGTGTTTAATATGATTGTACATGTATAACCTTGCTGTCTTCAGAAGAGGGAAGAGGAAAGAGGAAGAGAGAAAAAAATGGAACTCAAAATCTTATAAAAGTCAATGTTGAAAACAAAACCAAAAAAAATACTAGGTACTGGGGGAAAAATCAAATGAATAAAGACTGTTTATTGTCCCAAATATGACATTCAGCTACATGGATAACCTATGCAGATCATCTATCAATATGTATATTACTTAAAATTACTTAAAATTCAATTGTATTTTATTTTTAGTTTCAAGTTTCTTTTCCTCTCCTCCCACTCTCTCAATTATTAAGAAGGTAACAAAATTAAAAACATTATAAATATATATAGTCATGCAAAATCAATTCCCACAAAAAAAGCAAAACAAAGAAACAGAAGAGATTCTGTTTCAATCTTGACTCTGAATCCATCAGCTCTCCTTCTGGAAGTGAACATCAAATTTCATCACACATTTTTTGACATTGGTCAAGGACATTGGCATTTTCTTGATCAGAGTAACTGTGTCTTTTCAAATTGATTATCTTTATAAAATTGCTTTTACTGTATAAATTGTTTTCCTGATTCTTTTCACTTCAATTCGCATCAGTTCACATATGTCTTTTTTTGAATGAGTTTTTATTTTTAAGGTGGTTATTGATAGCTTGTATGTCTTCCTCTGAAAACTTCCCATTAATATTCTTTGACCATTTATCAATTAGGGAATGAGTCTTATCCTTGTAAATCTGACATAATTCCTGATATATATTCATTCATTTTATATTTTCATTTCAAAAATTTTCATTACATATATATATATGATAACTTTTTCAAGAAAACATGCTGAAAGATTCCCTCACCCAGTTTCCTACTTTAATTCTAATTTTAGCTGTGTTAGTTTTGCTTGTACAAAAAAACCTTTTACTATTATATAATCAAAGCAATCCATTTTATCTCCTTAGAACCTTTCTGTCTCTTGTTTAGTCAAATAATGTTTCCCTATTAATAGATTTCCATGTTAATTTCCTCCACATTCCACTATTTTGCTTATCATATCACTTTTAATGTCTAAACAATGTATACATTTTGAGCTTATCATGCTATATGCTATAAAATATTGGTCTATGCCTTGTTTCTTCTAGGGTGTTTTTTTCCAGTTCTCTTTCTCTCTCTCTCTCTCTCTCTCTCTCTCTCTCTCTCTCTCTCTCTCTCTCTCTCTCTCTCTGTCCATCTGTCTGTCTCCTCTTGCCAAATATTAAGTTCTCTCCCCAGTAGCCAGGATCTTTGACTTTATCAAACAATAGGTTACTATGCTCATTTGTGTCTGCATATTGAGTATCTATTTTGCTTAACAGATCAGTCTCTTCATTTCTTACTCAATACTAAGTTATTTTGATAATCACAGTGTTATAGTACAGTTTGAAGTCTCATACTGTTAGTTCCCCTACCTTCTCACTTTTTTCCCATTGATTGCCTTCAAATTCTTGACCTTTTCTTCCACCAAATAAATTTTGTTATGACTTTTTCTAGTTAACCTTCTAAATTTCCCAATTGCCCAATGGATATCTTAACTTGTATGTCTTGCCACTTCAAACTTTTACTTCCCAAGGATAGAATTCAATCCTCTTAGCTGATTGTTTGAAGACTCTACCCCCTTGTCTTCATTAACTTTTAGAATCATTTGTACCACACCTTGGTCCTCAAGTCCAAAAACATTTTAAAAAATAACAATCATGCTAAGAATGTTCCTTTTCAATTCTCAGTCACATGGAGGTCATTGGGGGGAATAGCAATAATCTCATTTTCACTTTTCACAATGTCTAGACATGTCATAGACCTGTATTCATGAAACATTGATTATAATCAAATCTCTGACACTAACAGTGTGACAACGAGGGACTCACTTGTCATCTCAGAACTTCTGCTCTTCATTGATGTTCTTTGTACTGATAAGGACCAAAATGACATACATCGCAATGTCAGGATCAAGATACAGTAAGTCCAACTGTGGCTGATCAGACCAATACAAGCTCAGAAAGCTCTACCCCAGGTTGGGTACATATGCAAATTTGGGATGAGAATGTTTCCAAATTTCTGCATGTCACAATTTTTTCATCTCTAAACCTCTGTTGCAGAGATTAGTAACCAGAAATGCCTTCAATTCTGAACCATACCAGCAAAGCTAAATATTTTGTCCATGGTTGCATAAGAGGTAGGATTTTAATACAAGCCCACTGACTCCAGAGGTAGTGCTCTATCCACTGTATCGAACTGCCTCCTCATTCTTTAAATGGGACCAACACCATTTTCAATGCTACTCTCTCAGGATTATTGTTAGGAAAGCACTTTGCAAACCTTAAAATTCTATACTTCAAAGATGTTTTTAAAATTACGTCTGGGTTACATTACATTTGAAAGTTCTCCCAGCTAATTAAATGTATCCCCTTCCTCCAACATGTTTCTTTTTCCATGTAAGGATTGTTAAAGTTGTATTACTTCATGTTACAAAGTTGTAAATGTCAATTCACTTGTTTTATTCTTGTCTGACACTTCATCAGGCCATTTGAGGTTTTCTTGGCAAAGATATAGGAGTGGTGTGCCATTTCCTTCTGCAGTTCATTTTACTAAGGAGGAAACTGAGGCAACAGGTTTAAGTGACTTGCCCAGTGTCACATGGCTAGTTAAGTATCTGGGGCCAGATTTGAACTCAGGTCTTTTGGACTCCAGTTCTGGCACTCTATCTACCATACCACCTAGCTCCCTGGAGCTATAAATATGTGGCACTAAAGGGAAAACTGGAAAATCAAACACTGAGAGGAGATCTAAAAGTAAAGACAAGAAGAATGAGAAATGTTTCATGCAGGGAAATGCAGAAGGAAATTTGACAAATTTTGGAAAGACTCTGCATCTTCAGTATCTCAAGGTGGAACTAGGAAAACCTCTGGCTTTCTGCTAGCTGTTTGTCATTTGTTAGGTCTATTCCTTTCCCAATAAATACAAATATGTTATATGCAGCATATTCTAGTATACCTTGGAGGATGCTGAAATGTTTGCCTGAGTAATTGGGTGGGGAAGTTCATTTTATTTTAAAAAGGAGAGAGTACATGTACTCATTTCAATGACACACACTTAACATAATTTCTAAGCTCAAGTTCCACTAATCTGTCACTCATCGATGATGACATAATAAATGTTTGTGGAATTGTTGAATTGTGTCTGTAGCAGAATTATTGAGTGTATCAGATTCCCAACTTTTCCAAGGTTGGGAGCTATCCTTTTCTTCATCTAAAATTTTATTTTATGAGGAATAGGAATTTTGACACTGAATCCCAGTTCATAATGATGGGGGAGGAGGAATTCTCTTCTTCAATTTCAAACTGAGCATAGCTTGTCACATCTCTTCCCCAAACCCACCACATCAGAAATGCCCTCTAGGAGTAAAAACAAAAGAGAGATGCCTATCCAGAGGTTATATATCTCCCTACAATAGACAAGGCATGGTCCATGGATGACCTTTGGGAGATCCCTGACATATAGTTTCTAAACTGTTGAATGCTCTGGCTTGATTTTGGACAGTAAAACAAATGATTCCCCCAACCCGTCCTCCTTCGCTCAGCCTGAAGACAGGCATATACACTTCTGAAGGAAACATTCTTGATATAACTTGGTAACCAAGTACAATTACAACTCTATTGGGATGAGTCCAACTTTCAACCTAGAAGAAAAAAATACTTAGTTTGGCTCTCTCATCTGAAAAGATTAAAAGGGAATAAACATCTTAGACTTTGGTTTTCTTGCCTATGGTTCCAAAGAGTCTAGAGCTTTTCAGATTAATACTCTTCTAAGACATCCATCCTTTCAACAGATAGATGTCTGGGATTAGAGTATGCTGACAATTCCAAGTGCACACATAGAAATGTCAAAATGCTTTGACCTTAACATGAACAGAATGACTTCTTATAAGACAAGACTCAGGGTAAAGGTTATTAGCTTCATTCTGCTTCTGGTTTACTACCTATGAGATCTAAGGAAAATCACCTGACCTCTTTAGAATTCTTCTTAACTATAAATTGAGGATGATGCACTAGATAACCTGTAAGGTCTACTCTAAATCTATGACTCTATCCTCCTATGATATTTAACAGCACAAAATTGAGAAAGGGGGAACATTCATTCTATATAGCACTTTGGCTGCATTAAAAATGTTTCCTGGTTGCCATAGTTCTATACTTTACCAAGTCACTCTAAGGGAATAAAACATTTTGTTTCCAAGTATACTTAATCCATGTACTAAACGTTATGATGGTTTGCTTATCACTCTTTTGTTTTCTCCTGACCCTTTAATTTGTATTTTTTTCATTTTCTTATAATTAATTTTGTTTGAAACAAATGAAAAAACATATGAAACATTATCAGATATTTACAGAGTAAAACTTGAAAGGTATAAATGAGAAAAGAATTTACTAGCTTCATATTCCATGGATTAAACAAAGCTTTGTCTTATTTTCCCCCCTTTGAAAGCTCTCTTAAATTGTTAAACTGTACCCATTAGAAGGTATTACTTACAGTCTGGGAAAAACATGGTTGACAAAGGAAAAGTAATGAGATCTGGGGGGAAAATATGATACTTATGTTACTAATTGAATTTTACCTATTTTTTTCCAACTGTGACATAATAAAACAGATCAATTACCTTGCCACTGTTATTTTCACTGGGAATAGAAATGGCATTAATAATAATGGTGACTTTCTCAGGCAACTATAGCAGCACCGAATTTGATAGCTTTCTTTTAACCTGATTGTTAAGCTTTCTTCTTTTCTAAAAACTGTTTTCCAAATGCTTGAGAAAGAACAGGAGGTGATGTAATTAGGAACCAGGGGTGAGAGGATGAGGAATGTGTTCAGAAAACTCAAGTTGGCTGTTTTCAGTGGCATAGCTAGACAAATGTTTTAAATGTCATAGGCATCCAGAGATCAGGAAGTGCAGCAAAGTCTCCCCAGAGCCAGCAGCCAAGGCAGAATCCCAGGAATGCAGCCAGAGGAAGAGGAGGAGAAGAAAGCAGAGAGACCACGAGGAGCTGATTCTTCAAGTCTCTGCAGGCTGGAAGGCAGAAGCTTGCCTCCCACGCCATCTTTGGACTCTTTGCCTTTTCACACACTGTTTACTTTGACTGGAATGCACTCTTTCCTCACTTCTTCCTCTTGGCTTCCCAGGCTTTTGTCAAGACCTAGCTCAAATCCCACTTTTTATGAAAGGCTTTTCCCACTCTCCCTCCCTCTGCCCACTCAGATTATCTCCCACTTACACTCTCTCTGTATCTTGTCTGTAGGTGTTTATTGTTGGCTCCCCCATTAGACTATGAGCTTCTTGAGGGCAGTGATGACGTTTTTGCCTTTCTTTGTATCCTCAGGGCTCAGCGTCATGCCTGCCACACGGTAAGCACTTAATAAATGCTTACTGACTATTTGATTCCTAATGGTTGCATTCTTTCAGGACAGCCAAAAGAATAGACGAGAATAATTAGAAATTATACAAAGGAGTTAGGACCAATAATCAATGCAGATTATTGAAAGAAATGGTAGAAACTGTGCAACATATTGCTACAAGTTTCACATTTTGATTCATACTGGATATCTAATAAGACTCAATCTGATGGTTATGTATGAGAAACTTGCTGTCTTACATAAATTAATGGACAACAAATTCTTTTATTAAAATATAGACATTCCCTTGACAATTCGGCACATATATTGCATTTGCACTGCAAAACTACCAGAAACGAAATTGAGCCCAGGCATAATACTTATCCACAAACATTTAAGAATTACATTTTAATAGATATTTCTAAATTGATTATCCCCGATGTCCAAACTTTTCTGGAATTGGGGGAAAATACTTTCTAGTATAGAGATCTAGAAAAAGAAATCAGAGTCATGTGACAGTCATTTTGCCTACTACTAGAATATTTTCAGTGGGACTACAGAAAATCTACTTGTATCAATACTTTGATTCAATTACAAAAAGTGGTATTGTATCTACCTATGCAATAATCTGCACAGCATCAAAATTAAAATAACAACAACATAATAGGACACTTGTTCAAAGACTTTTTCTTTTTTAACTACTGAAATAGATGAGATGAACAAAGTAATGATTATCAGACACACTTAAATGGTGTTTTATAATTTGTACAATGTTTTATCATATCATTTGAGCCTTATACTAATTGTGTGATGCTGGTCAAGTCACTTAACTTCTATTGTTTTCAGGTTCTTCAACTGTAAAATGGTTATACAATAGCACAAACCTGCCAGGGTTGTTTTAAGAATCAAATAAGATATTTGAAAAGTACTTTACATAGTACCTGGAATATACTAGGTACTTAATGAATGCATATTCTCTTTTTTCCCCTTAATATTTGAACCTACGAAAGTAAATTCTTAGCCTCCTCCTAAAGTAACAAGTAGAAATAGTTTCAGTGACATGTCAGGCTGGTGTTTCATAAGGGATTGGCTTTGGATTTCTTTCTAGTAGTTTGTGATAGCACTGGTTCACACACACACACACACACACACACACACACACACACACACACATACACACACACATTCTTCCGCTCTCTTCTAAGCTTCGGTCTTGCATTACCAACTGTCTGATGCACAGCTATAACTGGCTCTCCTGTAGGCACATTGTGTTCAACATGACCCAAGTGGAATTTATTCTCACAACTAAACCCACCCCAATTCAGTTTTCATTTATTTTTTATTATGAAGGGGACTGGATGACGTCTAGTCATCAGCTTTGAAGATTCCTGGTCATTCTTCACACTTCCCTCTACTTGACCTTAGCTTACAATCACTTGCTAAGCCCTGCTGTTTCTACCCCTATAGCATTACTGACATCCATATTATTTTCTCTACTATCATGATGTGCTAACAGAAGTGTTGTCCTGATTCAGTTTCATTCTCCCAACTTCAGTTTAGGGAGGCCTGGGCCACTCCTCTTTCCTTAAGGCACAAAGATTAGCTTTTCCTGAAAGGAAACAAAGCTATCTATTCCTGGGATTTGATTGGTCTCAATTTCTCCAATGCCACTTTTTGGTTGCCTAAAGGCATTAAAAGTCTCAGCCATGTGTATCCAGGAACTGTCAGACTTGATAGATTTATGAAGAATAGGGGAGTCATCATGTCCTTTAATATATCCAACACTGATGACCAGAATCATTTTCACATGGAGACCATGGAGGACTTTCACAAATTTGGCAATGGATTAGATATGTGGGCTGAGTGAAAGTGAGGAGTAGAAGGTTACACAATGGTTGTGAGCCTGGGTGACTTGAAGTCTGGAGGTACACACAACAGTAATAAGAAAGTTCTTAGGAGAGAAGGATTTGGGGGAAAATATAATGAGTTCAGTTTGGAACATGCTAAGTTTAAGATTCTTATGGGACTTACAGTTAAAGATTGACAAAAGTTGGGGGCAGCTAGGTGGCGCAGTGAGTATAGCACCAGCCCTGGAGTCAGGAGGACCTGAGTTCAAATCCAGCCTCAGACACTTAGTACAGCTAAATGTACTAGCTGTGTGACCTTGGGCAAGTCACTTAACCCCAATTGTCAAAAAACAAAAATGAAAATAAAAAAAAAAGGTTGACAAAAGTCATTTGGTAATGAAGGACTAGATCCCAGGAGAGATCTGAAAACTGGGCATATAGATTTGGGGACTGTCTGCATAAAGATTATAATTGAACCTGATGAAATCATCAAGGAGATAGCATAGGAGGAAAAGAAAAGAATTCCTAGAAAAGTCTTGGGTAACATCTAAGATTGATTGATCAATCAATGCAATATTGATAAAGAATAAATAAAGACTGAAGAGAGTTCTAGAAGTTAATGATTCTGGTCATCAGGGTAGGATATAGTGATAGACACAGTGACTCTCCTGGTCTTCAGAAATCCATCAAGTCTGACAGTTTGTGACTGCACATGGCTAGGACTTCTTATACCTTTTGGTGACCAGGAAGCAGCCTTGGAGAAACTGGGACTTCTCAAAGTAGAAGAAAATGTCAGATGATACAGAGAGGTCACAAAGGAAGAGGACTGAGTAAATATCCTTAAATATGACAATTAAGAGATCTTTGGTGCCTTTGGAGAGAGCAGCTTCCATCGAATGATGAGTTCAAAAGCCACATTGCCAAGGATTTAGAAGAGGATGACAGTTTACCACAGGGGTTACATCTATTATGCTAACGGCCTTCTTTCCTTTCTCCCTGCATAATCAGAATCTCAGCAAATCATTCCAGATGTCTCCGTCATCCCTTGCTCTTGCCATTTGACCAATTTATTTTCTTTTCTTCCTGTCCTAACAATTCCCTGATAACATTCTTTTCTTCCTTTTTCTTTTTCCTTTCAAGTTACTCATTGGTTGAATGATACAACTTGATCACATCCATCATTGTCCTTCCCATTGTCCTTTGTATACTTATCTTTAGTTCTTCGGAGGCACAGGTGTTCCAGTGATCGTGATGCTTTTACTTCTTTTTTCAAGCTTTCATTTTCAATAATGCCTACAGACATCATCCCAATCGGTCCTTCTTATACTATATATTTTGGAATTGATCGTCTGACGTGGGAGACATTGGCATAGGACCACCCAGTATGACATAGCCTCATCAGAGAAGGTGCTGCACTCTATGAGCAAAGCAGAATTGAAGTATATATCAAAAGAAATATGAGATATACAAATTTAGAGAATCTTTGTTCACATGGTCTATATATGTCTTATCTGTGATAGAGCATTCTGAGCTCATATTGGTCTGATCAGCCACATTTGGATACACTGCTGTAACTTGACTCTAACACAGTGATGTCATTTTGGTCCTTTTTGAGAATGAAGACAACCATATGTGTGTATGTATGTATGTATGTATGTTTATACATACATACATACATACAAATAGATAGATAGATAGAGAGAGATATATGTGTGTTTTCCCCTACTAGACAAAACAAAAAGCCCAACAATAACAAAAAAAATTCTCTTTGGAAAATATCCATAATAATGCAGGTAAAGGTCCCCTTACCAAGCCTTAGATTTCCTGTAACTCCACTACTATCTGAAAATGGACAATTATCAGCATTCAGAACTGGATAGAAAGAGGCAAGAAGGATTGCTTTGGAAAATTGTACAGAATTTTTACTGACCCCAATTTGCTCCCTGAAACAAAGGCCTATATTTTTAATGACAGTGTTCTCCCAATAATGCTTTAAGATAGAAAGAAATTGAATCCTATAGTCTCTGGTATATTAAAGTTGAAGGTCACCCAAAGGTAGTGGTGAGAAACATGATGTGCGTAACTAGGGTAGAACACATTGCACTCTCTTCGTGGAAGCAAAGATTTAGAACTGGAAAGAAAAAACTGAAGTCACAAAGATCAAATCCCTCATCTTGCACATGAGGAAACTGAGGAACAACAGTTATTTGTAAGATCATACAGGTAGTAAATAGAAGAGTTGGGGCTCAAACTCTGGTCCCCTAACTCTGAATCCCATGCATTTTCCACTAACCACGATTCATTAATTCTGGAAACAAGCACTTACTTATTTCTTATCCATAAACATTTCTTCTTCTGTTATGTATTCCCAGGCCCCATTGTCCATTCTTGAAGAGCAACTGCCGTTCCCCATAGCCAGGCCATTCTACCCTGGTCCCAGATAACCAGTGGTCAGTCTCTGAAATATTAGAATGTTCCTTACCAAGAAAGATCTAGCATGGTTTAGGGTGGAGGTGGTCAAGGGATATACTACTCATATCTTCCTGTAAACTATCAGGGGTGTGCTATCATACTTTGTATATCCCTTGAACTGAGCTGATTTTTGTCACTCCATCCAACTAGTCAGTTTAAGCCCTGGACAACCACAACAACTGCCTCCTCTTTCAACCTTTCTAAACTTACCCACAACTCTAGATAATGGAACCTTGTTTCTTTGTAAGGCATCATTGCTTAATTGACAGAACACTAGTTCTGAATTGAGGGAGACCTATGTTTAAATCTTTCCTCAGACACTTATTAGCAATGTGACCTGAGATAAAAACTCAAACTCACTTACCTAATTTTCTTCATTTGTAAAATGGGTATGATAATAGCAGCTAAGTGATAGAGATGTTGTGATGCTCAACTAAGATGATGCTTATAAAAGTGCTTCACAAATCTTCAAGGACCATAACAAGATTCATTATTATCATAATCATTCTTTCTTTATGAGAGTCAGGAATCCTTGACTCTAACCTATATGATCTATCTGAAGAATGCTCATTAGTTAATTTGGATATGTTCTAATCTTAGAAGAAGCTTGGCTTCTATACTTATGGTCTTCAGGTAACCTCTGACCCCTGGTATCACTAGCAGTCATGTGGCTTTGATGATGCAGAGCATTATCCCTAGAATGTATCTTCTTATTTTCATTCTTTACGACAGTTGGCTAATAAAATAGTTGGTTCTTTCTGTTTCAATGCTCCACTACCATACTGGACCTCCCATTAAGTTTCTGTTTCATGTTCGAGAGATCTGTGTGTTCAGTTTGGGTAGCACATTTTTGGAAAGGCTACATTAAGAAACCAATAAGAGGACATAATCTAAGCTGTTGAAGTGCTTTGAGATTATGTCATAGGGTGATTACGTGAAAGAAATAAGGATCTTTAGCCTGGAAAAGAAAACACTTGGGCAGGTGGGTAGGTGGAGGTGAGGGAACACAATAGCAGCCTGCGAGTATTAATAGACTTGGCATTTGGAAGATTTGTTTTGCTTGGAAGAAGTAGGAACAATGGGCAGAATCTACAGAGAAGTAGAGATGTAGACTTGATGGGAAGAAGAATGCCCTAACAGAACAACCCAAAAGGAAATCAGCTACCTCAAGAGATGGTGAGATTCCCAACACTGTATATTTTCAAGTATAAACTAGAGGCACGTGGTGTCCTTGAGCAAAGGCCCATTCATTCATTGAACTCAGAACCTTTTAACCATTGCTCTGTGAACCACCTGAAAGAAGCAAAAGACCACAATGAATAAGAGAGTCAGATTCTGAAAATTCTGCTCATTGTCCATACTTTTTAAAAGTAGAAATAAAAACGCATCCTTAATATATATATTTACTCTGTATATATCTTGCATGTCCCTTGTTAATCTGACCTTGAGGGCAGGGACTAATTTGGCCTTTGCCAAATGATCTTACTTAACTCAGTGCCTGCAACACAGAAATTGCTTAATAAATACTTGGTTGTTGACTGACTGATGATCAAACAAGATCCTTCACATTTCTCCGTGTCATTAGTTCAACAAATATAATTTTATTTAAAGTTTCATAATCCCTATTATTTTGGAATAGGCTTCATTGCCATCAATTGCTTAGGAATAAAGTGATTTACATCTTTACATTTGTACATAAAGACTGTGATATATTTTCCTATTTTAATAGTTCTTTGCAAGAAGAAAGACTACTACTCTAGGAAAACCAAAGACAATAGCATATCCAAAAATATTTTGATCTGCTTTTGAAGATCAGAGTGTGACAAAAAGACTATTTACTTAAGTACTTTATTACTGTAGCTTCTTGTGTGCATATTACATATAATTAAAACTTGGAAATGATAGATATAATTTCAAATGTTATTTTACTAAGGATTTTTCCAGTTCTGTAGTTTTATATGGCATGTATCCAGGAGAGATGGGTAATAAGCAAAATAAAATCAAATTTTAACAGAAAGAAAGAAACGTGAAGTCATAGGCATTATCGAAACTTAAAACCTATTTTTTAGGAAATGTCAATGGAAGAGTGGACCTTGTTTAAAAGAAAAAAATGTGTGTATATGTATTATGTATGTGTATATGCATATATGTGTATGCATATATACATATACGTATATATATATATGTATATATATATATATATACACATGTGTGTGTGTGTGTGTGTGTGTGTGTGTGTGTGTGTGTATTAGAAGCAGGGCACTGGATTTAGAGTCAGATGACCTGAGTTTGATTCTTGCCTCTGTTAATCATTAACTCAGTGACCTTAAGCAACATTACCTCCCTAGGCATCAGTTTCTCCACTTGAAAAGTATGGACTAAATGAACTTTAAGGTCAATTTTTAGTCCTTTGAGGTCAAATAAGATTCCTTTTCCATATGACATTCCCAGAAATATTTGAAGAAAGTTATCATGTCATGATCTCTCCTATTTTTTCATTCTGTAAGTTAAACTCCTCCAAACTCCTCCAAATTAAGAATTTTGATATCCAGGGGCAGTTAGGTTGCACAGTAGATAGAACACCGGCCCTAAAGTCAGGAAGACCTGAGTTCAAATCCAGTCTCAGTTACTTGCCACATACTAGCTGTATGACCCTGGGTAAGTCACTTAAGCCCAGTTGCCTTGGGCATGGGGAGAAAGAATTTTGATATCCACTTAATTAGCTATCCTTACAGATATTTGTTATTCAAAATTTAATAAACATGGTACTTAATAAACACATTATTATTATAAGATTATTAATAATCTTAGTAGTCTATAGAACTTGCTATATTTTCCCCAAATCCAGGGCTCCTTCAAAATTGTTTTTCTTTATTGAAGGAACTACCATCCTTAGAGTCACCTAGGTTTGCATTGTTCAGTTGTGTACAACTGAGTCTTCCTGACCCCAGGCCCAGCACTCTGTCCATTGTGCCACCTAGCTGCCTCCATCACTACCACTAACAAGGTATATTTATTGTATCCTTTAAAAATCGCAAAGCATTTTGCATGCCTTGTCTTTAAAAGTGAAGATGCCTCAAGAGAAATGAGAAGTTATATATTTCTATTAAATGCATCTCAGGTTTCAAGTCTCTTCTAAAGCATGGTCACAATTACTTTCTCAATGTATCTTTCTTAAACTATACTATTCAGAAGTGAAAACAGTATTGAAGGCATGGCTTGATCAGCATGGAGACCATTAGCCAATACAATTTGGCCCATTGTATTACAACATTGCACTTTTTTGGGCAACTATATACATATTAAATATTCAATCAGCTCTATAGGTAGGCACCATAGGTTGTCATTTTTCACATTAACTACTATTATTTCAGAGCCAGTATTATTCTAGGGCAGTGAGGCAGTCCAGTGAATAGAGAGTGTTGAGTTTGTAGTCAAGAAGACTTGAGTTCAAATCCAGCTCATACACTAATTGAGTGTGTGACCCTGAGCAAGTTACTTAATCCTATTTGTCTCAGTTCCTCATCTGTAAAATGATCTGGAGAAGGAAATGGCAAACCATTGCAGAATCTCTGCCAAGAAAACCACAAAAAGGGTCGCAAAAAGTCAGTTACAACTGAAAAACAGCTAAACAAATTCCAGAGCTTCACATACATCTGACTTTTAATCCAATGAAATTCTATAAGTCTTCATTAAGTGTTAGTTCCATACAGGGTCTCAAAAGTCTTGGTGTACCTTTCAGGTTTAATAGTTTAAATATTAAATAGCTTTAGTAGCTTAAAACTCCACAAAAAACTTTTGGAAAACCTTGTTTAAAGCATTATCTAAATAAATGAGGATACAAGGACAAAGATAAAGTGCTTAACCCAAATATAGGACTTCTCCTTTATTCTCATTAATTCTGAGGCAGTTGGTGTGGGGTAGTAAATAAATGCTGGGCCTGGAGTAAGGCTTGAGTTCAAATTCAGCCTCAGATACTTACTAGCTTGTGTGACCCCGGGCAAGTCACTTAACTTCTTTTGGGCTCAGTTTTCTCAACTATAAAAAGAAGATAATAACAATAGCACCAAACGTAAAGGCTTGTTGGGAGGATCAAATGTGATCATATCTGTAAGAACACTTAGCATTATGCCTGACACATAACAGATGTTATATGCTATTCCCATCTCCTACCACCTTACTAAATTTTATCTTGTTAACTTTGGTCCATTCCCTCATCTTTGGAATGTTTAACCCAGAGAATCAAAGATGTAAAGGGAACATGGAAACTGTTTATATAGAAGAGCTGTCATATGAAAAAAAAGAATAGGTCAGAGAATCATCAATCATAAACTGGAATGTAAATCGGAGATTATCTAGATCAATTGCCTAATTTTCTAGACGAGGGAACAAATATCAAGACATTAGGGATTCATCCAAAGTAACACAAAGGTAGGATTTGAACTCAGGTCTTTTGACTCTAGAGCAAGTACATTTCCCACAGTGATTTAACTGGACAGAAAGAGTACAAGAGGATTTAACTTTCACTTGCTTTTTTATCTTGTATGTAAGCCAGAGTATCATAGTGGATAGAGAGCCTACTGTGACGACAGGAACACTCGCATTGAATTCCCATCTCTGGCACATACTAACTGCATGACCATGGGCAAGTCATTTAACTTATCAGTGCTCTAGGCAGCTAAGATCATCACTTGCAGAAAAAGTGCTAACTTTCATCGGTAAAGGCAGTTTCCTCACCCAATATCAATGGAATCACAG
>CM053623.1:188544166-188559312 GCA_028646595.1 Phalanger gymnotis
ATATATATATATATATATATATATATATATATATATACACACAGAGAGAGAGAGAGAGAGAGCACAGGGTGTGTTGAATATGAAATGGTGATATCTAAAAAACAAAATTAAAGGGTGAGAGAGGAATATATTGAGAGTAAGAGAAAGGGAAATATAGGATGGGTTAAGTTATCTCACATAAAGGAGGGAAGAAAAAGCTATTATAATGGAAGGGAAGGAAATGGGGAAGTAAAAGGGAATGAATGAACCTTACTCTCATCAGATTTGGCTTCAGGAGGGAATAACATACACACTCAATTGGGTATCTTACCCTACAGGAAAGTAAAGGGGAAGGGGCTAAGAGGGGAGGATGATAGCAGGGGGGACAGATTTGGGGGAGGGGGTAGTCAGAAGAAACACTTGAAAAGGACAGAATTAAAGGAGAAAACTGAATAAATGGGGGACTGGATAGGATCGAGGGAAATATAGTTAGTCTTTCACAACATGACCATTATGGAAGTGTTTTGCATGATACTTGTATAACCTATATTGATTGAATTGCTTGCCTTCTCAGTGCAGGGGGTAGGGAGGGAATAAGGGAGGGAATTTGGAACTCAAAGATGTAAAAACAAATGTTAAAAACTGCTTTTTATATGCACCTGGGAAGTGAGGTATATAGGCAATGGGGTATAGAAATCTATCTTTCCCTACAAGAAAGTAAGGGGAAAGGGGATGGTGGGGGGAGTGAGGTGATAGAAAGGAGGGCAGATTGGGGAAAAGGGCAATCAGAATACATGCCATTTTGGGTTGGGGGCAGGGGAGAGATTAGAAAATTTGTAACAAAATCTTGTGGAAATTAATGTGGAAAACTAAAAATAAATTAATTAATAAAAAATAAATTAGTTTTGTTCTTTCTTGTTTTCAAACCCAATAAATGCTTGATTTGTTGTTATATTGATATGTAAAAACACATGCTTATATATGATGGATGTATTTTTGAGGAGATGAAGGACTTTAAGAGTCCTTTTCAGCCATGGATAGTATCCTTCTGTGTAAGTTATTCTTCATGTACTCTATATCATTACCACTTACATTATTAAAGGGTTTTCTGGGTTATTTAGACACAACAATTTGGCATGCAGAGAATTTCAGAACAACTGTCTGAAATCAGTAAAAATTATCTTGGGATCCTTATGCAAGTCTGGTGCACTCACCTCCTTCTGAAAGCACAACTGTGCTATCTTCCTCTAAACAACCTTGGTCAATAATTTCTCCCAGTTTCTTCGCCATCACCTGTGCTACAGTACATTGGCTGGAGAAAGCCAAATCACTTTCATGATTGGCTCTAAATATTTTTTTCTTCCATGAAGCAATTGCTGCAAAGAAGCAGGAAAATCTACTCAAAGAGAATAACTTTATCTTGGAAGCTAGTTGAGTTTTAAAATTTGTATATATTTAATTATTTTCTATATTATGTATTAATAATATTAATATATTATACATTTAATAGCTATATATGTATATATAATATAGACAGTTCTTGTTATCTATAGATTATGTTGTAAGACTCCAATTGGAAGATCATTGGCAAAATCATTTTGAAAGATTACTGTAGATTTCAGTAATTGTACAAAATACACTTTAATAGAACCTATCTCTACCTCCTAAAAGCTATAAAATTTTATATACAAACTTGTTATGGTTTCTGTGTGTATATATGTGTGTGTGTTCATGCATGCCCTCATTAATGAGAGGTAGGATACTGACAGAACTTGTAAAGACCAAGGGCAAAGAAAATCACCTAAGGAAATTTATAAACCTTTAAGAACATGAATATTTCTATTGTTCATCCATTTCAGATCTGTTATTTTCATCAAGGTGGGTAACTTGTTGCTTTCCATTCCCCAATGCAGACCAGCAGCTCATCTGTAGCTTGTAGTCTTAGAGAGTTGCCAGAGGGCACATTTATGCAAGAAAATAAAATAACCCAGGAAGTTAATGCAACTCAATTAAACCTGTCCACAACCAAAGGATGAATGGAAGTAAATGATTAGACATTGGATAGTTTCTCTATTTTCTTCAGTTTGAGTTGTTTCATCAAATTAAAAAAAAAACTTGAAAAGGATTTGCAAAGTAGCTGTAATTGAAAATGAAGCCTCTAAATTAGACACTCTTTTAAATTATATAGAAGAGACAGACTCAATTGGCCAAGTACATGCTGCCAACCTACCATTAGAAATATAATTTCTTTGTGATTTGGCAAGTGTCTAGATTAAACATCACCTTCTAGGTATCTTCAAAATATAACAGGTCCCAAAGGCTAAAAAGATCTCTTTCTTTTCTGTGAATCTCAACGAGTTGGATGTTTCTGACTTGGCCAATCTACCTTCATCATTTGTGTGTTTGTGTGTCTCATTTATCCAGGTTAATTGTTTACATTGATCAAGGTAACAGCATAATTGCCAAATTGCTACTTTCTGTGCTTCATAGACATAATTTAAATGGTCTTTTGATGTTCCTTTTCAGGCTAATAAATATAATACTCAATTCACTCATTCTCGCACTTTTGTTTAACCTTTGCTTTCCCAAATGGATGGTTATAGGATGACAGAATAAGAGCTGTAAGTGACTGTAGATGTCATTTTGTCCAAAATATTAGTTTTACAGAGAACATAACTGAGGCCCAGGGCTTTTCCAAGGTCTTATAGTGAGTAATTAGAAAAGCCAGGATTTGAATTCTAGTTCTTTTCCAAATCCTATGCTCTTTTCACCATACCACCTTTCCTAAATGGCATTTGCGATGTATGTGTGGTGTCCTTATATTGTTGTTCATCCTTCATTTCAAAGAAGACCAATGACATCATGGGGTGATGCCTTGACTCATGGATGAAATGGTTTTAAGTCAGACAAAGTTGCCCAAAATCTTCAACCTCCTTTTCTCTTCCAGAGTCATCAAAGTCCAGTGGCAAGACAAAAGTCAAGACAAATGGAGATGGCCCAAAACATAATTGATGACCTTGACATCTTCAAGGTCTGACCAAGCTCTAAGGGCTCCATAGCAGCTGTTTCAGGCACCCTCATGGCTATTAGAACAAATCGTTCTCATCAGCCCATTCTGCCAGAGGAAGTCTTCATATATTTGACATTCCCCTACCTCACAGATTTGAGGCTAAACCTGAGACTGTTTAGCTCATCTGTTGTGATGGTTTTACTGAGGTGTGGCCAATGCTCATGCTACAGCTTCTTGGGGCCACAGGTGACAGTTGGTTGAGAGGTAGATACCAAAGATGTACAGTCCTGAAAAGGGTTCGACAAGCCCTCACAAAAGAGATGCTAGTTTTCCTTGAACACCCATGCACCCCATATAATTCAGCAGGTGAACAACATTGCCTTCGTGTCTTTGTGGTGTTTTTTTCTGAGAACCTCTCCAATTACTTTACATTACTATGCTTAAATTTTAGGATTTCAGGAATAATAATAGCTCACATTTATAGATCACCTTATACTTTACAAACATGATGGCAAAGAAGAAGTGATAAAGAATGTGCCATAGAAGAAGAGGTCTAAGAGAATCCAAAATTTCTAGATCTTAAATGATGAAATAATTATGATCTTAGACAAGTATTTGAAATCTGAGCATGGAGAAAGAAAGCACTTCTGTGGAGGATGCACAGTGCTTCTCCAAGCACCCATCCACCAATTTTCATCCAGCACCTAAGGGATGTAGAACTTTTCAAATCGTTGATGTGGTTCCAGTAAATCGCAACAGTGTGTTTTCTTTTTCCTTCCTTAAAATAGCTAGAGTTTAGGAAATAATTTCAATAATTTTTTGTGTTCATTAAAAAGAATCGATTTCCTTTGATTTCAATCTAAAAGCTTGACTTTATATAATCCATACTTATTTTTCTAGGCTAAAATCTTATATGTTTTTGATAATTAAGTAGTCTGAGGAAAATAATAGATGTTTATTGTTGTTATTATAATATTTTTGGAAAGTCCTTCAGCCTACAGTACCAGCAGCTAGTACATAGCTGTATGTATTATGAAGTCCTTTCCTCAATAATCATGTGGGATAGGTTGCATAATTGTTATCATTTGGTAGATATTATTTGATAAGCATTTACTACAAAAGGGGAAGCTAGGTGGTGCAGTGGATAGAGCACTGGGCTTGGAATCAGGAAGACTTATTCCTCATGAGTTCAAATCCAGCCTTGGACACTTACTAGCCATGTGACCCTGGGCAAGTCACTTAATGCTGTTTGCTCCATAGTTCCTCACCTATAAAATGAACTGGAGAAGGAAATGGCAAACCACTCTAGTATCTCTGCTAAGAAAACTTCAAATGGGGTCACAAAGAGTTGGTCACAACCGAAAACAACTAAACAATTTATTCCATGTATACTATATGCCAGATATTATGCAGGTACTGTACATACAAAGACAAAAATTAAATAAAGCTTGGCCTCAAGGATCTTACATTCTATTGGTGGGATTTAACATGTACATATACAAGTGTGTACATGCACACACGTAACTTTAAGGCAATTGAGCAGAGGCAGAGACCCTACTATTTAGATACAATCAGAAAAGTCCTTACATGTAGAAAGTAGCCTTTTATTTGAAATTTCTGAGACTCAGAGAGATGAAATGACTTGCTCATAGTCACATGGGTACAAAATGACAGAACTTCAACTTTAATCCAAGACTTTTGATTCCAACCACCATCATTGGGAGGTTGTTGGTGTACTGCAAAGAATACTGAACTTGGATGTACAGGGACTGAGCTGAGGTCCAGCTCTGCTGAATTCCACCTGGGTGGCTTTAGACAATTCACAATATATCTCTGGAACTTTGTTTCCCAAACTGTAAAATGAAGATGGGTAGACAAGATGACCTCTAAGGTCTCTTCCATCCCTAAATCTCTGATCTCTCTAATAGACTGTAAACAAGACATCAGTCTCTTCCTGACAGAATGTAAACTCCTCCAGGGAAGAGCCTGTTTTGTGTTTTTCCCCATGTAACACCAGCACTTGGTACAGTACCTGGCATATAGTAGTTACCTAAAAATGTTTGTTTGTGATTGATATCTGCCAATAGGTGATCCAATGATATCTCTATCTCTCCCATCCCTACATCAACGATCCTGTGGTCCTAAGTGGGAGTTGGAGGTATCATGTGTATGTGTGTGTGTGTGTGTGTGTGTGTACAAGTGTATATGTGCTCATGCATGTGTGTGCATGTGTTTTGTAACCCAGGTTACATAATCCAAGGCTAGAGTATTCCGAATGTGTCTCTACTAAATATTGAAGAAAATGCTGAAATATTACTTCATGCTTATAGGAGGGGCAGAGTTGCATAAGAGAGGAGAGACATTGTTGATCTTTCTTCAAGAGAAATGTGGTTCTAAATACAGTTTGAGACAAAATAATTACTGTCCGCCTCTCTCTCTGTCTCCCCTTCTCTCTCTCAAATCCCGATATTTTGAGTAATTTCCTTTTGCACGTAATCATGGCCTCTCTCTTACTTGAGTTATGATTTCATCTCATGTCCATTTATAGAGCTCATTCATTCTTGTATTTTCTGGTACAGTCTAATCCACAGAACGTCTTCTGTTTGCTAGCTGCCTTGATAAACGAGCTCATTCTTTATTCACTGTTTTGATGGTCTTCTATGAAACCAGTATCTGGAAGGAAGGGGCTGAACTGGTGAATGTAGGTTTCAGTTACCCTTTCCCCTTAAGAGATAGAGACCATAAAAGTGTTTGTTGTTTGGAACAAATCATGCCCAAGGACCATCAATATTTAGGGGGATGATGGAAATCATTGAAGTTTGTTTCATCTTGGTTTCAGGAGGGCATAGTGACCATCTTTGTGTCCTCCTGCTCCCCTAAAGCCTACCTTGGTGAAGAGTGGGAAAGATTTCAGAGATCTTTATCTATGTCTCCTCTCAGTAATATTTAGACAACCCATATGGATCTATATAACCTACATGGACAGTACACACTTTATATGTGTATTAAAGAGGAAATGTTTATTCAGATACACATTAGTCTCAGTGACTTTAAGAATCCTTTCCATTGCCTCTATTTCATGATTCTGTGAATTAATGAAGCAAGAAGCAATTGATGAAGTGCCTACTGTGTTCCAGTCTCTGTGCTTCTTCCACTAACCCCTTCTAAGGGATGTGGCACTCTGATCCTTTAATTCATCAGTAGACATGAGGCACCCAGTGGTGAAAGTACTATCATATTCAATCAATGTCAGGCTAATGAAGAGAAATTGAAGAGCAGTGAGGCATTCAAAAAGTTTTCATCTCAGTTCAGGTGCAATGCAGATATTGAGGTGAAGTCGTCTCCAGCTTGCGGGTTAATTGAGTGAATTCAGCTCAATTAGGAAAAGCAGGTGATGATCACCTAATGAGACATTCATAAATGGTGCCCCCGAAGAAGTTAGCAAGACTCATTGCCAGCAAGATGACACAGAGGAGAGACAGTAAGGAGAAAATGATTCTGAAAGTTGTTCTCTGTGTGACCTGCCATTGCAATTCCTCCAAGTAATCCTTAAGTTAGTCATCTGTCTAATGACTTAAGTCATCAATAAATACAGCCCTAAAGATGATTTTAACACTTTCATCATCTGATTCATTTAAGATGACAAGTCTAGGGCTAGAAGGATCTCGAAGGTCCTCTAGTAAAACTCCTTCATTTTAAATATAAGGAAACAAGGCCCACTAAAATTAAGTGGCCTGGCTAAGATTACAAAGCAGTAAGTATCAGAGGTAGGTTTTGAACCCATGTCCAGAAACTCCAGAGTCATTGTCCTGTCTTGTTTAACTGTATTATACTACTTCCACATTGATGGTGTCAAGATATATCTTGGAGCTAGAAAGTTACATAAGAATGATTCATTCTTTTTTCTTTTTATGATGAGGAAACTGAGGTACTGATTGGTAAGAAAGCTAAAATTTAGGTATCACTTTAAGTTTTAAAAGGTCCTTTCTTCATAATGGATTTAGGAGGTGGTATATTGTAATACCTGTTTTATAGATAAGGAAGCAGAGGCTGAGAGGTTAAGGGGCTTCTCCAAAGTGAAAGAGAAAAGCCTGGGTTAAAACCAATCTCCTGATTCTCATTTGTTTATACTCTACTGAACCGAATGTAGAGCAAAAAAGTCAACCAGCCATTCTGAGACAGAAGGAAATAGTGTAAATTTCTGTTAGCAGGGCAGAATTCAAGGCAGTTTGGTTTTCTGAAGGAAAATGACTGAATATAATTTCAGGATAGGGCAGCCAGGTGGTACAGTAAAAAAGTGCCAGACCTGGAGCCAGGAAGACTAATCTTCCTGATTTCAAATCAGGCCTTAGACACTTATTAGCTGTGTGACCTTGGCCAAGTCACTTAACCCCATTTGGCTCAGTTCCCTCACCTGTAAAATGAGCTGGAGAAGGATCCAGTATCTCTGCCAAGAAAACTCCAAATGGGGTCATGCGAAGTTGAACACAACTGAAACAACTGAACAGTAACAGGAGGTTTGAATCCTGGCTTTGATGCCAGTTGTGTGACTCTGGGTAACTGAGTTATCTTCTCTGAGACAGTTTCCTTATCTGTAAAATGAGAGAAGTTGCATCTGTACTATTTTCTAAACAGCATTATTGAGAAGGAAGCATTTTTCAAGCCACAAAGTCATTCAGTCAGTCAAAAACATTTGTTAAGCACACAAAGCTCTATGGAAATATGAATTATTATTCTCTAAGGAGTTGACTGTTATTCCCTGTTCTATCTCTGAGCTCAGAGAAACTAGCCTTCAAAATTCTTATAGTAGAATGAGGAAAAACAGAAACAAACTTTCCCTCCACTTTGGTGTAACTCTCTCCATAAACAATTTAATAGTAACTCAAGTGATATAATTTCCAATAATTCTATATACTATAAAATTTAGGGAAATTGCATATAATTATTTTGCTTCCTTCTACTTCTAAGGTTTGTGAATATTTGTCATCTTAAGCATATTACAACATGTTGAAATAGCTTAATTCATAAAATTCTGTTTCTAAAAGAAAATGCAGGTAGTAAAATCTCCCACTAATGTTCCCACCTGCCCTGAGATTAAGAGAATTATATTTATCGCTTTGCTAATAGTTGAGGATGTGACCATTCAAATATAATGAGGTAAAAACAGAGTATTAGCACTTGGAAATATAGGAAAGATGGAGCCATGTATGAAACAACTTCATAT
This sequence comes from Phalanger gymnotis, assembly GCA_028646595.1. NCBI lineage: Eukaryota > Metazoa > Chordata > Mammalia > Diprotodontia > Phalangeridae > Phalanger > Phalanger gymnotis. The sequence goes on from CM053623.1 coordinate 188,552,380, forward strand.
AGCAGTTTCACTTAAGGCAGAAGTGGCCATATATTTTTTCCCTACTGAGGAGGAGTTGGCATTAGAGAATAGGGTTCTACTATTCTCTCTATCAATGCCCTAAGCTCTATCAATGTGACTTGTTTGTTATGAGTTATAATTAGGACAAGGCAACCAGCCCTTTGTCCTAAGGCGCTGAATTTTTGAGTATTTCTAGTAGTCATATTTTTTTGTAGAAACAGCCGAACTTAGCACCTCATAAGTAAGAATATATACTACAAAAATAGGAAACTATCAGATAACATTATTCCTTTACCATCATTCTAGTGGTCTCTTCAAAAGCGACTTCAAGGTATTCCTCCTTCTCAACTGAATGTAATTTAATAGTGGATTCCATGCTGATTACCCACAGGATTGTGTGGTTTTCCCTAGGCATCAACATTGATCATTATGGCCCTACCTGTTACTGAGCTCAAATGGAGGCAGAGCTAATATAGGGCAGAGTCATTAAGCAGGAGCATCTGCCCTTCTTCACAGCAGGTCATTGAAAATGTCACCTTTATTTAGTCAAAAACTTAGCTCAGTGCTCATTGGAAAGGAATATTCTGTGATGGTGAATTAGAGAGCCCAGCTGGGCTCTTTTTTATTCTTGTAGCGAGAGGGTAGACTTGACTGACACAGATATTTACTGTCCAAAGACTTAACACTGGGCCTCAATTTTCTCACCTGTAAAATGAAGGGGAGGTAGATTAAGTAATGTCTAAAGTCTCTTCCAGGTCATGATTTGTGGTTCAATAGCTATATTTTATCTTATTTTTAGTGATTTATTTTTTACATCACTTCCCTTCCTTACCTGTCCAGTGATTATACTTATCAGACAGAATTTAAAAGAATGAGGGGGAAAAACAGTTCAGAAAAAGTTACATGAGGCATATCTGGCAGTATATGCAATATTTCACACCTGTAGTCCCCTGTCTCTACAATGGTTTTCATTTATGAGGCAGATAGGTGGCACAACAGAGTATTGGGCCTGGATTAAGGAAGATCTGAGTTCAAATCACATGTCAGGAACTTGCTTGCTCTGTGACCTTGAACAAATTACTTTACTTCAGTTTGCCTCAGTTTCTTCATCTGTAAAATGGAGATAGTAGCACCTACCTCCCAAGGTTGTTGTGAGGAACAAATGAGGTAATAGCACAGTGACCTGCATGAACTAGAACACATGTAAAAGCTATTATTATTATATTTTTGCAATGTAGTCTTCAAATACATAAAAATTATAGGTGAATGACTTTCCACACTGAGAAATAGCATAGTAGAGTGAATCGAGGGCTAGTGTTACACTTAGGAAAGCCTGTATTGTAGTACCGTCTTTGCTCCTTTGGCTTTGTGATCCTGTACAAGTCACTTAACCTCAAGATAACTATCTAAATCTGCAAGACACAAAGTAGATTTCAATCTGCTTTGGCAGAGGGGACTTCCTCATAGGGTATTTCCTATAACGATAAAGTCATAGGTCCGATAGATAGATAGATAGATAGATAGATAGATAGATAGATAGATAGATAGACAGACAGATACATATAAACAGACAGATGGACAGACAGACAGATAGATAAAGATATAGAGACAGACAGATGTACAGACGGACATAGATAGATAGATATAGATAGACAGGCAGATGGACAGACCAACAGACAGAAATAGATGTACATATATATATATGTATATATATATATATAATGTACACACACACACACACACACATATATATATATAAACACACACACACACACATAGAGAGAGAGAGAGAGAGAGAGAGAGAGAGAGAGAGAGAGAGATGTAAGGCAACCTGAGGAATGTGTTAAGATAGGAAGTTTAGCAAAATGGATAAAGGGACAACCCTGGAGTCAGGAAAACATGGGTTCGATTCCTGTTTCCAACATTTGGAAGATGTGAAAGCCTGGGCACGTCACTTCGACTCTCATATTTATTAACTATTTCTCACCCTCTCCCCCACCCCAAAAAATGTATTCAAGGCATACTTTTAATTTAATCTGTATTATTAACACTTTCTTAAGTCTAGACAATCAACAAAACACCAAATCAAGCCCAAATTTGGTCTCCTCATGCTAAAAATTAATAGCAGGCTCTTCCAAGCCAGTCTGAACTGACTCCAGCACACACTTGGCTGACCCTCACATGGAGAGTTCTCTCCCTTCTCACTGTTATCTCCCACCCTCCCTGGCAGCCTTTAAGATTAACCTCCAATCTAACCTTCAAGGCCTTCCTGTGATCCCTACCCCATCGCATTATTTCAGCCACCTCCCTCTTTCATTACCCTGCTTTTACTCTGTTTTATTGTCTATATATCTGAATAATTCCATACCATCTTCCCCATTATACCCTCAGCTCCTTGAGAGAAGGGACTATTCCTGCCTTTGTTTATATCCCCAGTGTTTAGTACAATTAGTGGAGCATAATAACACTTCATAAATGTTTGTTGTTAATTATGATGAGATGGCATTTAGCTCCACCAACTCCCCTTCCCATACCTCTCTTTATTTCTTTTGCCATACACCTGTGATACATTGATATGATGAAATCCAAGTGAAGAAATCCTCTTCAGTAGTGCTGACCTGCTGCTCCTTGTGAACTTGCAATCTGAGAGAATCACTTGGAGCCCTCAGTTCAAATCAGTTAACCAGTCACACAGTTAGCTGTTGTCAGAAGCTGGATCTGAACCAGGTCTTTCAGACTCCAAGAATGGTTCTCTATACATCATGATTTGTTATCTTACCTTAAGAAGACTCTATTTATTATTTTATCATCATCATCATCATCATCATCATCATCAGAATTGGTTGAAATTGTAGAATTCTTCTTAACATTATTTTTCCCAGCTTTACTTTGGATTCCTCAGACTTTCCCACTGTGTCTCAGATTGCTTCTTGTAATGGAAGTTTCCTCTTTCCCTGTAGCCTTCTCTGGAACATACTATACCCCTGCAGGCCCCTTCTCCCATTGTTGAGTTCCTCCAAGTACCTCCATTTTGAGGAAGGGTCCAGGTTGTCCTCTGAACATTCTTCACCCAGCCTTGCCCTGACTCTCTGGACTCCATCACCATGCCCCTTTGTGGTTATCTTCTACTCTCCCTCCGCCACTTATCATTTCCCTTTTGTATGTTGTCTTCTCCAGTGGATTATAAGCTCCATGAGGTCAGGGACTCTCTATCTTTTTGCTTATGTATTTAACCCCAGTGCTTAGCACAATGCCTGGCCCATGATAAGAGATCAAGAAATGTCTCGACTTGTTGATTCTTAGGTAAAGGAGTTTTAGAATTATATAAGAGCGAAAAATAACACAAAGAATGTGCCATTTGCTCTTTGGCAGCAAAATATCAGTTGCTTACTGGTAATATATGCCTACAACTTTTCACTGAATTTATTTTGGCATTTGCTTACCATAGATAGTGTTTGGTAGGATGACTGTATATACCTCATGGGAGCCACATGTGTAATAAAACAAGCTGATAATTTATTATAGTAAATGTTGCTTAGGTATGTTATAACACTCTACTCTGCAAAAATAAATACAGGGATAAATTAAGGGAGATCATTATTTTCGTTGCCTATGGGGAAAATTTCTTGCCAGAAAAGCAAGTTCCTGGTTTTGGATGAGTTCATTTCTTTGAAAAAAAAATGAATAACTCAGTTTCACTTAAGAAACAGGGGTCCATTCCCTTAAGGATCAAAGACTTTCAAATTATCTTTTGAACTCCTTATCAAAAAGGCTAACACAAAGCAAGAATAGCAACAGCAAAATTAGACCTAATTCAAGCTTCATTATGTTTTCCTTTTTTTTTTTTTTCTGAGATCTGGATAAAGATCGCTGCAAATACTTTCTCCTTTGGATTCCCTTTACTACAGTTGGTTTAAATGTAGATTTCAAGGGAATTATTCTCTCTGGGATAAAGGTCTCATTATACATATATATATATATATATATATATATATATGTACATATATATACACACACACACATATCTACATAAACGTGTATATATACACATATGTGTGTATACAGAACCAAATCAAATGTATCTATCGATAGACACATTGATATAGTTATACATGTATATATCTACATATACAACATATTTATATAAATACATGTTGTTATTGTTCAGTTGTGTCTGACTTTCTGTGACCCCACTTGAGGTTTTCTTGGCAAAGATACTGTTTGCCATTTCCTTCTGTAGCTCATTTTATAGATGAGGAACTAAGGCAAACGAGTTTAAGTGAGTTTTTCAGGATCACACAGCTAGTAAGTATCTGAGGCCAGATTTGAATTCAGGAAGATGAATCTTACTGATTCTCAGCTCATTGCTGTAGCCACTGTGTGTGTATGTATGCATGTATGTCTATGTGTTTCTGTGAATACATAAATACATAGACACACATACATATACCATTTCCCAAGAGAAAATGAAGGATATTAATAGGTAGTTTTCAAAGGAAGAAACTCAAAATATCAACAACCATATAAAAAAGGTCTAAATCATTAATACTTTGAGAAAGGTAAACTAAAGCAACCTTGAGGTTATACTTTATACCAGTCAGAGCAGCAAAGATTACAAAAGAGGAAAATAGAAAATGTTGGAGGGCTTGTGCAAAAACAGGTACACTCTTGTGGTTTATATTTGGCTATGAAATTCTCCAGCTAGTCTGGAAAGCATGTTGGCACTATACGCAGAAGGCTGATAAGTTGTGACTGTCTTTTGATTCATCTTACTATTCTAGGCCTACATCCCTAAAGAAATCAAAGAAAGAGGAAAAGGACCAATATGTACAAAACTATTTATAGTAATTCTTTTTTATTAGACAAAATTGGAAATTAAGAAGCTGTCTTCCTACTGTAAAATGAATAAACAAATGATGGTATATGAAGGTAATAGAATATTATTGTGCATAAGACATGGCAAACTGACAGTTTCTGAGGAAACTGGGAAGATCTTGATGAAATGAAATAGACTGAAATGAGCAGAACTAGGTGAACAATTTACACAATAACAATAATAATATAGAGAATATTGACTTTAAAAGAATTTAATAGAATATTATACCTATTATTATATTTTATTAATATTGATCTATTAATATTAATAAAAGGATATTAAAAGAATATGACACACTCATCAATGATATGAAAAGCAAGAGTTTGGAAGACTGAAGATGATACACACCATTCACTTTCTGCCAAAGAGGTCACGAACTTGAGGGAAAGAGACAGACAGACATACAGATGGACAGACACCTTTTTTTAGGACATGGTCAGTGTTGGAATTTGTTTTGATACACTATGCATATTTATGGTAGACTTTTTATTTTTTTATTTTTTTGTTTTGGTTTTGTTTTGTTGCTACTCAGTGGAGTGGCAATGGAAGGGATAATTATAAATATAAATATATGTATAATGTATATATAATTAATTCATTTTTAAAAAGGAAATAAATGAATGTGCTATCAATGACATTATCCAAGTAATTAATAAGAATCATAAATAGCTCAGTGCCAAACAGAGATACCTAGGGTGATTCCTCAGAAACTTTCTGCCAGTTTGACACTGAAAATTCTCTTGAGTACAGCCATTAAACTATTTCTGGAACAATCAGTTAGACAGCAATTATTAAGCTTCTATAGACAATTGGTTGCTTAATTAAATACTGGAAATATAAAAAAGTGAAACAATTCTTGCCCTCAAAGACATTACATTCTATGAATAGATAAAAATATACATGCACAGAAATATATAATATGTATAAAATAAACATATCACAATGGAATTAAGAAAGCACTGGCACCTGAGGGGATAAGAAGGAGATTTCTATAAAAGGTAGTAGATGAGTCTTGGAAAATACTTTGAAAATTGGATATCTTCAAAACTTGCAATTTAAAAAAAAAAAACTAACAAAAATGCCAATAATTGTTTTTGGTTCTAGTAAATTGTTAATGACATTTTACAAAATTGTACTTATAGCTTGCTATTTTCATCTGCAGGTTAATTTATTCTTATCTAAGTGAACCATAACTTGAGGGAGTTAGATATCTGATGAAATAATTATAATTTGAAATTCCATTATTGAACCTTAAATCAGTGACTATTAATTCTTTTGTAATTTTTTAATAAAGAATAAACTTTTTTAATCTAAATTTTCTCAAGGCATCAGGACAGTTAGTTTTACTAGTTGCTTCTGTGACCACTATAAACAATTAACAATGAATGATTAATAAGAATATTGGCATGGAACTTTGATATTAAGTGTAGTATTTAATTGGTCTAATCTGTAGTCTATCTGCTAATGGTAGTTCAAATACATACAACTCACTTCTCTCCAATTTTGATTTCTCCTCTTTCTTTTTAGTTCATTTCCGCTGTTTACTCTCTTCAGAATGTATTAAACTGGATATCCCCAATATTCCTAAACTGTTATCTTAAGTTTTCCCCAAGGAAATACAGCCTCTCCTGAAAACTAATGAGTTGACATGATGTCAGGACTATATGACAGTAAAAGATAACATTTTCTGCCATCTCAGAATCTGCTTTGGTTCTTGGATATCCCAGAGAACATAGCTCTAGACCAAGAAAAGGGGCACCCAAACGAAGACATGCTCTTGATCATATACACCTTGAAAGCCAGGGAGCGAATTGAGATTGAGAAACCATTATTCCACATGTGGCATGTTGATTTAGAAGAATTTTTTTTTAATCTCAATCTGCACAAGGCACTAGGATAATTACCTTCAGTAATAGCCACAATAACATCCATCAACAGTTTACAATGAATTACTGATAAAGAAATTGGGGATTAGATGTAGGAATCTAGGTTTATCTAAGATATCTAAGCCAGAGTCACTTTCCTGAAGCTGATATGGAACATAGCATATCTCAAAG
>CM053623.1:188559812-188577738 GCA_028646595.1 Phalanger gymnotis
CAATAAGTCATCTAGTCATTCTCCTGACTTTCTGTTTGTTGTTATTGGCTTGTCATTGTTGTCGGGGGGTTGGCACTTGTATAAGTCTTTCTTGCCACCTTCTCTGTCTTAATTCTGAGAGATTTTAATTTTCATGTTGATGACCTAGTGGTTTTTCCTCAATGTTTTTTTAAAGACAAAATTTATGACCTCCATCTGCACTCAACTTCAGCCTCCCACCAGGGTAGATACATACCTTAAACCTTGACACTGCTCCGCCTCCAAGAAGCTGAACTCTGAAATTCCCCTCTTGACTACAAGGTCATGTATTTCCACATCGCACACTCCTTTGCTCCTCCAGTTTCATCATGACCTTTGATACTTCGATGACTCGGAATTCTCTCAAGCTGTCAGTCTGTTCTGGCCTCACTTTTGTCTCTACTCATATTTGATCCTATGGGTCAGTCATCTCAGTATCTTTTTCTGAATCCTTGATCCCTTTTATTTTCTGCTGATTCTACTTTGCTAAACATTAATTTGGGTCAATGACCATTACAAAAATTTGTAATCTAATTTAGTTGGACCCTTACTGGGTTTATGGCAAGCCCTTTACTCTCTTTTACACTCTTCTAAGTAACTCTTCCAAATACCCTCCTCTCTTTTAAAATCACAAATTTTGTCCCCTTTCCCCTCAATCTCAGCATGTAACTTTACTTAATTTTATTAAAATAATTGAAGTTATCCAAACCCTGTCAACTGCCCTAATCTTATGGATGACTTTATCTCTTTCCCCTCTTTTTAAAATTACACTCCCAGAGGAAGCAATAACCTTCCTCTTTGCTAAACCTAAAATGTCCTCCTGAACTCAATTCTATCCTTTCCTTCCCCCTATGAAAATCCCATCAAGCAATAAAACATTTATTTCTTTTTCTTTTCTAATACCACTTAACTTCCTTGTGACATTTGACACTCATCACATTTCTCCTTCTCTATGCTTGTTGGCATGGCCAGTGCCTAGCACAGTGCATTGAAAGTAAGTGCCTAATAAACCTCTGTTTAAGTGGTCATCACTAATACACATTTATTGATGTTACTACTTCACTAAATTCTGGAGATACAGATTGTTCCATGGCTCAGACGCATTATTCTGTGGGCTGACATAGCCTGTTTGATCCTTGAGGCTAGCTCAAGAGGGTTCATTCTTTTCTTGGACTTATTGTCCCTCTTTCCAGAGTCAAACTCCAAAAACATGCAAATAAAGCTTAAATCAGTTTCTTGCCTATGCGATCCCAAATATAAGTAACTCAGTCTTCAATTCTCACATATGTATTTAGTGTACAATATAGGCAGTTTATATAGGATACTTTTTAACCCCCCATCCCTTGAAAAATACAAAAGGAAAAAAAAAAAGTCTTGTAAGATGCCATGAAAATATTCCATTGTTGTTGTTCAGTTGTTGCAGTTGTGTCTGACTCTTCATCCTCTCATTTGGGGTTTTGGCAAAGATGCCAGAGAGGTTCGTCATTTCCTTTCCCAGCTCATTTTACAGATTAGAAAACTGAGGCAAACTGGGTTAAGTCACTTGCCCAAGGTCACATAGCTAGCCAGTGTCTGAGGCTAGATGTGAACTCAGGCCTGCCTGACTCCAGGCCTGGTGTTTTATCTACTGCATCATCTGGAAAAAACATAAAACACTAAAATGCCAGACAAAACTACAGTTGGAATATAAAGATAATTTGTTTAAGTAATGTACAAATATTTCCTATTCCTCTTTGATTTCCACTCTCCCAGAATAGCAACATCAGGAAGGGTTGGAAAGGTCCACACATCCTGGCCCCTAATGGTAAAAGTGAGGAGACTTCTTACAGACCATAGAGATAAAGGATGATCTAGCATGAGTCCACCTTCCTGAGTCCCAACCTTTCATCGACAGGCTGGCTCAGTCTCTGAAATCTAAACAGTAAGGTATTAGACTCATCTCTACATCAATGAATTAGAGGCAGCTAGGTGGCTCAGTGGATAGAGTGCTACACCTGAAGTCAGCAAGATCTCAATTTAAAGCCAGCCTCAGACACTTGCTATGTGACCCTGGGTAAGTCATTTAACTTCTGTTTGCCTTGTAGGAAGGTAGGTAACTCAGTGGATAGAGCATTGGGCCTGGAGTCAGGGAGACCTGAGTTCAAATCTGCCTTCACTTACTAGCTGTGTGATCCTGGGCGAGTCACTCAATCTCAGTTTTCTTTAATCTACTGATGAAGGAAATGGAAAACCACTCCAGTATCTTTGTAAAGAAAACCCCATAGGGAATCAGCAAGAGTCAAAATGGACTGAAGGACTGCACAATTCCATCAAAGGGAGATACTCATCTTCAAAAGTCCATGGCCTATAATTTCCTCAAACTGTTTGATTAGAAAGTTTCCCTGATTGTTTCCATGACAGACATATAGTTTTACAGCCTGCATAGCAGGATTCCCCTACAGACATATTTTTTTACTATTTATTTTTAAATCTGGAATGTAATTTCATTGGTATGGAAAACTCCCAGCATCAAAACTATTTCAATGAAAATTGGCAATAGGTCTCCAATTTATAATTTTAGTGAACTGCCTGGGACAGTGAGAAGTGAATTGTCTATGATAACACAGCAAATTTGTATCAGGCTCAGGATTTTGAATGTCTTCCTAAATCCACTGAATGTCTAGCAAGAATATTTGATATTATAACTGTACATAGGCTCATAGGGTAATTTATTTAGAACTAAAGGGCATATTACAATATAACTCTCTCATTTACATATGAAGAAATGAGGCCCATAGAGATTAAATCATTTGCATAAAGTCAAACAGCTAGTATGTATCTGAGACAGGATTTGAACCCAAGTATTCCTGAATTCAAGATCCACCCTGCACGGAGATAAAATAGCAAAAATTATACATGTGTATATCTATTCCCAAATTCCTGACGTTCATTATTTCAAAATCGAGTTCTATTTCCAATGGCAAAGATTGTACTTTCCTATAGTATTATCATTAATATTCTTTCTATATACACCCTCAGTTTGTATCTCTTAAAGTTGAACAAAAATTTCTGATGAAATATAATAGTTATACCTATTAATTATAGTTACCAGAAAGCTGAATTTGAAGTTACTAGAAAGAATATTAATATTCCCTTCCTCTCCATTCCAACAGATACCACTATGGTCTATGTTGTCATTACTATTGCATGGGATTACTGAAAGAGTATCCTAGCTAATCTTCCTACTTTCAGTATCTTCCTTACTTTATTCATGCCACCCCAACCACAGCTCTTAGACTAATATTCATCTTTAAACTTGTTTTCATCACCTTATGTCTGGTTAAAGACCTGAATTGACTCCGAGTTTTCCATTATATCAATGTTAATTTCTCAGGCAAGATTCAATACGCCCCTTCCATCATCTAACAGCTAACCCCCCTACCCTTGTACCTCTCCAACTTTATCTCCCATTACTTTCTACCATGTCATCTCCACTCCAATCACGCTAATCAGCTCTGAAGTGGTTTAATAATTGCTGTTTCCATGTCTACGCAAATTTCATTACAACTATCTAAAGTATTCCTCTGTGCTCCTGCCTGCCAATCCCCATCAATCGCTTCTGTGAACAAACTTAAAATACATCAAAGGAGCCTCATTTGGACTCCTTATTATATGCCAAACAATACTAACAAAATAATATTCATGACAATAGCAATATTAACTCAAATTTTGTAAGATCTCTGTATAGGGAACTAAGAATATAAACATGGCTCCTGTGTGGCATGGAGGGATGTGATTTGAGGTCTGACCCAACTTTGTAGACAAAGAGAGAAAAGTTATATTAGAATTTTCCATATACTATGTAGAAATGTGCATGTGGGGATGGAGAGATTGCTCAGTCAATGTCTATGATCATCATACCAGGAGAGTCCCTTTTCCAGGTTCCGTGAGGGGTATTGGCTGAAAATTTTCTGTTTCATGCATCTTCAAATATCTCTATTCTTTGACTATGTAAGTCTCAGATCAAAATGTTATTCTGTTTTTGAAAAAAGAAGGTAGTCTTTAAGTTACATTTGCCAATGTAGCCCCTACCAGCATCAAATGCTAGTTTTACAAAAGACCACCAGAAACAAAAACTAGCAAGTGAAACCCTTTATCCAAACAAAAGAGTAAACAAAAAATTAGAGAAGTCATACAGATTCAAATATGCCAAAAACTGGTGTAGGGACGAGCTCTTCAGATTGGAATGAGATAAGATCTCAGATTAAACCAAGAAAGAGAAAATAATCTCACTGGAGTGAGGTCCTATATCAGCATTCTCTAGAAGCATAATCCTCGAATGTTAAGAACACAATGTAAGGTTGCTATATTTGTCTGTGGCTTAACTGACTCCATTCTGCCACTCAAAGATTTTCTCTCTTGACTACTCCTAGGAGACACTCTGTGTAAGTGAGGAGTATCTGGAATTCACTGAAGCGCTTCTCTTAGAAATATAGAATCATGCTCAGCATTGTCAGTAAGGAATCACTATTGTCTGTAGGCGGTATAAAGCTCAGATCTGTGGCTCCAAAATACTACCTCATGCTTAGGTAGAAGCTCTGTTATTTTTATATATAATCAAGCAAACAAACAAAAATCACTTATTAAGCACCTACTATATGCCAGTCATTATGTAAGACATTAGGAATGAAAGCAAAAAGAAACCAAAAAAAAATCCTTGCCTTCCAAAATTTATCCCCCATTAGCAGAGATAACATGTAGAGGTATGTATGTGTACACATACACACACATATACATATATGTATATACATAGATAGATAGGTAGATAGATAGATAGATAGATAGGCAAACATATGAAGATACACAGATAGAGAATAGATATTCTCAGGACATATATTCCACTTAAATTTCACATTTTTTGGTATAAGTTGTTCTATCTTATCCTCCATGTGAATATGCATTTATATAGGTATCTCCTTAATAGAGATAAGATCCTTAAAGGAGAAGGGACCTTGCATTTTAATTTTCATGCATTCTTTGGGGATATTAATTTGGATGGAATGTAAAGAGGGTTTGAAGAGTAAGGAAACAGAAGGTAGGGGGAAAATTAGGAAAGTTTTCTAGGAAAGAGTAAATGAGGGCCTGGGTAATGCAGAGAAAGGGAATGGCATAATTAATGTAGAATCAATGTCCTTAGGTAACCAATGAGAGGTGAAGAATGAAAATTCAAATATAATTCTGAAGATGACTATCTGGTTGATTAAAAAATATGGTGATGCTCTTCAAAGAAATTGGGAAGATTGGAGGAGGGGAAATTTTAGGGAGTAAGATATTTTGTTATATTGTGAACATTTTCAGTTTGAAATGTCAATGAGATATTCAGAAAGAGATATTGAGAAGGCAATTTGTGATGCAGGCATTCAGAGAAAGATTAAGAGTAGAAATATACGTTTGGGAGTCATCTAAGTAGAGTTAATAATTGAACCTATAGAAACCAATGACCTTTTATTGGAAAAAATAGTTTCATAAAATTAGGTTCATAAAATTCCACTGGGGTGGAGAGAGATAGGAAGGAAGGGAGGGAGGGAAAGAGGGAAAGATAGAGGAGACAGAGAGACAGAGAGAGACAGATGGAGAGAGACAAAGAGAGGACGGGGGGAGAAGGAGCCTTAAGATTAAAAAAAAAAGGTTTGGAATTGGCATTATAAGAGCTGTTATAGACTCAATTAGGCAAAATAAAAGGCCTGTTATTTAGAAGTCATACATATGGTAACCAGTTAACATAATATTTGTCATTTTTAGCAACAAAAGAGCAAGATCAGAGAAGGTGGATGAAAGAAAAAATTAGGGTTAGTGTTTGGCAAATCTTGACTACCCTTAGAAAAGGGGACAAAGGGCTTCAAGATCGAAAGACAGGATAGAATTGAACTGGTTAACGAAAGAATCAAGATTAGGTGGAAGAAAGTGAAACCATAGCAACATTGATGACTTGAAAATCAGGGAAGGATGGAGGGGATGGAAACTGCAGTGTGAGGATGAACAATCAGGGTAGAGTGACTGGAGAAGGCTGAGAGATGGAAAGATAGGAGGTTATATTCAGAGAGGGTAATTTGAGGGATCAAGATCATAGAGGCAATCCTGTCATTCTATCCAATCATCCACCTTGGGCATCTTGCCATCTATCTTGCTAAATCCCAGATGCCTTTCTAGCTCTTTCTCTTAAAACAGTTGTCAAATCAATACTAGTTAAGGAAAGATGTAGATGCTAGTTAAGGAAAGACCACAGAGAGTGATGAACTGGGAGGCCCTGGTCCTTGAAAGAACATCAAAATAGACCTAAAAGTCCCCATGCATGAGAATAAAGGGTTGAGTTAGACTGAACCTGGTCCTGAACTCCTTAAAAAAAGGGAGACTAACTCAAGTAGCAGATTAATTGAACAACGGTCTGAATGGATTGATATATCTGGATGGAATAAATATCCAGAAAAATTTGTAGGAAGCCTTGAAGTACTTTTTGCAGGTTTGTCTTCTACTCTAGGATAACAAGATTATAGATTTAAAAATAGAACAGATTTTAGAGGGAAAATAGAGCACTGGATGAAAGCCTTGCTTGGCATCAAGAAGTCTTGGCTTCAAGTCCTACGTACAAATCATTTGTATGATTATGGGCAAGTCACTTAAACTATCAGTGCCCCCAGACAATTCTTTAAACTATAATTAGCAGAATAGTTGCTGAGCTACATTGGTTAAAATAATTTCCTCAGTGGAAATTCCTGACACCAATGACGTCAAAGGTCCAGACAAACAAATACATGTATTATCTCATTTGATCCTCACCTTAATCCTCTGAGGTAATTGCTATAAGTAATATTATCCTCACTTTATAAATAGTACAAATAAGGCTCAAAAGAGTTAAATCAATCAACAAGCATTAATTCATTGCTTATTATGAGTCAGGAACCACACTAAATGCCTTGCCTTAAGTCATATAGGCAGAAGGATTCAGAGGCAGAACCAGGGCTCACTTGACTGGAGGTCCAGTATTCATTCGACTCCATCACATTGACTCCATTAGAAAGCAAGGTGTATGTGGGGGTGGAGGTGGGGGAGTACAGAGGGGGTTTCATTTTTGTCTGTATATCTCTGGGGCCTGAGAATGCACTGTGTGGTATAATAAATAGAGAATCCTTTGGAATCAAGATTCACTTGGAATCGGGATTCATGCCCCACATCCGATTTATACTGGATATATTTATATATTTATATAATATGATATTTATATAATACCCAGTATATTTATATTGGGGATTAAGGGCAGCTGTTAGTTTAGGAGCTGATACTTGAACTTAGATGATACAAAGTTTCATAGTCTCTCTGTCTTTTCCCTTTTCTTTATCAGTGTCACATTTGGTTCAGTTAAGCAGTTCCAATTGAAGATTTCATCATGGACTCTACATACAAGGTAATCATATAAATGTAAAATCCCCCAAATCCCATTCCTTTCAGTTGATAGTCTAGCTCAGCAATATAAGTAAAAATAACCTCACCACACTATTGATTACATTTGTGAAGTTAAAATTCTCTGAAACTAATGGTGCTGTCAACAAGTATGCTTTTGACAATGTTACAAATTGACGAAATACTTTGGCAGGAGCCATGAGGAAGGATGTCAGGCAACTCATTTGAACGTTTGCCGAATATGGCAAACATTGGGTTTCCCAGCCTCTCAGTGGCATAACATACTTCTGATTAGCGCCCTCTGTTTTGTTTTCTCTAAGACAGAAACAGAGTTGCTATAACAACTTAAGCCCTGGAATCTGGTGGCTTGACATTAAATTCCTTACCATATCCTATAGCACTCATTTGAAGCAATAGGACTCCTAAGCTAAGTTTCCAGGGTAGGGTTCTGATTGAAGTCCTTATGAGTGTTACCTGAAAGTGAAATCAAATTGCTTGGCATTGTTCAGCTCTTAAAATACTAGATCTGGGTTTCCAGAAGTGACTTTGTATCACGTGTAGGTGTCACAAGGGTGCTTGAAGGTGGTTGAGGTTTAATAGCTAGTTATAGTGACTGGGCTTAGGAATACATTCTGGATTAGCCTACACTCATTTCCAGTCATCAGGTGCTCCGGAAAACGGAAGTGGCCAATAATGCCAGGAAACAATTATAAGCAGTTGCCCAAAAAACTGCCATGGTTATATAACCAGAGACAGATGCTGAAAATGCCAAAGTTAAAGAACTAGGCAGTGATGGGATTCCAGGAACTAGTTCACAATTACTTAATAACTTTCTTGGTAGGGAGAAGTAGACATGATTCTATCAGTGCAAGGAATTCCCTAGTTAAGAAATTCCCTCTAGCAATGTAGATCAGCAAAGCCCTGCAATGTATTGTTTTCAACTTTCCTGGGTTACTGAGAAGTCAGGTAATTTTCCCAGGTTTACACAGCCAGTACGTGTCAGAGGCATAAGTCAGAGCCAGGTCTCTCTGACTCCAAGAATTACTCTGTACCCACTACTCCAAGCTGTTTATTCCTCTCAACTCTTAAAATGCTTGGGGAAAAAATGGGATTGAGGTGTTCCACATTCTGATCCTTTTATTATGGCAACACTATGGTCTTTTCAATTCTAGAAATACCCATTGCTGCTTACAACATGAGAACTCAGAGGAACAAACAACTAATTGGAATACTTGATGAATAAATCTCCATGTTGACTGACTAATATCAATACACAATTCAATCCTTAATGGAATTATTGACCAAAAAGACGTCAGTCCATTGGCATCAGATTCTGCACCATGTTCTAAGAAAGCACCACTTAAATTTGCCGAGAAGTATCATAGCAGGTTGTTTAGGTGGTAGGAAATCTGGCCAAAGGGATATATACCCATAGCATCATATATTTAGACTTGAATGGGATTTTAGAGATTTTCTCCAACCACTTGATTTTAGAGATGAAAAAAAATGATAATTAGGGGATCATAAATGACCTATGATAATAAAAGTCGAAGTGGTCCATATGTAGATCATCTCTTAATTCTTTTCACTCTATTACTCTACTGACTATGTCTATATCTTGAAAGGTGGTCAAGAACGGTGCTTGATAAGTATAACCTTATTGAGTCTGATAAGTGTAACCTTATTTAGAAAGATACTCTTCAAAGATATTAAATTTAGCCTGCTGTCTGTGTGACAGGGAAAGAGAAAACTAGATTATTCCTCTTGTACTACTGACACTATCAAAGGAGAAGCTCTGCAAAAGGATATTTTAAAATTATTAAGTGTCTGAAAAGTCCATAGGCAATTACAGTTTATGACAAAATCTTCTAGTGGTCCTTAAATGTCAATTACTTTAAGAAATTGAGGGTTACAAATAATATTATCATGCTAATTGTCTGCCTCCTTTGTGAGATTTTTGCAGCATTATTGGAGTTTGGAGCAGAGGAAAAATGTGAGCAAAATGCCAGAAGGGGAAAAAAATCTGTTATAGAACTGAAAAGTTATTTACAGAATAAGAACCACAAAATTTAAGGAAGATAAAGTTGAAAAAATGAAAAATACCACTGCAATCACTGACAAATGAAACATCTATGAAAATGAGTTGTATCGGTTGTTGGTTTTGTTTTTGATTGGTTTGGAGTTTCATTATCACCAGAGAACTCTCGGTGGGGAATTTCATCTATCCTTGCAGATGGGAATCCACTTTGCAACATAAAAGTCTTAAAGGGTTGCCTGAGTCACTGTGATTTGCCCGGGATCATACAGTCAGGGTATAAGAAAGTAAGGACTTGAACCCCAGTTTTTATGCTGCCAGGGACAACTCTCTATCCATCATGGCATCCTCCATATGTCAGATGTATATGCATTAAACTAGCATTATCTGAACTCCTATCACATTCTCAGAATTTTCCTAAAGGGGATGAGATATACAAAGAAATATGACATTTTATTTCACATTTTTCATGAAGCTTATTGTCTGGTTGGAGAAACAAAACCAATGTTAATTAAATAATTTGAGAACAATTTAATCACAGAACTTTGTGAGATTGGTTATATGTCCCATAGAAGTGGAGAGATGGGGAAGTTCCACATGAGTGTGAAGATTTAAAGAAATTTTTTAATGAAGTTATGAATTTAACAATGCTAGGAAAGAAGGATGAGTATAACATGAATTGAGGGCAGTGAGGGAAAAAAAACAATATAACTAGAAACAATGGGATTTAGAAGAGATTGGTCAGTTGGCTTTCATAGGGTAATGACAATATAAATTTAGATGTGGAAGAGGCTTTAATTTGCTCTGATTTGACAGATGAAGAACTGAGACCCAGAGAAGCTAAAAAGAATGCCCAAGATCACACAAGTAGTAAGTAGCAGACACATCATTTGAACTCAGACTATCTAATACTCTTTACAGTGTACCATATGTCTCCCCCTTGTCTTTGGCTGTGCAGAGAGGAAAGTGGCAAGGATAACTCCAAATTTTCTAGCTCAAAAAAATTAAAAAAACACATTGACCACTTACTGGGAGAAAAGGAGAAGTTAGGAAAAAATTAATTTGGTTGGTGACAGGAGATCATTCAGTTTTGTATCTGTTTAGCTTGAGAAAAGAACAATATATAGTGTGTATGCATATGCATATACATAATCATTATACACATACATATACACTTATATACATATGTGTGTATGGATACATATGGATATAGACCTACAGGTAAATATAGATAAGTTCAGCTGTCCTGTAGGCATTAGGAAACAGTACCAAGACACAGACGAGAAGCCAAGATGTTAGGGCACTGGGGTCCTGCCAGATGGGAAGATAAGGCCATCCAGTTTTCATCATTAGAGTGTAGAAGGAAATTTTCCTCCACAGACCTTCAACGTTGTGGGAGCAGCTATACATGTGGTAATATTAAGATAATTATTAAAAATGATCCCTTTTGGGGTGTTCGCTAGCAATTTTAGGAAATAGGAAGGATCTTAGAATATAAGTACATGGAGGAGGCAGAAGTCAGCAGCAGAGAAAGGAAAAGGTTTATTTAGGAAGGACAGGTTGTTTAGTTGGTCAGATGAGTGAGTGTTAGAGGACTAACTGAGAGACTTAAAAGCATGAAATGGGTATGGCATTTTTCCTTTTTCCAAAAATTGAAGCATATAGGCACTGTTCATGGGGTTTGACTTTAATCCTAGCTGTACATTGTGTTCAAACTGATCTCATGAAGGTAGCATGCAGCCAATTTGGAAAGTGAGTATTAATCAGACTTTGACACCAAGTCTAGCCTTGCCAATCTGTATTATATTAATTGAGTTTACTCCCAGTACTTGGTCTCTTCCCATTCCCCACCTCCAAATAAGCCAGAGTTTTCACTTAGATCAGTATCCTCAAACTCAAATAGAAATGGGGCCACTAAACCATAGATAAATATCCCTGTGACCTCATATTAACTTAGAAAACCACATATTAAAATTATCTACATTCTTTTGTATTTTTATTTATTTTGATAAATATTTCCCATTTACATTTTAATCTGATATGGACTGCCCTGCTGCAAAATTCTGGCCATGTGTTATGACAATTTGGATTTGAAGAACTTTCCCACCCATTAATAGGCCATGTGACCTGCTTACATCACTTGTGGTGGGAGGAGCTTACTGAGAAGAAAAAGAAAGTGTGTCACAGGAAATGCAGAGAGAGCAGTTAGAACTGAGGGAGAGAGAAGACATGTGATGGCTGTGAACGATTGTTGGTGGAAAGGTGCCAGCAGGAGGGGGAGGGATGGTTATAGAGTGGTTCTCTGCTGTGATGTTGTGTATTGAATTCTTCACTGCTGTGATGGATTGGGCTCCTTGGTTTTCAGATCTGGTTCTTTGGTGTCTGAATAAATGTTTTACTTCTTCTATCTTCTATATGGAGAGTCTTATATTTTGCAATACAGAACCACATAGGCATTTTGACAATTTATCTCCTATATTGTGATTATTGCCTTGTTAATATACCATGTCTTAACACCTCTGATTTAGAGGACCCAAGGGACTCATCCAAAGAAAAAATGATAGATGAACCTATAACAATTAGACACCAAATGAATAAGTGAAGAGATCAAATAGCATGAGACCAAGGACATAATCATGAGAACCTATTCACAGTTAGGAATGGGTAATAAATATTGCAATAATAGCTGTCAGGAAAATGCCCAGAAGTCAGTGGGATTTGAATGAACTTCTACTGATCCACTTTCTCATTAGGTATCTTAAACCACAGGATTTTTTTATCTAACCTATCTCAGAAATCTTTGAAATTTGCTCCTTGGAATAATAATAATGGTAATAATAATAATAATAAACATTTATGTAGCACCTACTATATGCTGAAGACTTTATAACATTTTCATTTTATCCTCACAACAGCCTGACAGGTAGGTGTTATTATTATTTTACAGATGAGGAAACTGAGGCATACAGAAATTAAGTGATTTGTCCAAGGTCACACAGCTCATAACTATCGAAGGTCAGATCTGAACTCAGGTCTTCCTGACTTCAGACATATCACTCTATTGCATCAACTGGCTGAAACTAACATATGATAGAATATGACTGGTATTCTCATTATCTATTATAAACTCTAAGTTGGCATGTTCAATTCACGGCAAGATTATATTCACTTCATTTTCGTTTTATCTCTTTCTTCCTTTTGGGGTAAAACCATTCCAAGATTTTGGTTCTTCTTAGTCACAGTGCATCTTCTAGCTTTTAAAAGAAGACATTTCCAGTAATGGCAGCCATGATTTTATTAGCTGTTGAAGGACAACTTCAAGGCTTAATTTTTAACATGTTCTGTTAAAGATGTCAGTAGGAAATCCAGAAAGAGTTATCAATGAGGACTAAATAACCTCTAAAGTTCGATCTGCTAAATCTATGGCACACGAACCTTTTGTTTTTATAGCAATGACATTTCTGAATAAACCTGCTTCACTCCCTGCCCCCTCCCCATTCATTCATACCACTGTCCAGACTGCACCATCTCTTATAGAAAAGAAAAATACTTAAGCAAAAATGATTAATATAGTAATTACTTATGAGGGTTTCTAATATTCTGCCTTACTTCTATCCCAATTCTAGGCTGCAGCAGGCAGCTAGGAGGCACAAATGGTTAGATCCTTAGACCTAGAGTCAGAAAGACTTAAGTTCAGATCTAACAGTCTTACTAGCTGTGTGACTGGTCAAGTCACAACCTCCGTCTGTCTCAGTTTTCTCACTGGGGATAATAAAGGCATGTGTTGTAAGGATAAAACAAAATAAAAATTGTGAAGGTGAAGCCCTTTGCAAACTTTAAAGCACTATATAAAGACAATTTGTTTACACAGCATTTGGCTTCCTTTCAATATTTTTTTATTTACATAATTGTTTTGATTGTGCATGTTCTTTTCATTCTGCTTATTTCATTCTGACTCATTTCACGTTTATGTGTGTGTGTGTGTGTGTGTGGCCCTTTATTTGAGCCCTTCATTCAATATCTCCCTTTTCTTCTTTAATCATTATCATTCTGTCTCTCCCTCTCTCCCTCCTCTTCCTCCTCCTCCCTCCTCCTTCTTCTTCACATACTCCGCTCCTACTTTCATCTCCTTTCTTGATCTCCCTTTCTCTTCCCTTCTCTTTGTTTACATACTATCTCCTTCCATCTCATCCTTTCTCCCTAACCTCCCTCTCTCTACCTCCTTCTCCTTACTCCTTTTCTCTCTCTTCCCTTGCTTTCTATATCTTTTTCTTTACCCCACCCCATCCATACTGATAATTTATATATTTACATAGATATTGGGATTCACCAAGTGGAATCTGGTATAACCCTTTGATATGTGAATATGTACAAACCTTGAGGATTCATGTTAAAACTATAATGACAATTGATGGAATTTATATAAGGCTAGATTTACATTGATATTGAACTATAAAAGTTCCCTAATCTATGAGTTTGCTACTCTGAATTAAATTCTATTTTTCTCTCAAGGCTAGTACTTGTGTAATTGAATGAAATTCATCTTACCATGTCACTCAACACCTAACTGCTGAAGATCCCAGGTGCTGCTGCCTGAAAAAGGACCTTGAGTGGGATCCTCTTTCTATCCTTTTGTGGAACACTGTTCATAGAATTATAGATACCTAGACTCAGAACTAGCATCCAGTCTACTCCCTTTATTTTACCTATGAGGAAATTCAGAGACATCAAAGGACATGCGCAAGGTCACATGTTAAATAAGCATCAGAGGCAGGATTTGAATCCAGGTTCTCCAACTTAGAGCAATTACCTATCCACTATATATTACCAATCTAATTAATATTAACCTTTTTACTTTCTAAATTATGGTGTGTACAATTCTCCACTTTTCTTTCCTTATTGCTTATAATTCAGGGCAGCTAAGTGGCACAGTGGATAGATTATAGGCCCTGGAGTCAGGAGAAGCTGAGTTCAAATTCAGCTTCAGACACTTACTAGCTGTGTGATCCTGGGCAAGTCACTTAACCTCAATTGCCTCCAAAATTCCTCATTTGCAATAGACTTTAATGAGATTTTCATTTTATCCCCCAGTACTGTACTCCCAGCTGGTATAAACTGAATTAGTTTTTCTTATCTATAACACCCTAGTTAGGATATGTATCCGTAGCCATATGCTGTCAGAATCTGCATTATTGGTAGGCTTATCTTCGAGAGCTGAACCAACCGAGCACCAAGACCGTTACTATCCCACAAAGAAGAAAGTCTGTTTAAAATAATTCAAAGACTGGCTTTACAGCAAACTCTTGCTTGACTTTTCTTTGAGAAAATGAAATAAAAACTGTATTAGAAACTGAAGATAATACAGCTTATTCCCACCTCACCTCTGGTTTGTTCACAGTGAGACTTTCCTCAGTGTTTGAAGGAGTCTTTGAGTTTCTCCAATAGAAAAGACTAAGTAATTGAAAAGCATTTTTAAGATCCGTGAAGGACTCGGAGTAATGTCCCATTGATTGTTTTATATAATGCTTTATTAAATACCATCAGTTAATATCATTACTTTATCATCCGATTAGATTCTTCTCAATGCTCCTGTTCAGCCATCAGACACTACTGGCAGGTTAATAAGCTGATGCCATTTGGCTTCTATTAAGAACATGTGCTTCTCTGAGAAAAGTCAAGACTTCAGATAGAGCTTTGAAGTACTGGGAGGGAAGGCCTCTTCTCCCTCAGGCAAAGGGATGAGACAGTCTCCTTTGGAAAGTGCTGAGTTCGTAACTGTTTGTGCATTTTCCTAGCTGTCAAGATTGAGAAATTGCTAACAATTGGCCCTACAAGTAAAACTATCCATTATGGTGCACTTGATAGGAGAGACAGCATTGAGAGCCAGGACTTAGGGTGTGTTCTTTGTCCATCTATGATTTATTTGGAGAATTCTCCTTTGGCAGAACTTGCCACATCCTCATCTAGGTACAGAGGAAAGAAGCATTTCTTCATTGTTTTCCACCATTATTATCCTTCACCTGGACTATTGCAACAGTCTTTAAATTGGTCTCCCTGCCTTAGGTCTGCCCCCTATTCAATCCAAACCCTTCATAATCCTGCACAATCCTACCCTCCCGGGCTCACTACACATTATTCTACTTCATACACTTTTGGCAAGACTGGATACTTTCTGAACCTCATACATAGCTTTCCACCATTTTTTTATGCCTTGGTATAGTCTATCTTTGCTGTGTCCAATCCACACCTCAGTCTCTTAAGAATCCCTAGCTCTCTTTGGGGCTTAGTTCAGGTACCATGTCCTATACAAAGGCTTCCCACATCCCATCCACTTGTCCACTCTAGCCGTCTTGTTTTCTGCTCATCCGCTTGCTTAATCTTCTCTACCTGGAACTCTACTTTCTGTATAAGCCAAAGTCCCCAGAGAAGTAATCTATTCACCTTTCCAACTCATTCTCCAGGGCAGACTTGTTTTCAGGGAGTTATCGAATAATTGAATGAAGGGAGTACCCACTTACCTAGCATGCTGTATCTAGATGGCCCAGACCATATCATGCCTCATATCTCATTTAGCAATGCTCTCTGAGTATCTAATGTCTACACCAATTTTCCACTTATCGCTTTAGCCACAAAGCCGTATTATCATTGCTTCGAGAAAAAGGCATGTCAATCAACTGCCCTGTGAATCAAATTTTTATCCCTGTGACACCCCAAAATAAAGTTCTCTTCACAGGTTACCACCCCTCTGCCTGCATGTGTTGTCTCCCCCATTAAATGTAAACTCCTTGAAAGGAGGGGATGATTCTTTTCTGTTCTTTTTAATCTTATCTTTGTATCCCCAGGGTCAGAGCACTTAATACAGTGCTTGTCACATAGTGTATGCTCAATATTTTTTTAATGAATGAACAGATGAATAAATGAATATTAAATATTGTGCTGCATCAGAAAAATGCTCTATAACAAGGGATTCACTAAAAAGCTCTTTAGGACTGAAGGAACTCAAGTACTGAAAGAATTATTTCTTAATGTTCAATATTTTCCCAAGCTAAGTCCCATATTTCCTGGCTGTGTGGTGCATTTGAGAACCATGTAAAGGATCTTGCTCTGTGTCAGAACTCAGACCAAATATAATCCAATAAACCAAGGATAGATAGTTGATAAGGCTCCTCAAAATTTTGAAATTGAGATCCAAGAATTGACTGAAGAAACTGGGGATGTTTAATCTTCAGAAGAGACTTAGAGGCAATATTAAATATAAACTCATTGAGAGGAGGGACAATTCCATTTTTGTCTTTGTATTCATAATATCTAACACAGTGTCGGGAAACATAGTAGGAATTGGCGTGATAGTGTTTGAAGGGTTGTCATATGTAAAAGGGATCAGACTTATATTGTTTGGCCCAAAAGAACAGAATCAGGCCATTGGATGGAAATCACAGGAAGAATGAATTTCATAGAATCACAAAATCACAGAGACCTCTTGTAGAGTGGAGAACTTCCTAATAATTATAACTAACCTAAAATTGAAAAGGATGCATTGGGAGATCATGAGATCCTCATTACTAATGTGCTTCAACTGGGAGACTGAGTAAACATTGAGGTATTATAGATGGGACCCATGTTCAGGATCCTCTGAATCCCTTTCAAATCTGAGATTCTGTAAAATATATGAAAGAATAATAGAAGAGACTGGCTTCCTTACCTCAGATGGTAGTCACAGGAGACTAAAAATGCAATCACAAAATGTTAATAAAACCAAGTCTAGAAATACTTTAATGATCTGACTCCTTGCAACCTCTCTGATGAGCTCAAGAAGGGAGCAGAGTAGTCGATTGGCTGGGCAAAGTAGGTTAGCCACCCCTTTAGAAGCTTTAAGTAGCTTACCCTTGGACAAATTTGTGAGTACTGGAGCTGATTGATTGTGGATGAGACTCCTACATGCATACCAGAAGTCAACAAGTTGTAGGGAGACTTTTTTCTACTCCCCTACTTCCATCAGTCATGCCATCAAAACTACTGAACATTTATTCTTTGTTTTATTTTCTTTTCTTTCAGGTCCTTTTTAGGACCTGAAAGAAAGGACCAGTAGAAGAAAATGCATCCTGAGGGGAAGCCAAGCTACATACTACAGACATGGAATTCATAAGCTGATGTCCATAGACCATCAAGATTTCCATAGAGAGAATTCAAGGAGTCTGTGATCTTGGATGGAGAAAAAATATATCTTTACTTCAACTATTCTCTAATTGTAATTTATTGGTGCTGTCAATTATTTTAAAATGTTATTCTGCTTGAGGGGTCCTTAATAGAAAAAAAAACAATTAGGACCCCCATGATCTTGACAAACATATATGGATAAGTCACCTGAGAAGGGGAAGAAGCTTCAAGGAATATTATCCCTAGCAGCAGAAAAGTGGAGAACTGTGAAGAGAAATT
>CM053623.1:188578238-188598892 GCA_028646595.1 Phalanger gymnotis
AGGGGGGTAAAGTCATGATGGCTTTTCTTAATATGATAGATAAGGAAATAAGAGAGACTTTAGTGAATACTAAATAAATTCTAAATAAATACTAAATAAATAAAATACTAAATAAATTCACACCCCTCTCTCCCTTTGCAGGAGCAACCTGTGATTTCATCAAATTAGGGAGCTTCTGATGAAATACCTTCTCTACTAATACAGATAGCATCTTCTTGTTGGCGGACATTTCCTGGTGCTCTGAGATATAAGTGACTTGCTTAGGGTCACACTGTCAGTATATGGTAAAGATGGGACTCAAAACAAAGTTTTTCTAACTCTTAGGCCAGCTTTATGTCAACTATGCCAAGTTGTTTTTCAATCAAAAGGTAAATAGTATAACAAAGTAGATAGAAACCTGGGTTCACAGCCAGGAAGATCTGGGTTCAGATCTTATTTCTGACACATACTAGCTATGTGATCATGGACAAGTCATATCAACTCTCTTTCTCCAGAAAACTTTCCAAGACTACCATTTGTAGAAAAGATGCTGATGTGAATTCTATCAATGAAATCATATGTTCATTCTGTTATGAAGTCTTTATTCTGTATTTTGTTTGATTCATTGTTTATATTTCTTGAGAATGTTGTTAAATTTCTAATGGAGATAGGGAGAGATACTAGACCTATAATTTAATGGATTTAAGAAACTCTCAATAGAATACTCCCTCTATCAATGCAAGCGAGACAAATTTTCTACAATCTGAAGTTTTAGAGACCTGGCTGGGGCACAGAGAGTTTAACTGACTTTTTTAGGCTGTACAACCAGTATGTGTCAGAAGCAGGGCAATTTATTTAAGAAAACAAAATAATACTGAAAAAGAAAAAAAAAGAATGATGAAGAAAATGTCCACTAAGGGGCCAAATTAAAAAAAAAATGTTTATGGCACTGAAAGATAAATGTGGATAACATCTAATGGAAGTTTTCCAAGTTTGTGCTATATGGCTCTCCACGTCAAATGTGAGTAAGAGTTGGTTAGAGAAGTGAAGAATAACAGTGAGTACTTGCCTTGAAGTAGTTTTGGTTTTGTTTTTACTGCTGTTCTTTTCACATTTTGTCCAATGAATTCAGTTCTACTGACTTTTTAAAAACTGGTGAAATGGACCCAAAAAACCCAATAATTGATGTAAACCAACTACCTAATATAGTGCCTTTCATAAGTGTCCAAAGCTTTTTCACAAATATTTTCTACTACTGTTTCTAGTACTGGAAGACTGAACAGTTGTTATAAATTTAAGACATGACAATGGTCCACAAAATTGCTGCAAGTTACTAATTGAGCCAGGGGGAATAGTCAGATCTCCTGACTCAGTTCATTCTTTCACCCTCCAATGTCTCCAGGGTCTTCTGGCTTCAATGGTTAAACTCCCCTGGAGTCAGTCACGGAAAGAACTTTGAAAGAGAAAGGGATTATTATTTTCATCAGTGCATGGAATGTAAATGGATTGTATTAATAGCATCCATATTTTCAAGAGGATTGCCATCATTAGCTACCCACATTACAGTTTAAGGAATGTTAATGACTCCCTCGAAGAAACTGAGGCATTAAACGTGTCCAGACAGAAGTCAAGCCACAAAGCAGAAACTCACAAGTAACATCTTAGTTTTTGATACTCTCTATAAACCTTGTGGATTTGGTCCTACTGTAGAATAATTCATAAAGGCCATTTTTCTCCTGTCATTACTTTATCTTTTGCCTGCCTCCCTTCTAAAAATTAGCTATTTAAAATAAACAAGACTATTCCTACCGACTGGGAAAAGATCACAAACAGTACAGGATCAGCTTTTATTTTTTTTTCTGTCTTTCTGAATTTGACAAACAACAACAAACTTGAACATTTTCATATACAAAGAATAAAAGATACAAAAAAACATTTTATCTGGAACTTTGAACATCAATAAATACATCTTTTTTAAAATACATACTAAATTTAGCTATTAATTCCAAAGGTTGTCCCATGTCTTCTTTTCTCTCCAAAACGCCTTGATCCTCTTCTGAGCAGTGGTAAAAATGCTTCACTGATGACTTATTTTTTTCTTTCTTTCATTCTTTCTTTTCTTTTTTGTATTGCTAACCCTAGTCCCTCTTCATCTTCTATTTCTTTCCTCTTACCCTGCAACAACAAAAAATTCTCCCCTTTAATATCTTAGCATAGAGTCATAGACACACAAACACAGATTGGTTCTGTCTAAATATGTATGGCACTTTCTGCATCTCCAGTCAGTCTTCTCTCAAGAAGGGGGAACAAGGACTCACCCTTTGCTCTTTGGAATGTTGTTTGCTCACTACATTGAACAGACTTCTTAATTTTTTTTTCCATTTATCTTAATTCATAGTGCTATTATTGTCTAAATTGTTTTAATGATTATACTCCTTCATTTGTATCAGTGTACACAACTTTTCCTATATTTCTCACAAAACATCCTTTCAAATTTTTATAGTACAATTATATTTATATATCATATCATCACTATATACATATATACACATATATGCATATGTGTGTATATGTGCATGTGCATTTATATATATACACATATATATACAAACATACATATATATATAATTGGATATGGTAATGGCTGGGCTTCCCAGACTCTACTTTGCTTTATAGTTCTACTCTTTTCTTCCATTTCTTGAAGCTTCTCACATTCTTCAATAATTGAATGTATTACAATTTATTCATATATCATAATTTGTAACAACCACATATTGTTTAGATACTCTCCTGTTGATAGGCAGTTTCCAATTCTTTGCTTTGACAAAAATGTTCTGCTATGAATATTTTAATACATGTGTGTTCTTCCCCTTCTTCCTTTTATCTCATTTGGATAAATGCCTTGTAATGGTTTTGTTGTTCATATTTCATTCTCAAAAAGGACCAATGACATCAGGAGGGTGATGTCTTGACATGCAAGTAAATTGGATTTAAGTGAGACAGAGCTGTGCAAATTCACCAGTCTCACTCTTTCCTCCAAAACCATAAGAGTCCAATGGCAAGACATGAGTCAAAATGACTGGTGATAGTCCCTTGTGATAGTATTGCTGGGTCAATACAGTTTAGCAAATTTTGCAGTATAGTTCAAATTTTATTCTAGGGTGGCTGCAATAATTCGCAGTTCCATTAAACAATGCCTTGGTGGTTTTGTTTTTCCATAGATCTCCAAACAATTATTATTTCTGTTTTGTTGTTCATTTTGTCAGTCTGAAGGGCATGAGATGGAACAACAAGCTTTTGATATTTGCCTTCTGAAGTCACAATTTTTCCCCAGTTCTGTAGGGTTTTCCCTCCGATGTTCTACCTCCTCTCTTCTCTCAAAACCTTTCAGATTCTTGATGTAGTAATGAGAAGGGACGCTACTGTAATCTTTCTCCAATGCCTCACTGTGGCATAGGGCTGACACAGGGGTTTCTGAAAGTTTCATCTGCTGTTGGCAAGTACTACCAAGCTAGAGAAGTTTTGATTTTGGACTTGTTGAAACATCCATCATTCAAGAGCCACCTTAGCCAAGCTCAGGAAAGATCATATATAAGTTGGCCATGAGGTAATAAACTTTTGAGTCTCAGCAACTTTCAAACACCATCAATCATCCACATAATCAAGAAACATTTATTCACCACTTACCTATGTGAGGCACATGCTCCAGGGTTGAAGATACAGAAAAAGGGAAAAACGATCCCTGCCCTGAAGGAGCAGGGTGGGGGAGACAATATAGAAATAATTAGCTATATGCAAGATAAATACATGTTAGATAGAAAATAATCTTAGTTGGCAAGGCACTAGTGGTGGCATCGACCAAAAAAGGACTCCTGCAGAAGGTGGCATTTGAATTTAATCTTGAAGGAAGCCAGCAATTTTAAGAGATGACAGCAGTGGTGTGCTGGTAAATATTTAACAAGTAGCTTTTCACAGCATATGACACATTTTTTTTTCATTTAAACTTCATTTCTTCATCATTTTTTAAGTCTAGAGAATGAATAAAATAATAAATCAAGACATGATTTGTAGCATTTGCCCATTTTGGAGGTGTAAATGTTCATACTTAAAATTTAATGATTGGCTGTAGTGATCAGATTCAAGATAGCTACAACACTCCGCAGATGGAAGTAAGGCGGGAGTAGATTTTTGACATGGGAGACAGTCAGTACACAGGCTTGGAGTCAAGAAATATAGTATGACTGGAAAGGTACAACAAGGAGGCCAGGATGGCTGGATAATAGAATGTGGAAAAGAGAATAAAGGATTGGAAGACTAGAAAGGTAGGAGAGGACAAGATTGTAAAAGGCTTCAAATTCCAAACAAAGCACTTTATATTTGATACTACATGTAACAGTGAGCCGTACTTTGATGGATCTATGATCTCATTGACATAGGTATCCCTCAATTAAAGGAGATAATATTTATAAAATGCTTAGTACAGTGTCTGGTACATAATAAGCACTTAAACACTTATCTCTTCCCCTCACCTCCAAAAATACAGATCCCAACTCATCCATTCCCTTCCATTTTGACTTGCTTTCAAAGTACCCCACATATTTTCCATAGGGGTGCATTCAATATGGTGAGGAATTTTTGTCCTGATTCCATAACATAATGTAGATACCAAAGGGAGCATAAGTTGTTTCTTGCACTTATCACATTACTAACCTGTATGCTTTTTGCAGTCAAATGCTACTTTCTTTCCTTTTTTTTAACTTTAATTTCTCTACAATCTTCCCTCTGATGAAACATCTCCTGTGTAATTATTTACTATCAATTCATTGTATCTTCTTCATACTTTCCATGGGCAACTCCTTTTTCTTCTTTTTCCTCTTTGGGAATAACCCACAACTTTTATTCTTTGAAAGCTGTAGTATTCCATGACTCCCAGACATATAACATAACATGAAGAATGTAACTTTTTAAAAATAAGTATTTTCTCTCAGCATAGAGTTTTGGTGCAATGAAGAATGTGATATTCAGAGTCACTGCATCTGGTTTTGAATTCTGGCTTTGTCACTTATTCTTTGGACAAGTCACAAATTTTCTGAGACTCAATTTTTCATCTATAAAATGAGGTGTTGGACTGAGGAATCTCTAAGGTCCCTTCCAGCTCTAAATCTATGATCCTAAATCCCCGTAATCCTATGCTCATTAAAACACTATGCAGTCTCCCAGATGCAATCCAGCCTATTAATTTCTGGGCTCAGTTTAATGTCATTTAGCTGTCAACAGCTTGTTGAAACAGGCCATTTTGGAGTTGCCTCAATGACACACCATGTCTTCCTGCTTTTACTCTTTCTTCCAGTTTGTTGTTGATTTTGATTTTTGCTCCAAGTCAAGGACTGACTATATACAGACCGCTGGGTCAGAAATGAATGTCATAGCAGTATACAATGTATAATAATGCAATTGGTTACATTTTTCAAGGTATTATCAGTGTTCACATTGCTTCAAAGAAGAGGTTGGGATTATTAGGCTATTAATTATTTTTAGAATATTATTATCCAATTACCTAATATTCAAAGAAGTAATATCCTATCATCCATATTTAAAGAGGGGACTTAACATGGTTTTCAACTTATTCCTCACTAGCTAAACTGCTTTTGAACTTTTCTGGAACTCTCCAACATTTTCGGGGGCAGGGTACCTTCTTCCTCTTCCTTCCTTAGCTTTTCAGCTTCTTTTTGTGGGTAGTTATCCTGATCTAAATTATAAGCTCTTTAAGGGCATTCTTTGTTTTTATTTCTAATTGTTTACCAAGTTCTTAACACAGTGCTTGGCACATAGTAGGTGTTTTACTTATTGATTGATTATTAATAGACAGGAGATTAGGATCCACACTGATGGTAGGATTACCTGCACTGATAAATCCATAAAGCCTTGAAATATAAAAATGAGAAGATAGTACAGAGCACAGGTATCAAACACATCTAGGAGGAAGCAAAACTCCTGAGGTGGAGGAAGGGGAAGTCTCAATTAAAATATAATTGGGAAATATTTAACAAAATAAATAAAAGTGCAATATTGTTGTTCAGTAATGTCCAACTCTTCATGGCTCTGTGGACCATATCACACCAATACTGTCCAAGAGGTTTTCTTGACAAAGATACTGGAGTGATTTGCCATTTCCTTCTCCAGTGGATTAAGGCAAACAGAAGTTGTGATATGCCTAGCTAGTAAGTGTCTGAGGTCAAATTTGAACTCAAGTCATCCTGACTCCAGGCCCAGCATTTTATCCACTGAGATACCTAGCTGCCTCAATACTACATAGATAATGTTAATTTGTGGTTTCTAAGTCAATGTGCACCTAAGAGAGAGCCATTTCAATCTGAATTTAATACCACTGGTATAGAGAATAGGCCTGGAATTTAGGTGACCTGGATTCTAATCTCATCTTTGCCTAATTAGTAATGAATTATGTGTATCAAGTTTCTTGATTTATCATTTAGTGGAGGGAGAGAAAGGTACACCATTTCAGCAAATGCACTCAGTGGATTTCTGCTTTGTGCCACTTAGTACAACTGGTGACTATTTAAGGTGAAGACATAAATTTTGAGGCTCAGGAACTATAGTTTGTGGAGGATGAAGCCTCAGGGTTCCTTGAATCTTGAGTACTCAGCAGCTTCAAGTACTCAGCCACCAGCCAGTAAGTGTGGGTTATGAGCAGAGGGTCTCCAAGAAGTGGGCTTCTAAAACATCATAGGAATCATAGCATTGGAAAAGAGCTTTGTTACGATCTCCATCTCTTTGTTTTTAAGATAGGGCATTGTAGGCCTACCAAAGGAAGTTAAATGAATTATCTAGGGTTCCATAATTAGTAACCATCAGAAGTGATGGTCAAGTCTTGGTTCTTCTAATTCCAGATAAAATTTGAAAGGGCCCTTGACAGAAAATACTGTTTCAGAGGTATTTGCATTTTGAACAGAGAAAAAGAATAGCACCCTAGTCTGTAGAACTCAGACTTCTATCAGTAGAGTATCGGACCTAGTATCAGGAAAACTCATCTTCATGATTTCTGATCTGACCTCAGACACTTACTCACTGTGTGACTGTGGGTAAGTCAGTAAACCCTGTTTGCCTCAGTTTCCTTATCTATAAAATGAGCAAGAGAAGGAAATGACAAACCACTTAAGCATCTTTGCCAACAAAACCCCAAATGGGTTCACAGAGAGATGAGCATGACTGAAAATGCCTAAACAACAAAGCAGCAGGGGAATATGAAATCAACGAAGAAAAGATTGGGGTTTTCCTTGAATACTTGAAATAACACCAGATGCACATCTACTTCATTTACCTTCATATAAAACTACTTACATGTGTGTAGATGTGCTAATAGTAAGAAAAGTCATAGTAATCTTGATGACGATGACAATGACTCACAGTAACATGAAATTTTAAGATTTACAAAGGGCTTTCCTCCCAATAATCTTATGTTATTTCTTGTTGCTTAATCTCTTTCCAGTTGTGTCCAATTCTTAGTGATCCCATTTTGGGTTTTCTTGGCAAAGATACTGGAATGGTTTGCTATATCCTTCTTGAGTTCATTTTACATATGAGGAAACTGAGGCTAACATGGTTACATGACTTGCCCAGGGTCACACAGCTAGTAAGTGTCTGAGGCCAGATTTAGCTGGAGTCAAGTCTTCCTCACCGCAGGCCTTGTGCCTTATCTACTGTGTCACCTTGCGCCCCCCACCATTGTGTAATTATTAATATCATCCTTTTACAGTTGAGGTAACTGAGGATCACAGAGTTGAGAAGAATGTGCTACTTAAATTAGCAAGGATTGCTTTATTAGTAAGCATTAAACCTTCAGTAACAAATACTCTCATTTCTTATTATGTTAGTATTATTGGTTTTTAAGGCATCAATTGGTGACAATACAAATATGCCAGAATTATTCACTTATTCAAGAGACTAAATTCCAACACCTAATTCTGCTCATGCTCAATGAAGTAGACTTTTTTCTCTTTCTTGTTAACATCCAATATTAGCCCATGTTCAGCGTAAAAAGATGAAAGTCAGTGATTGGTCTTGTCAATCCTTCACGCTTTAATAGTAAATACCACTGCAAGAGTATGAAAATAAAATACCAAACCAGGAATAAAACTAATGAGGGACAGCATGGTAAAATAGATAAGGGAATGGTCTCAGACTTGGGAAGTAGTCAGGTAGACCTGGGTTCAAATCCTGCTTCAGACAGTGGTATAACCCTGGGCAAATCACTTAACCTCTGTTTGCCTCAGTGTCCTCATCTGTAAAATGAGAGGATTGGCTGATGGCATCTAATATCCCTTTCAATTTTTAATCTTTGGTTCTATTCTAACATCTTCCTCATTCTAACAAATGAACAGAAAAGAAATAAACCTTAGCAACAAAGTTCTGAGGAGAGCTAGTTAATCATTTTCTTAACTGATAATTTTGAATGTACTTTTATCTAAAGATGTGATCCATTCAACAGCTTATCCTGCCCTAAAGCACTTTCTTGGTCTTACCCACCCATGAAAACAGAGAAAAAAAGACTTTGAAGTGATTGATGATTTCAGAGGATTACATTCGAGCAGACTTTTTCTTCTTTTTTTAATACATGGGGAAAATAAATGAGTTCATACATCATTGGAGCAAAGTGTGAAAAACAAAATAGGATGAATCCAAGACTATTGAAATATTTGTATAATGTGGAGGGAAATGACTGTGCTGCTAATCTGCTACAAAAATCTAGCATCCAGTTAGCTGCAACACAACTTCACAGCCAGTGATTACTTTAAGATAAGTTCAAAGAAAGATGGTTATTTGAATCTTTATATTTCATTGCTTTGCAAGAGTCTTTAAAATGTCAATCTCTCAAAAAAGCAAGAAAAAGACAAAGTCAAGCAGAGAAAAGGAGAGAGGGAGGGAAGGAGGAGGGAGGGAGAGAAGGAGGAGGAGAAAGAGAGAGAGAGAGAGAGAGAGAGACAGAGACAGAGAGACAGAGAGACAGAGACAAAGAGAAGCAAAGAGACACAGAGACAGAGACACAGATAGAAAAAAAGAAAGAAACAGGCAGAGACAGAAAGAGATAGAGACAGAGAAAGGGATGAAGGGAGGTAGAGAGGGAAGAAAAGGAGTAGGATAAGGTGAGGAATGACAGGAAGCAGGAAGAGGGGGAGGTTTTACATGATAAATTTCCAAATTGCTTCTAACTGAATATTCAATAGGTGCCCTTAACTAAATATATCCCAGACAGAACTCATTCCTTCTTTTTGCTAACTTCACCATGTCTGTTGGGGTCCCCACTAGACTACCATTATCCAGGTTTCTAACCTCAGAGTCATCTTTAACTTTTCCCTTCTTCTCTTCCCCCACCCCTCTGCACTACACATAGCTAATCATATGCTACGTCTAGGTGGTTTTACATCCATAACACCTGTCCTATGCATCTCTTCCCACCTTTTTTTCCTACTACCAGAACTAACACCCTAGCTCTGGCTATTGTAACCTTTCACTTAGACTATTGTCTCTTTTTTTTAGACTATTGTATCTTAATTGTCCTTGTTTCAAGACTCTCTCCTCAATCTATCCTCTACACAGCTAACAGAGTTCTAATATACATCATCTAACTATGTCACTGCCCTTCAAAAAAGGTCCAGTGGCTATGTATTGTCACTAGGGTCAAATCCAAGCTCCTCTATCTAGCATTTAAACCTTTCACAACAAAGCTCCAGTCTAGCTTTCAAGGTTTATTATATATTTGTTACTATGTTGTTGCAGTCATGTCCAAATCTTTGTGACTCCCTTTTCTTGGCAAAGATACTGAAGCGATTTGCCATTACTTTTTATAGATGAGGAAACTGAGGCACACAAGATTAAGTGATTTGCCCCAGGTCACACAGCTAGTAAGTGTCTGAGGCCAGATTTGAACTCAAGAAGATGATTCTCCCCCACTCCAGGCCTGGCACTCTATTCACTGTACCACCTAGCTGCCCATATACATCACCCTGCTTTAAGTCCTATATTCCAGCCAAATGGGCATACTTGCAATTTCTCATGTGTAGCATGACAACTCCTTTTCTCCATGACCTTTTAAAGACTATATTTCATGTCTGAAGTTTATTCCATCCTCCACTCTGAATCTTAGAATCCCTTTCTTCAAAAGTTTGAGCAAATACTACCTTCCACATGAGGCCTCTCCTCATCCCTTCCATCCCCAAACTGATGTCCCAAATATATTCACATTGTGATGTTATTAGTCCTAACACCCTGTTATCCCTTTATTGCACACCCACACTAGAATGCATTTGCTTGGTCATAGCCATAGAAACAAAGAAAGAAAATTGTTTGAGCTCACAAATTACCCATGCCCTTAGATGTTTTCAGTAGTAGTGTTAGCTATAGTTCTATATCTATATCTATCTTTATCTATTGTGTTTTCTTGTATTGAGTGTGAATAGATTGTTACTTGCCTCTTAGAATGAAGACTGCTGGAGTGCAGAGCTGTTTCTTTTTGTCTTTATATCTTTTGTATCTAGAACAACTCCTGCCTCGGAGTAAGTGCTTATTAGTAAAGGAAGAAAAGGGAATAAGAGTAAATCCAGTACTGAATGAATGTGCCAGGCACTTTGCTAACCACTTTTTACAAATATTTTCTCATTGATCCTCATAATAATCTTGTGTTTCCCCAACTATTCACAATTATTTTCCTCATTTTACAATTGAAAACTGATACAAACAGAAGTTAAGTGACTTGGACAGAATTACACAGCTAGTAAGTATCTGAGGACGGATTTTAATTCAGTTATTCCTTGATTCAGGATACCACCAGCTACCTCACACATGGTTGTGGGTTGATTAATACACACACACACACGCGCGCACACACACACACACACATACACACATACATCCACTCCTTTTAATTCTGATATCTATGTCTAGCATATAATTATCCTTCCAGTTACCCAAGTTTACAAACTTTGGGTCACTGTCAACTCTTCCTCAAACTCAACCTATTCACCAAGTCCTCATTACCTCTTATTTGGACCAATACCTTCCTAACTGGTCCTTTTAATACCAGTATATCTTCTCTCCAATGTATCCTAAACATAGCTACCAAAATGATGCTTCTAAAGCACAGGTCGGCTCCTCCTCTGTTCAAGGACCAATAGTAGTTCTTTGCAACCCCAGAATAACTATTAAGTTCTTCTGTTTGGCATTAAAAGCCCTTCATAATCTGACTCTTACCTATCTTTCAAGTTGGCCTGCAAATAACTTATATTCATGACTCCTATATTGCAGGAAAATTAGCCTCCTTGCTATTCACCAGATAGAATACTCCATTTACTATCTCTGGACATTTGCACAGGCTGTGCCCCAATGTGGAATATATCCTTCCTCACACTCTATTTAAGGTTCCTCTCAAGTGCTCTCTTCTGAAAGAGGACTTTTCTGACTCTCTTCACCCCTATATTACTTTGTTTTGTAATTAATTGTCTATGTTCAGATTGCTTACCTCCCAAAGAATATAAGCTTCCAGATGGCTGACTGAACTTGTATCCCCATACCTAATAAGGTTCCTGGCACAAGGTACTTGCTTAATAAAATACTCAATGAATTGAATTGGCTTGAATTGAATAGAACTGAATTGAACTAGATTATAAGCTCCCTAAGGGAAGGGACTATTACTCATAGCTATTTTATATTCCTGGCATAGCATTCAGTTCAATGCTGTTCATGACAAGAACACTCAATAAACGCCATTGTTGATGAATTTACTGGCAGCCAATCTCTGAATGCAAATATTGTTTATACAGTTGGTATACAGAGGTAATACAGATAACACAGTGAATATTCTCACATGAACAATGCTTTTGAGGTGTGTGAACATGTTAAACTTGGCATAGGTTAGAAACATTCCCCTGATTATTTTCCAAAAAAAAAAAAAAAAGTTCCAATGGTCTGTTCTAGGTCTATGTACAATTAATGAGTAATTGCTAAGGTGGCAGGTTTACTATCCTAACTTTGGGTCTAGATGTCACACTTGGGAAGCATCAAGGTGAATTTTTATTTATTTTTTATTCTAGCTTCCCTGGGCTCAAAAAAGATGAGGAAAAATAGTAAATGCAAAAATAAATTGTTCGATAATAAAGTTTTTTTATTATTGTTTTCATTTCTTTTATCTACATCTGAGATAATGCTTGAACAGTCAAGGTATAAATTAAAATATTAACCTCCAAATATGTTTAATTTTCCTCAATATTTAAATGAATTTTAAAGTCTTGTCTCTTTTGTGGTAAGTTTTTACTTATTTATTTTTTCTATTTTGCATACAGGTTTTTAATGTACTAGAATTTATTTTGATCAATGGTATTGGATTTCACCTTGGATTATTTTACTTATATCATAAACAGTTCTCAAGAGTCACCAATTAAGAGTGGAAAGAACACTAGAATTGAAGCCAGAAGACGTGGGTTCAAATCCAACCCTTGATGCTTATTGCTTATTTCATATTGGGTCTGGGTCTGTTTTCTCATTCTATCTGGACCAGATGGGAAAAAAAATGACGATGCTAGAACCTAAAGGGGACTCAGACACTCACTACCTGTGTGATCTTCTAGCCAAGTCACTTAACCTCTGTCTGCCTCAGTTTCCTCAACTGCAAAATGAGGGTAATAACAGCCCCTGTCTCCCAGGGTTGTTGTAAGGATGAAATGAGATATTTGTAAAGTCCTTAGCATAGTGCCTGACACTTCGTATTAATAAATACGCCCCCCACAACATCCCCTCAACTTTCACCTTCAAACCTATAATCATACAGATTTCTGTACTTTTAGTGACAAGACCTGGATGTGAATCTGTCCTTCAATACCAACTACCTGTTCAACCATGGGCAAGTGACTTCAACTATCAAAACTCCAATTTTCTTTCCATAGTAATAATAATCCTACCTACCTCTTGAGAATAGTGATAAAGAAGGTTCTCTGCAAAATCCCAGGAGCTGTATATATTTGAGTTATCATTTTGTTTTAATGGCTTCAGTCATTGGGAATGCATTTGGTGGAGTAAAAAGGAAATGGCAGAGTTAGGAGGTTGGGGTTTTCATCCCTACTTTGTCACTACCTAGCTGTATTTACCTTTGCAAGTTCCTACCTAAGCCCTTACAGGCCACAGTTTATTTATCAGTGCAATTAAGGGTTAAGACAAGATGGGAAGTTCTTCACCTTTTTTGTGTTATAGGCCCCTGGGGGCAGCTAGGTGGCACAGTAGAGAGAGCAAAGGGCCAGACACTAGAAAGACTCATCTTTCTGAGTTCAAATCTGGCCTCAGACACTTACTAGCTATGTGACCCTGAGCAAGTCACTTCACCCTGTTGGCTCAATTTCCTCGTCTGTAAAATGAGCTAGAGAAAGAAATGGCAAATGACTTCAGTATCTTTGTCAAGAATACCCCAAATGGGGTCATGAAGTGTCAAGTATAGACTGAAAAAAGAATGAACAAAACAAACAAACAAAAATTCTTTGACACTCTTTTGGTAAAACCTATGGTTTTCACATTCATAAAATAAAATTCATAGAACTACAAAGAAAGCCAAGTATGTCAGAAGATACACATGTGTAAATATACATGTGTATATATAATTGTGGCTGAATGAGCAAGTTTATTTTTTAAATCTATAATCTTGTAATTATAATAAATATATTAGAATTTCTTAGAAATCAAGAAAATACCTTAAAAGATCATGTTGGCCAAGAATTCTTAGCCTGGGGCCAATGAATTTTAAATATACA
This sequence comes from Phalanger gymnotis, assembly GCA_028646595.1. Classification (NCBI taxonomy): domain Eukaryota; kingdom Metazoa; phylum Chordata; class Mammalia; order Diprotodontia; family Phalangeridae; genus Phalanger; species Phalanger gymnotis. Next base: position 188,592,026 of record CM053623.1, read on the forward strand.
CATCGCATGAACACATATCCATACATATATACACATGCATACAAACACATATACAATATGGCACAGGTGCACATGTATATGCATGTATATGTGTATACATGCATGCAGATGCACATTGACATATAGATATAGGAAGCTGTACACATGCACATATATGTATATATGTATAGATATAAATATAGATGTACATATACATAAACATAGATGCACACACATACATATACATATATTTAAATTCATCAGCCTCAGAATCAGAATCCCTTGAATACATGACCATTAAGGTACTTTCTTGCTTCCCAGGAAATTCTGATAAATTATATTTGTCTTCAAATTTTAAAATTAGCTCTGCTGTTCACATATCTACAGCATACTACAGGTTGTCACATTTAAAATTGATCGCCAACTGCCACAGAAATCTCAGTCAAAAAAATTGCTTGAGTTTCTCATAGAAATCCAGGTAAGAAACTGGTAAGGCCCCAGTACAAGACTATGCTAAAGGTAGAGTCTAGAATAAATTAGGTCAGAGAAGTAAAACAAATGGTAACCATGCAGTAGAGTTCATCAGACTTAGAACACTGGGAAAAAGTTACACAACTTATCCACAGAGGGAAAAAAATTAACCAAGACAAATCAGTGTCATAATAACATGGAATAGAAAGAGTGTCCAGTAGAAATGAGTTTTAAACAGTATAGAGAGTTAAGAAGGATGAGTATGGAGAGGGGATCATAAATGTTGGCAATTAAGAGATAGCTAGTGACTTTAAAGGGAATAATTTTAGTTGTTTAATGAGCCAAATATACAGATTGCATAGGGAGAAGTTAAAGAGTGAGCGAGAAAAAAGGAAATTGAAGCAACAAATAGAAATTGCAGAGATCAGAGATCTGGGGTGTTAGCTAGAGAGGATGGCAGAGCTTTAAGAGGTTTTTTGTCTTTTGAAATAGTGGAAACCAGTTAATTTTGCAGATAGCAAGGAAGGAAAGAATGTATACAGAAAACTTAAAGATTAGAAGGGGAGCAAATGAAAGTAGGGTAATATACTTGAGAAGACAGGATGGTCTGGCATCAATGAAACACGTAGAGAGGTAGGTCTTCATAAGGAAAAGGGTTTCTTTCACAGACTGTAGTAAAGTAGACGAAATTGGCAGACATTGGTGAGAAAGGTTGTGATGTAAGCAAGAAAACAGTAAGAATTCAAAACAAATAGTCTCTTATTTTTTCCAGGAAAATATGAGGTCAAGTCCTGAGCTGAGATCAAGGGAAAGGGATGTTGTCAGAAACTTGAGGGTAGAAAGGAGAGTGTGGAATTCCCTCTGTGACGAATGAGGTAGAGAATCAATTAGGGAAAAGTAAAGGATTATCATTTTGTGTGGAGAGCTCAGTTCAGATTAGATAATACGCATTTGTAGTGGATACATTCGAGTTGGCTCAGTTGATCAAATTCTTCTAGCTTTATTCAAGAATGGAGGAGGCTGACGATGGGAGGAATCCAGGACTGGGGGTTTGGCAAAGTGTGAGCACCAGTAAGATATGGGGGAGCAGGGGTTGAGTGGAACAGGCAAGAGATTTAAGTGTAGACAATGGTGTATATTTGAAATGGTTAACTATAGGATCAAGATTGAAAAAAAGGAGGATAGTGAGGTATAAAGCTGGAGTAATGGCCTGACAGTGTACGGGATAGACAGACTGGGAATCCCAAGGAAGATGAATGGGTTTAAAAGGATGAGGCCAAAAGAGACATGGAATGATATGATTATGACAATTATTATGATGATATGATGACAGCGATTATGACAATATCACAGTTTTCACTAGCTCTGTATGCAGCTGAGATGGATTGGTCCCTAAGGATAGAGGAATATTGAGGAACTGAAAGATTAGGGTGTTTGAGAGAGACACCAGTGTGTTCAATAGTATAAAGGCAAGGCTTGAGATTGAGAGGAAAGCTGTGAGGCAGTTATTCAACTCCCTAAGAAGGCAAAATTGCCTTGGAGGCCAACAGATAACTCCACTGGTATCTTGATTAGGTTGATGGAATCAATTCTCTATCTGTAAGCTGTTGAGGAGGGGCTGAAAATCTCATGCAAAAATTCCAGGAACTAATTATACATCCCCCAAATTCCATCCTGCTGGCTGCTCTAAATTCTTCCATTATTCTATTTTCTCACTGGCTAAGGGGAGGGGAGGGATCTAATTCACCCCAGCGGGCTATGCTGTTAGTCAATGGATTCTTGCCCTATCCCACAGATAGAGGGGACTACAATGAACTTTTTAACTTTAGGCAAATAAAACATTTCAATAAAGGATATATCTTATAGGCATTCCTTCCAGTGACATCACATCATTGGTTCAAGAATCCAAGGAAACTACTTGAGATCTTTCACAGAACCTATATCCCTCAGAATTGGTAGGAAGCCTTTTCATCCATAACATGCCACCACATCACAGTCTCAAGTTTCAGGAAGGTGTTTTCTGTTGGTCTGGTTTTTTGCTTGTTTGTCTTGGAGGGCATGATATCTTGGACCACAACTTCAGTACACCAGAACAATGTGGAAGTTTGATTACTGTGAGGCTGTCAGAAAAAGAATGCTTTTGAACTAGGAAGTGATGCAAGTTCTACATATTGTTACCTTGGCAACTGGTACTGCTTCTCTTTGTAGTGTGGTCTCCCTAACCTAGTTCATGCTGACTTGTTCTGACGCTTTGAGCTAATAAGTTTCTTTTCCTGGCTCCTGCCTAACCCTTTGCATCACCACAAACTCTAGGTGATCTGAAAAACAATGGGACCACAATCTTTGAAGAAGACTTGGGCCAAACTCCCTTTCTCTATCACTGTTCCCCATCTCACCTCCTTTTCTGACCCTCTTAATTGTTATAATCACTTCCATGCATTAGTCCCTTCACCCATAGGGGAAAGCTAACCTTCAGCTGAACTCTTCACTTACAAAATCCTAAGGAAGATTCTATATACTTTTCTATTTGTTAGAAGATGAGTTCCCACAGCATGTTATGTCTTAATCCTTCAGCTGATAGTGACATTTCCTCTGGGGTTTATGGGGTGTTCAGGAAAGACAAACAACTCTGGTGTGAAGGCTTACCAAGCCCTTTTCGTGGCCACTCGTCCACATTTGCTGTTCACCTTCCACCCACCTCTCACCTGTGGCTCCAAGAAGGTGTAACATGTGCAGCAGTCATGCCCTGGTAAAACATCTTGGCAGACAGGCTAAACCAGGTTGAGGGTAATTGACAGGCCTCAAACCTGTCAGTAAATTAGGGAGATGTCTACCCTGAGCATGGGAAGACTTTCCTCAGTGGAATGGGCGGATGAGAAGAACTTGTTCCAACAGCCATGAAGTTGGCTAAAGTTAAGTGTTATGGAGCATTTAGAGCTTGGTCAAACATTGAAGATGCCAAGGTCATTCACAGCATCTCAGGCCATTGCCAGTCATACTAACTTTTGTCTTGCCACTGGACTTCTATGACTAGAAATAGAGAGTGGGACTGATGATTTTGTGCAGCTCTGCCCCATTTAAATCCAATTCATGCTCAAGTCCTTGGTCCTTTTTGTAAATTAAGGATGAACAACATTTCTTTAAAGTATACCTTCTATCTACTTTATGTTTATCTCATATGTTTATAGACGTTGTCACCCTCATTTAGAAAGTTGGCTCCTTGAGGGCAAGGGCATTTTCTGGTCTTTCTTTGAGTACCCCTAGTTCTTAAAACAGTGCCTACTACATAATGCATGTTTAACAAATGCTTTTTGATTAAATGACTGAGTGCAGATCCACATTTAGATTCCATAGTTAGAAAAAAATTGAGACAGTTAATTAAGATAGTGTGTGTATGTGGGTTTCTGTGTGTTTAAGTTCAGAATTTTTTAAAAAAATGAAAGAAAAATATTTTTCTGCATTTGCATGTCACTTGTCACTAAGTTCTCTTTATTTTTAAAATTACAGACTCATTGTTCTGTATAATAGAGCAATGAAACAGATGACCTGCTCTACATAAGTTCATGCCAAATGATACATCCTAGTACTCTGTCAATAGGGCTAAGAAAGAAACAGATGTTTCCTCTCACGTATTTCCTTACAGTTAACATTAAATACCCATACTCACATATTTTCAGCATGTAATAGGCTATATTTTAGAATATGCTTGTTATTATGTTGGGTTTACTTATTGTTATTTTATGTGCTTAATCCAGAAATATGTATGTATATGTACATGTATATGTATCGATATATATGGGTGGGTATTGAATATTAACATATCACAGAGGTACAGTATATGTTTCTATGTAGTTCTGCATTCTTCATTCTAACCACCTTGACCTTTTAACTCCTCTCATATGACATTCCATTTCTCATCTCCATGCCTTCACAAATCTATTCTCCAAGCCTAGAATCTACTCTTTATTTACCTTAGATTCTTAGAATTCCTTTTTTCTCAAAGCTCATTTCCAATACTCCCTTCTCCATGAGGCCTTTCCTGGTCTTCCTAGTTGCTGGCATCTCCTCCCCTGATTTGGTGGTGGTTAGTTGTTTCAGTCCCGCTTGACTCTTTGTGATCCCATTTTGGGGTTTCTTTTGGCAGAGATATTGGGAGTGGTTTATCATTTCCTTCTCCACTCATTTTACAGGTGAGGAAACTGAGGCAAACAGGGACAAGTAACTTGCCCACAGTCGCACAACTAGTAAGTCTCTGACGCCACAATTGAATACAGGAAGATGAGTCTTCCTGACTCCAGGCCTTTATCCACTAGGCCACCTAACTGTCCCCCTTCCCTTGTATATTCTCAGGTTCATCCAGTCATATGTCCTGAAGCTGATAGGAGACTCAGAGGATCATCTAGTTAACACTCTTGCATTTTCCATATTGAAAAAAAAAAAAAAGAAAAAGGCTCCTTGAGGTTAAGTGATCTTCCCAAGGTCACACTGGAAGGGAGTATCAGAGATAGACAGTTTCTTTGACTCTAGAATTATAAACTCTTTCTGCTGTGCCATGCTGCCTCAATGTTGGCCCTACCTATTGAATGCAAATACACATTGAGGGCAAAAGCTGTTTCATTCATGTCTTTGTATAGCATAATGCCTGGTGAGGGCATTGTTGGTTGGTTGATATTAGACCTCTTGCTTTCATATTCTTAAAATGTTATTGTAGTCATAGATGCCTTCTGGATTTGTCACCTACTCCAGTAACATATGTATCTTTTTTCATGTCCTCCAACATAATGGACCAGAAGAGCAGCCATACATTTTCCTTACTACCACTTATATACTATCGTTCTGCCTTCATTATTAGTCAATCTCTCTTGATGTTTGCTCCAGCCATATCTTTACTACTCTGTCTAGATCAGTGTGACAATTTTCTGCTGACCAATAAATCATCCTACTTCCTTTCTTTATGAGTTAGTGCCAAACTCATAGTCTTTCTCTTCACCCTAAACCTTGACCTTGTATCTGGAGACTTTAATATATGTTATGATGGTGCCTTACATGCCCTAGCCTCCTGGTTGATTAATTTCTTATCCTCTTGAGACCTACAACTTCACTATACCTCAGCTACAGCGAAATGGCCACATCTTTGACCTCACTATCACTCGTATATTACTTCTATGATCCAGGAACTTGAAATTCTTCTCTCTAAACTTAGCCTCAAATCATTCTGTCTCTTACTCTGCCTTATTCCTACTAAGTCTGTTTCTTCAATCTCAGCAAGACACCCTGTCCCTCAATTTTTTTGTTATTCTCTGAATTCATTACCCCTTTTCTGCCCTCACTTTCCTCCTCTCACAGTCTGTTAACCAATTTAAATGTGCACTGACCTCTACCCTCAGATTTCTAGCTCCCTTGCCCTATTTCCATTTATATCTTACTGAAAGCTTATTCTCAATTGCCCCTACCACCAGTCTTCTCTGACCTTCTTCATATGCTCCTGAATCCCAATAGAGAAAGTCACTTAGCTGTTCTGAGTCTATACTCATATTTATCTAATCTCAAATTGACCCTTATCACTTCACAGTATTCTTATCTTCACTGATTGAATCAAATACTCCCCGAAGTGAAAATTCTAAATGTCTTCTCCCTCGAGTTCTCTGCCTTCTACTTTACTCTGAAAATTAAGGCCTCTCATCCATCTACCCTCCTTAAAAGCCATGATTGTCTCTTTATGCCAGTCATTGAGAAAAAGATGGCCCTTTTCCTTGCCCATATCAATCAAACCCTCCATTTGAATCCTTAAATCCATTCCCTTTCATCTGCTCCAGGATCTTTTCCCTTCAATCATTACATTTCAAGCTGCCATCTTTAATCTACTTTTATTTACTGGTTCCTTTTCAACAGCTACAACTAAGCCTCAGTGTCTCCCTCATACTTGAGAATTCATCTTTTTGCCCTGCCATCTTCTCAAGCTATCATCTTATATATCTGTCTTTTATTGCTAAATTCCTTTAAAAAGTCATCTGTAACCAATGGATCCATTTCTATACTCCCAATCACTTTTCACCTCTTTGAAATATGGCTTCCATCCTCATAATTCAATTGGAACTACTCTCCACAAGAATGGTGGGACTCTTTCCAATTTCCTCTACAAATTTTCTCAGGATGAAATGGTTTAGGTGAATCGCAGTCAATGTTTCTTCAGGATTTGTTTCTCTTCCTTTTTTGTCTTGTTAAGGGATATTGCTTCAAATCTTCTATCATCTTTCTCTGAAATATATGTGTATATACATATGTGTGTGTGTGTGTGTGTGTGTGTGTGTGTATTGAGCTTATGCTCTATATTGGTGACATTTTTGATTGGCATGTTTCTTTCCATGTCTCTTGATAAGAAGATTGAGTGCTTTCTTTGGTTTGGTTTGGTTTGGT
>CM053623.1:188599392-188631605 GCA_028646595.1 Phalanger gymnotis
AGCTGTGTTCTAAAGCATTAGTATTTATTTTGGCAATCAGCTTAGATAAAGTAATACAAGTCTTTAAGAATTCCTTTTAATCTCTGAGCTAGACAGGAATTTAGGACTCTGTTTGTCCAAATCATGCATTTTTTTTTTATAAGAGGAAATAGAGTCCAAAAAGGTTAAGTGACTTTCTCAAAATCACAATGGCCAGCTAATGCCTACTGGAAGAGTAGGTTCATGTCTCCTGACTGTCTGTGCATTGACACTTATTTTTTTTATTCACTTTGAATTTAAATACAAAAAGAAAAAGAAAAAAATTTCCATATATACAGCATAACATAAAAGAGGATTCAATATAAAACCATAGATTTCCATTTCATGCTGTTTACGTTTTTGAAAAAAAAAAAAAGCAATAAATACTACACTTGTTTTCAAAGCTACCCTGCATTTCTGTGCTTCTTAGATTTTCTTTTGCAGTGCCTTGACACTTAACTGTCACGTGACAGTTTTGCTCTGTGTGTGAGCCTCAATTTCATCTTCTGTGCAATAGGCATAGTAATACACAGGCTGTATGCAATGAAGGCCCTTCATAAGTTCCAAAGATGAGCTGTTGTTACCGTTGTTGCTACAGCTATTGTTTCTGTATTCTTTCCACTTGGCACCTGCAATGTCTGACCAAACTCTTAAGTACTCTACAGCACCTGATTCAGCTACCTTCAAATAATCAACAACAACCACCACCATGATTCTTTCCTGACACCATGGGTCCTTTACCTGAGGTCTGTGGACTTTGGAAAACATATTTTGATAGCTATGTTTTGATTTAAATTTTTGCTCTAAAAACATTCTTTTGAGAAGTCAAGTAATAAATATATTAATAAATTAAAATGAATAAATCACTTCGTTAATAATAAATTAAACTTATTATTTAATAACAAATATTTATTAAGGTTTTTTTTTAAATATTCAAGCATTGTACTAAGCACTGGAGATACAAAAAAGGCAAAAACTAACTTCTTGCCCTTAAGAAGTTTACAATCTAATGGGAAGAAACAATATGCAAACATCTATGCACAAACAAGATTCATACATGGCAGATAGAAGGTAATATCAGAGTGAAGTCATTAATGTTAAGAGGAACTGGGAAAGGAGTCTTGATAAGGTGAGATTTTAGCAAAGAAGTGAAGGAAATCAGAGAAGCCATGAGCTAGAAATGAGAAGAGAAAGCATTGCAGGCATGGTGGACAGCCAGGGAAAAGCTCCAGGGTCAGGAGATTGGGTGTTTTGTGCAAAGAATAGCAAAGAAGCCAGTGTCATTGGATCACTGCATTCGTGGAAGTGAAAAACATATTAAAAAGGTTAGAGAAGTAGGAAAGGGGAAGGCAATTAAGGGCTTTAAAAGACAGAGGATTTTAAAGTTGATCCTGAAGGTCTCAGGGAACCTTGGAAATATATTGAAAAGAGTAACATGGTGAGTTCTGTGTTTTAGGAAGACAATTTTGATACTTGAGTGGCAGATCATCTAGAGGAGAGAGGAACTTAAAGCTACAAAACAACTAGAAGATTATTGCAATAATCCAGACATGATGTGATAAGGACATGGACCGGCTAGAACATTGAGACATTGAAAAGGTAGACTCATTAGGATACAGTGGATAGAGTGCTAAATCTGCAGTAAGAAAGACTTGAGTTCAAATCCAATCTCAGATGCTTACTAGATGTATGACCCTGGGTAAGTCACTTAACATCTGACTGTCTCATTTGTCTCATTTGCAAAATGAGGATCATAATAGCACCTACGTCCCAGGGTCTTTTCAAGGATCAAATGAGATAATATTTGTAAAGCATTTTGAAAATCTCAAAGCTACATAAAAATAGATAGATAGAGAGATAGATATAGATATGTATACACATATATACACACATATGTACATATATACACTAATTATCATTGTCATTGTTTCTACTATTAATAGATTGGATATAGGGTTGTGAGAGAGTGAGAAATAGAAGATAAAACTTAGGTTGAGAGCCTGTATGATTGAGAGGATGGTGATAACCTAGACAAGGGGTGGCAAACCTGAGGCCTCAAAGCCACCTGTGGCCCTCTAGGTCCTCAAGTCCAGCCCTTTGACTGAATCCAAACTTCACAGAACAAATCCTCTTAATAAAAGGATCTTTTCTATAAAACTTGGACTCAGTCGAAGGGCCAAACCCAAGGACCTAGAAAGCCAAATATGGCCTTGAGGCCACAGGTTCCCTACCCGTGACCTAGAGAGTAATAGAGAACTTAGAAGAAGGGATAGTTCGGGGCAGGGCGGTGTAAGAGTTTGGTTTTGCATATTTTGAGTTTAAATTTCTATGGACATCCAGTTAAAAATGTTTAATTTGTTAGGTCATTTTTCAGTCATGTCTAACTCTCCATGACCCCATTTGGGATTTTCTTAGCAAAGATACTGGAGTGGTTTGCCATTTCCTTCTCCAGCTCATTTTACAGATGAGGAAACTGAGGCAAACAGGATTAAGTGACTTTCCCTGGATCACATAGCTAGTAAGTGCCTGAGGCCAAATTTGAACTCCGGAAGATTTGTCTTCCTGACTCCAGACCTGGATTTCTATTCACTGTGCCATCTAGGTGCCTAAAATGTCCAAAAGGCAATTGGAAATGTGAGACTAGAGCTCAAGGGAGAAGTTAGGGCTGGATAAATATAATAATCATCTGAATACAAATGAAAATTCAATGTATGGTAGCTGATAAGTTCACAAAGCAAAGTTGTATGGAAAGAGGAAAGATGTGGGCTCAGTATAGATCCTGGAGCCTCCCATAGTGCAGCTAAATGAAGATTCAAGAAAGGACATAAGAAGGGACAATCAGCTAGATGAGAGGAAAAGCAAGACAAAGCAACGTCACAAAAAAGACCCAGTGAGAAAAAAAGCATCAAAGAAAACAGGGTGATCAGTGGTGTCAAAATCTGCAGAGAGATAAAAACAGATGAAGATTAAGAAAAGGTATTTAAGAGATCATCAATAAATTTGGAAAGAGTAGTTTTAGTTGAATTAAAAATTGAAACTAGGCTTCAGAGAGTTACTAAGAATCAAAGGAAAGAAATAGAGGTAATGATTACAGACAGTTTTCTCGAGGAGCTTAGCCATGAAAGGGAGGAGAGATACAGGATGATAGCTAGTGAAGATGGGAAGATCAAGTGATAGTTTTTAACGTTAGGGAAGACAAGAGTGTGTTTGTAGGCTGTCAGAAAGCGCTATAGGCAGAGAAAGATTGAAGATTAGCGTGAGAGCAGAGATGACAGAGGAGATAACATATTGGAGAAAACAGGCAGAGAAATGTTCTACTTCATCTGAGACAGTAATGAAAGAGGAGATCATGGTGGATGGATTCTGAGTGATATGAGATGAGAAGGGGAGAAGCAGGAGCTCTCAGTGAATGGCCTCTATTTTTTCAGTGAAATGTGAAGCAAACTTCTCAGTTGAAAGAGTGGAAGTAAGGGAGCTATGGGAGGTTGAGGAGGGATGAGAAGCTTTAGAAAAGCTGTCGTGGAGACTGAGAAAGTTAATTGATTAGGAAGAAACAAAAGGATTACCTTGCTGAAGTGAGGGCCCAATTGAGATTTTGTAACATAAATTTATGGTGGACCCAGTCAGAAAGATTTGGCGATTCCCTTCCCACCCCACCCGCCATCATCATTCAGCAACACTTAGAAAAGAGTAATGGCAGTAGATGGCAGGACTGATACTGGGACTTGGCAGGGTGGTTGGTAATAAGATAAGTGGTGAAGAGTCTTGAGAAAAACAATAGTGGAGAATAGAACTATATCTCCAAGGGGGGAAGATGGGGGAGAGAGGAGAGTATAGCCGCTGAAGGACTTAAGAAGTGCTCCATGGATTTCAATAAACTGTCAAAGAGTTCCATGAGACAAAAAAAAAAAAAGATTGAGAATTTTGCCCTGCCCTATGAATCCTACTCCACTAAATATTTTTGTTTATATCTAATTCTTTGAAGAAGTGTATAAGTACTTATTATTGCTAAAAGGGAATATTTTTACTCCTATTAGAGAGTCATATATGTAGTATAATTTTCCACTTTAATTGGATGCTAAGTTGTTGGGGTTTTCTTTTAATTTTATAGAAGGGATCCCACTAGGGAATTAGGATCACCAGTACATAGTTTTTGAGCTGGGAGAAAACTTTTATGTTATCTAGTATGACCTCTACATTTTACAAATGAGCAAGTTAAGGCCCAGCTAGGTTAAATGACCAGACTGATCATTCGGGTAGTATGTGCCAGAGCTAGTATTTGAACCCAGATTGTAGTACCATTCCAGGGCTATTTCTACTTTACAGTGGCATGGTTTGGGCATAGAAAAAATGTCCCTCTTCCTTATTCATCTTCCTACAAGTACCAGGACAGTTACACTGGGCAGGCCAATCCAATGTGCCATGTTCCATGAATCAAGAAATAACTTGATTAAATGTAGAAAGTTAAAAGAAATTATTATTTTCTTAGATGATATCTATTCATTTAAAATGTATCTTGATACATCTTGAATAGAAAACCTATTGTTTCCCTTGGATGAATCTAATTCTAATCAGAATTACTACCAAGTATTTTCCCATTTGATACTGAAGACAAAATCTGTCTGGATTTCAAATGAAAGCCTTTGTGGTCTTGAATGTGTACAGAATGTATAGAAAAGGCTTAAAATTAGAAGAGTGAAGCTGTAGGTTTCAAGCCTCTCCCTGAATGGGTATTAGAGAGTATAATGGATAGTAAAATAGATTTGCAGGCATGAAGATATGAATTCAAATTCTAATTCAGACACTTGCTAGTTCTGTGACCATAGGCAAGTCACTTAACCTGTTTGCCTCACTTTTATCTGTAAAACATAGAGCTAATAATTGCACCTACATGCCCGGGGTGTCATGAGGATCAAATGTGATATATAAACGGCCATATAAATATTAGCTATAACAGATACAAATTCAGAGCTGGTAGGGACTTCAAGATCATATTCCGACTCCCTCATTTTATGACTGAGGAAGCTGAGCCCAGAACCAATAACTTTCCAAGGTCACACAGTGTCCTTTTTTGTACATAATAAGTGATTAACAGGATAGTGAGAACAGTCAGAATTTGAACACAGTTCCTCTGGCTCCAAGTGTGCTGATCTTTTTTCATGGTATCAGCCTGTCTTCCTGGCCTGAGAGCATAGATCTCTAACTACAAAGTAAGTATAGACATTTTAAAATTTAAAAATTATTATTGAACTTTAGCAAAATGTATCATAATTGGCACATAAAATATAAACCGGTAAGAACTTTTGTAGATTTAGGATGTGTTGGTACAATGTTAGGCTCACCATAACTACAACTCTTTCCATGGGTGGGCTGATACAGATACACTTCTCCTTAAACCACATTAAAGCTTCATCTAAACCATGTGATTGTAAGAACAGTTTATGTCCACAGGGTATTTACAGAATTTGTTCAGAGGCTGAAAGTTTAAATGTCTTCTCAGTTGCCTTTTGAAGATGAAAACAAACACTTCTTGGTTTCCCCATAACTTTCCTGATCTGCAATTGCATCAGTAGGGAATTCCCCCATGAAAACGCCTTCCAACAGTACAGAGCAGAAACATACGTGCAATTTGTTGAGAGTTTTCTGGGACACTGAAGGGTTAAGTGACTTTTTCAAAGTCGTACCGCTAGTAAGCATCAGAAGCCAGATTTGAACCCTGGTCTTCCTGATTCTAAGGTCAGCCCTCTAACCATGCTGTTTCTCAAATATATGTGTGTGTGTGTGTGTGTGTGTGTGTGTGTGTGTGTGTGTGTGTGTGTGTGTGTGTGGATTAGCAGTCAATAAAAGTTATATAGTGACTTTGCTGTGCTCAATTACTCAAAGTTCTTCAAAGACTTTGAGGGTTAGAACTGGGCTTAAGAAAGGGGAATGATTCTCCAGCATTGGCCTAAGGGAAAGAAAGACTAGGCCATTCAAAGCCTTTAGCCCTTCTGGCTTCCCCAGTAGACTTGCATACTGAATGGACATATTTCCTAAATAAATACTTAAAATAGTTTTCTGCTACAAATGTGCTTTTGAGTGGTGAAAGTCAACTTATCCCCCCTTTCCCCCAGGACCTTGTCAACCCTGGATCATCATCATGATCATCATAAGCAGATTGGGATAATGGAAAGAATACTTGTACTTGACTTGGACAATTTAATTCTGGAAAAAAGATGGTGTGGGCCTTGAGTCAGGAACATACGCTTACCAGCTATATGATCCTGGGCAAAGAAACCACTTAACTACTCTTTGCCTCAGTTTCCTCAACTATAAAGTGGTGCTAATATTAGTACCTATCTCTCAGGGTTGTTGTGAGAATCAAATAAGGTGATATATTTTTGAAGTTTTTAGAACATTATAGGCACTATATAAATGTTTATTCCCTATTTCTCTTCCCTCAGTTACTTGTTGAATAGTCTTTGCAGGTATCTGGGGCTCCCTGGGTCTCTGTTTCCTTATAAGAAAAATGATGGGGTTGGGATAACTCTCCTCTAAGATCCTTTCTATGTCTGTGACTTTTAAGTCTATATAATTGTCATTTCCTATATATTTCTATCTATATTATGATTTAACACTTGAAAAGCACATTCCTCACATTTAAAGTCACATTACTGAAATTGACAAACATACTCCTCCCCACCACATACATACACTTTTCATTCTCCAGAATGAGTGTTTATCACTCACAAGGAATTCTAGATTTAGGTTTCACATGGCAATGAGTTGGCTCATCTTTGTTTCTCTCTCAGCCAGTTTAAGCATATGTATATATATTCAATAGGGAACCAGTAGGTGCTTGCCCTCTTAAAAGCTTGACTGCATCTATGTGTCATATTTTGCTGATTATATCTTAAGATAGCATGGCATGAATTCAAAAATGACAAGCAACATTACATGTCTGTGTAAATATTGGGTGAGATGATAAAAGAATGTATATTTTGAACTTCAGATGAATTGTATTGGTGAAATCTGATTTGTTTCATGCCAATTTTTGTTAGTGGGAATTTTTTGGTGGGAACAACTTAATTCTCTCTCCTGGTGCCACGTAGTCAGAATTAGGTTTCAGATGAGCTTTGAAATATGGAATGAAGCCATAGTTAATCCTATTACTTTATTCTTGTTGCATGGGGTTCTTCTCGTGGGGGACAATAGCTCTTAGTGCCTTTCTTCTAATATTACCCTCCCCCTACTACGTATACAACCTGTCTAGAAAATCTTAGCACAATTGTAAGCTCTGATAGCTTAACTCTTAATAGATTAATAGTGTACCAAGACTTTTGGGACATCTTATATACCTTGTTTGTACTGACCTATGTATAGTCTATCTCTCATTCAAATGTGAAATCTTTGAGGGAAGGGAATGTTCCTTCTTTTCTTGTGTTGCCACACTTAGTACTGGGCCTGGAATATAGCAAGCCTTTGATAATTACTTGTTGATTAACAGACTGACAATGGTACACACAATGATTTAGTTAAATTAAGATTAAAAGTATTTTTAAAATAAACATTATATATACTCAAATGTATCTAACACTTTTGATATATTTTATACCATGGAAGAAGATGGTGTAGTACAATGGATAGACAGGTCTGGTGTTAGGACTTTATTGTTGTTCAGCTGTTTCCATCATGTCTAACTCTTTGTGATCCATTTGGGATTTTCTCGGCAAAGATACTGGAGTGGTTTACCATTACCTTCTCCAGATCATTTTATAGATAAGGAACTGGGGCAAAGAGGATTAAGTGACTTGCCTAGGGTCCTTTGAGGCCAGATTTGAACTTAGGTCTCCCTGATTCCAGGCCCGACACTTTATTCACTTTGCCACCTGTCCTAGGTCAGGAAGAGCTGAGATCAGTTCTAGCCTTAGACACTTACAAGCTGTGGGACCTTGGGCAATTTACTTAGGCTTTATTTGCCTCAGTCTTCGCCTCCATAGAATAGAGATAACAGTAACAACTACCTCACACTGTTGTTGTGAGAATCAAATAAGATAATATTTTTAAAGCATGTAGAACAATGCTAGGCACATAGTAAGTGCTGTATAAATGTTAATTTTTATCTTCATCATCATCATCATCATCATCATCATCATTATATCAGTCCCATGACTGAATATATATAGGTATATATATACACATATGTATGTTTATGCACGTGTATATACATATGCAAATGTATGCATGTGTATATATAGACATGTACCTATCTATATATACATACATACATTCACACACAAACACACACATGTGTATGAAAGTAGTCAGAGAAATATAAACTCCCTAGCAGTTGAGGCTGACATTTAAAGGTTTTGGCAGAAGCACTATGAATGAAGGTAAAGAAAAATGGCTATTTTCATCTTCTTGCTTAATGAATGCTGGGCCCTCTCCTTCATGGCCACCTGTTTTAAAGTCATCCTGTCTGATTTCAAACGTGACTACACCAGGGTCATTTCCTGTATACTCAAAATTAAATAAGTGAGTAGTCCCAGAAGTGATTGTCTGCATTATGGTCGTTGTCGTAATGCTTGTTTCAATTTGCTGTGCATCTTCCAACTAACATCTTAATCACCTGAAATATATATGAGTTCAGTCACTTAGTAAATATTTCTTAAGTGCTTATTACGAATTAGGCACTGTGCTAAGTGCTGGGACATCAGGGAAGAGTCTCTGCTCTGAGGAAACATATTTTAATGGCTCTCTATGGTACCAAATGGGAACAGAGCAGGTTTTGACCTCACAGAAATACACAGCTGAGAACAGGCAAAAATCACACACAAAGGAGGCCATGCTAAAGTTTGTTTTCCACTTACTCATTTTCTTCAGGTATCTGTATAGTATGATTCTTGTATTTCATAAATGACTGAAACTGGAAGGACATACTTAAGCTGGAGTCTTACACAACAGAAAAGAGTTGAGGATCCATTTATGAATTTAGGTCATAATTAGAACTCTGTCCATTAAACAGTGTAATTTTTTCTCCTTTGAACAAAAGGCTAATTTTTGCCCTATTTTTAACATATAAAGCACTTTTTAAAAAATTATGAATTGAGTTTTTGGAAATGGGTAGTTCTCAGCCTCACCCCTACCGCCTCTTATTTGGTCTCTGGTTTGGAGAAAATAGTCATTTGTTGCAGGAATAGTATAACTGATTTATCCTGTATAGAGCATGTTTTTGGATGTCATCTCCCACCTTAGACGGCAAGCTCCATGGGGGGAGGGACTGTCTTTTACCTTTTTTTTTCATTCTCAGTGTTTAGCACAGTGCCTGGCATATAGTAGATAGTAAATGTTTGCTGATTATAGTTGGAGAATAATTTACCAAAGAAACAATAGAGCAAGTTACTTACTAAATACTTGTTGCATATTTACTATTGACTAATAATAATAACAGTAACACACAATGATAATCAGTATTATTATTAATTTTCTCTATAAATAAGGTTTTCTAATTGATAATTAATAGCAATGAATTATTTCTTTACTGAATCAGGAATTATCAGTAGTTTTACAATTTCTGCTCCAAATCTCAGATATCCCTCAGGATCACTCTCTACTTATATTTGCTTTCTTTTGAACACAATATTTTTTATTTTGCATATGTTAAGTGAAAATCTCCCATTATATTTTAAGCTCACCAAAGCCAAGACTGATAGCTAATATTTCCTCTGAAAAGATACCTTCCCTAAAAGCTTCACCCAATAGTCTCTCTGCACCCTAGGGCCTGGTCACATTGCTCTTCATGGTCTTGAATTTCAACTCTCAGGTTACCAGTATACTAGCAGATAACAGTCTCCCTAATTTAGGGGCCACATGGTGCAGTGTTTTGATGATTGGATCACAAGTGAGTTACTGCCTAGCACAATGCCTGGGATGGAATAGGCATGCAATAAATTTTCATTACTTAAATAATTCATTGACAAAGTTTAACTGACCCAGATAAACTTCTAGGATTGTAAGTCACAAACAAGCTGCCTATCCATATTGGTAGAAAGAATTTCTACACTAGAGTTTAGCATACTAAGCAACAGGTTGCCCTATTGTTTCTTTCACCATCTCTGGGATTTCCCAGATAAAAACAGCCTTCTCTGGCCAACAAATCCCTCTATATATCTTTAAATTTAATGTCCTATTACTAAATATAAGTTCCTTGAGATCTCAGACTATGACTTTTGTATCTGGATCCATACTGCTTAGCACAGTACTTGGCACCTAGGCAACACCTAAATGCTATTTACTCCTTCCCTTCCTAGTTTCTTTCCTTCCTTCTTTCCTTCCTCTTTTCCTTCTCCTCCCTCCCTCCCTTCCTCCTCCTCCCTCCCTCCCTTCCTCCTTCTTTTTTTCTCTTAACTTAAAAAAAATCTTAAAAAAGGTTGGCTTTTCCTAATCTAAATCTTGTAGGTAATATCTTCTATACAACAAAGGTGTGCCTTCATTAGTCTCATAGCAGTTTGTAATTCCTGTTAAATTTATGGAGATAAAAAAATTGTTACAGCTTTTGTGCAAGTAGGAACTTTGTTAAAATATAAACTGTTTGTACAATGTGAAATGGAAATTAATTAAAATATTTTTCTCCCTCATGCACTATTTAACATAGGGACATGAATCCACTGGGGAACAATATTTTTTTTTCTTTCCATCTCAGATAACTAGCACTACTACAAAGAAAATTCTAGTACTCTACATGACATAAAATAATAAGCTATCTTGAGCTTAATGTTGATTTATATCCTTTTTTGGTGTCAGAAAAGTTACTATATTGCTATTATTGGTTTTGCTTCAGTTTCCTATGCTACCCCTGCCCCTCAACATTGGGATTTGGAGATGATATATTCCATATTGGTACAATTGTACAAAGTGGTACAATTCAACCTAGATGTTATGATTTGGTGGAAAGATATAAGCTTAGGAGCCAGAAAACCTGAGTTCAAAGTCTAGGTCTGCTACCCTGTCTAGCTAGATATAGACGAGGAAAGAGAGAGTAAAAGACAAGAAAGAGTTTATGAAAGTGAATTTCAAAGATAACTCTGAAACTTTAAATCTCAGTGACTGATAGAATCATGGTGTCATGGACAAGAAAACTAGGAAGCAAGCTTGAAGGTTTTCATTGATCTTTGGGGTATAGAATGAAGATAAATTCTATTTTGGAGATGCTGAATTTTACCTTCTGGAGGGATCTAAGTGGAATGTTTAAAAGGAAGTTTCAATTCAGGTCATTAAGTTGGGTGAAAGGACAAGATCACTGATATTTTGATTTGACAGTCATCTGTAAAATATAGTCATTTAATTTATAATACTTCCTGTGCTTTTCACATTTTTGATAAGAATATTACTTTTTTGGTTAACTATAATTTACTTCCAGAATGCCAAAGTCCTTAGAGAAAATCACTTAATTATAAGCATATTTTCAGATGGCTATTCTTACCCCTTCAGATGTGAAGATTGAGCTATAGGAAAGTCAAAGAAACTTAATGAAATAAGTAATTGACAAAGTGAAGAATTTGATGTTCTGCTCTCTTCATCATGACTTTATATTTCTCTCCCATTTTAACATGGAATGTTTAATGTATAGAAGTGGGAAATATATGTACTGGGTAAGGAGACAACTCAGGTGGGAACTAGAATTAAATCATGAGTCTAATTTGAAATGCTTTCTTCTTCTTTTTTTGAATAATATGTTCAAAACCAAAGTTTTAACTACATATGCACCTAAGAGTTACACAAAAAAATTCTGCAAATATTTTCATATTTTCATGAAAAAAGCATCACCAAGAATACCTCTTCATCACGACAGTGCAGTACTTCAAATATTTATGGCTTCATTATTGTGGGTTATGCTTCCCTGGACATAGATCATAATCTCTTTACCACTTAATGAACAACTTTAGAGAATTACTCTGGCTGAAGAATTTATCACATAATGTGTCATTCATGTGATAAACCTCTCTGAACTCAGGCTGGACCTGAAACATTAGATGTCTTCTCCATGATTAGGCTTGGACTCAATGCCTTTTTAGCATGGGAGTGACTTTCAGAGTCTATACTTAGCTGACCTATTCATTTCTACATAGGCACTTTAGCATAGTACTTATCACACAGTAGGCACTTAAAACATGTTTGCTAATTAATTGATAAGTCATCAAAAGAAGACTTAAATGGAAGTCTCTAAGAATGCTGTGCACCAAATATCCAGAAAGTAGCAGGATTTTCATACCACATATCCTAGTAGACTTCTGGGTATATGTACATTTGTAACTAGTAAGCTACTAACAATGCTCTCTCTTCTCTGCTTTAAATAAAAGAACGATTCCATGAAGACAATTTCAGGCATTCAGCATTTTCTGTGTTCTTACCCTGCATTTAAAAACAATCTCAGCTTTGACTTGAAAGTTAGGAAATCTCCACTCCTACTTAAAATAATATGATCAGAGATTGAGATTGAAAGTGAATTTAGAGCTCACTGGGCCTTTGAGTAGAACCCTTTCATTTTTCAGATGAGAAAACTTCCTAGGACTCATCTTAGAAATTACTCAAAGACTATAAAGAAAAAGCATTTAATAATGGGATCATAAATCTAGAGCTGTGAAAGACCTTAAAAGATCATGTAGTCTAACCCTTCTTACTGACTTCAATCAATCACCAACCATTTATTAAGAACCTACAATGTGACAGGAACTGTGTTGACAATGGGAAGGGAAAGGGAATAAGCATTTATATAGCACTGTGCTAAGCACTTTTTAAAAATAAATATTATCTCATTTGCTCCTCACAACAACCTTGTGAAGTTGGTGTTATTATTATCACCATTTTGCAGTTGAGGCAAACAGAGGTTAAATGACTTTCCTAGGGTCACTCAACTAGACAACATCTGAGGTCAAATTTCACTCCAAGCCTAGTGTTCTATCCACTACACCATGCAGCTGTCTCAATGGGGAAAAAAAGACAAAATGAAACAGTATTTGTCCTCAAAGAGTTTATATTGTACGGGAGTGGGATACAACATGTGCACATAAGTATGTGTGTATTCATATATATATATATATATGTATACATATATATAATATATATTTATGTATATACATATGGACATCTCTCTATATATGTATGTAAAACATAATTTTATGTATACACAAAATACAAGGTAATATCTGTGGGAAGTCTACTCACTAGAGGAATCAGGGAAGACTTCATGTAGTAGGTGCCGCTTGAAGAAAATAAGGTTTGTAAGAGACAGAGGAAAAAGAAGAATTTAATGTTGGTAATAAATAGTACACCAACCTGATTCGTTATTTTAATCACTATAAGCTACTTAATTAGCATTTTTAACATTTAAAAAAAACTAAGTTGGTATTTGTATTTGTAGCATCCATGTAACTACTTCTTCCTCCTATGCAGATAGCAACCCAGACATGTCTTCTCCAAATAGGTGATTCTAGTCCTTATTTTTCTTTTCCAATAAATCTCTGCAGAGAAGATGTACTAATCATAACAGAGGGTTTTTTTTATTTTTATTTTCCAGGCCAATAGGCTTATCCAGGAAGCCTTTACTAATACCTCTTAATTCTAGGGTCCTTTCTCCATTGCTTATTCCCAATTATCCTGTACTTATTTTGCTTGTATAAAGCTCTTTGCTTGTTGTATCCTCTGTTAAGACTGAGCTCCATGGCAAGGATTGATTTTTACCTTTCTTTGTATTCCCATTGTTTGGCACAGTGCCTGGCACACAGACATCACTTAATAAATATTTATTGACTTTGTCACATTTCATTTCCTATTTCTAGGCCCATGAGGTATTCCCTCCTCAACTCCAACTTGGAGAACCCAAGCTCACTTCAAAGTTGAGCTCTTGTCATCTTCTACTCAAGGCCTTCCTTGATCTTCCCTCCCCTACCCCATATGTCAGTAGCAATTACTCCTTTTTTCTATGATTTTCAAATTCTTTTTTTTCATTAGCTTGTTTATATGTCATATCATTCCCAAAGAATGTGAACTTGATAGAAGGATATATTTTTATTCTGTCTTTGTATCCTCAGTGCCTAACATAGTACCTGGCATACATTAAGCTCTTGAAAGAAAATGAATGGATTTAGCACCTTAGGAATACCAATAACTATTCAGTTTATAAGTCCCACTGTTGTATCTCATTTCCATTACCTTATCGGTCATATTATTTTACAATCATATATTTTCCTATGCTGCCTTTTATTTTACTTCTTAGATCCAAGTCATAGTATTGCATATGTTATAACTGACATTCATTTATTCGAGGTATCCTAAAAACTTGTTTTTAAGCTTTAACAGCTTAAGATTAGATTTGATATGGGACTTCTTTGACAATGAGGCTTCGGGGAAATCATCTCATTTCTCTAGATCTTAGTTTCTTCATCTGGGAAGAAGGAAATTATCTCTATAGTCCCTTCCAACTTTACATCTATGACATTGTGTTAGAATAGCACTCCAGGCCCTTTCTCCTTATCATCGTCCTCTTGTAAGTTAATTTTTATGTTTTGTTTGAGAAATACTTCTTAAAATACCAATTTAAAATGTAGCGACAGATAAATTGCACATATTCAATTCCATATGACACTCTTCCTCAAATAAAATTTTATTTATATTTGGCATATTTCAACTTTGGCTTTTAAGGTCAGCCAGTTCATTCTCATTTCCAATGGAAAGGTATCCTATAAAACTTTCTTAGGTCTTAATCATAAGGTTAAGTAATGCTTTGGTAAATGATGTGGAATAATACATAAGTAAACACATTATGGTAACCCTAATGATTTAGGGCATTTGCCCATAGAAAGAAATATGATCCTAGTAATTAATCCAACTATAATGTATGTACACTGATTTTTATTAGCAGAAGTAGTTTTCATATTGGCAGTTCACCATCCTAACGACCAAGTAAGAACCTTGAAAAAAATTTAAGGAAGTAAAACGACACTAGACAGAATTCCTCAGAGAAATCTTAATGTTAATGCACAGTTAGCTGACTGATAGAAATTCATTCTATACTTATTAATGGAGAGACTAGGTAACTTGCCCCAGAAGTTTGTGGGGGTTCTGACAATATGACTTAATGCAGTCAGTTATTGCCAATACATGAATTAGTTGAATTCCCAGCAAGTTGAGACTGATGGACATCCACATCATCTAATGCCTAGTCATAAAAAGTCTTCCTGACTGAGACAGTGGCTCAGAAATAGACATTTCAGACAAAGCAGCCTTTGGATACTATACCTCAAGAACTAATAACTAATAATAGGTGAGGCTTAAATTCTTTAGAAACTTAGATTTAGGAAAGCAGTACTATTCTAATAAGGATTATCATCAGATAATAATATCAATTAGCATTAGTATAGGGGATGATGGGTGAACAGGTTACAGAAGACCAAGAGCTATCTAACCATTTACGACACTAACATGATATCCTAATTGAAACTGATGAAGCAGCCACACCTATAACACATAGAAATTCTGAGACATATCTATCCCAAAACCCACTGCTTGGAGGAGTTGGGTATTCAGTACTTGGTGGTACATATCCCTTAGGGTTCTATACATACCAAAGGGTACTTCTCTAATACCATTGGATCAAACCCCATGATGTCCTTCACTCCAAAATTATCAGCTAAGAATAATTTCTTCAGTAAACTTTAGGAAGCTTTTAGGGAGGGGTTGTTCATTAGGCAGGAACAAAAAGAAGAGTTGGTACAGCCCCTCAAGGCTTTGTAGCACACTATCACCAAAATAAATAGAAAGTCCAGGGGAAAGGGTATTCCAGTATGTAGTGCAGTGTAATAAAAAAAAGACAATTCCCATCTCTTAGTGTCCAGAAGCCCTTTCCTCCAAATATAAAAGTGCCTGTGAAGTTAAATTTAATAAATATTTATTAAGCATATACTATGTGTCTTCCACTCTGCTTAGAAAGGCACAGCATAAATCTAAGTCCCAAACGGTGCAAAAGATGAAACCCAGGTAGTGGTTGTTTTATTTGAATTTTCATTGCATATTTTATGATGAATGACTATTTTTATATATAACTATAATTCCAAACATTGCCTGTTCAAATAGTGAAACCATTTCAGAGGATTTATTATTTGCTCTGATGAGGTCCTACCTGAAATCTATTTGATGAATTGCTTGAGGAGTTCATTCTGTCCATGACTTGCAATGATGCATAATTCCTCCTGCTAGTCAGAGGACATCATTTTGGACACCGATGGGCAGTACAACAATTTCGGGATCTTTTGAAGCTAAAAGGTCTTCCTTCAGTCAAGGGAAGTAGGCAGGAGACTTGGCAGGAGCTGAAACTGCTCCTTTCCCTACTCCCTTTGCCCAAAGCAACTCCTCTTCTAAAGAAATGCTGGAAAGCCAAACTTACTCAAGAGTATAGAAAAAAGTTTACCATTCAAGCTAACTAAATTTTTTATGAAGGTCCTAAGGACCTTCCAGTTGCTTTCAAAGACTTTCAAAATTTAGTCTAAAATCTTTTATTTGACTTGTTAATTGAGATAGGACACCTACCTAAGGTGCAACATAAAATTTGTTGGTAGGGATCTGATTTCACTTTAGGCTTATATGTTTACTTACCATCTCCCTCATTAGAACATACTCCTTCCTGACAAAACAAACAAACAAACAAACAAACAAATGAACAAAAAACTTTGGTGGTATAATGGGCTTGGAGTCAGGAAGATCTGAGTCCAAATCCAGCCTCAGACATTTATTAGCTGTATGACCTTGACCAAGTCACTTAATCCTTATTTTCATTAGTTCTTCTTCTGTAAAAAGAAGGGTACATTGGAGAAGGAAATGGCAAATCACTTCAGTATCTTTAACAAAAAAATGGACAAAAATCCATGGACGTCGTGTAGAGACAGATGCAACTGAACAATGACAAAAAGGCAGCATAAGTTAAAAAGCAAAAGCCTATAACACTGATGATATTTTCATTTTTTTTTTTTGCATCTGGATTCCAAGCCTTAAAATGGTGACTTACAGACAGTATTTAATAAATGTTTATTTATCATCATTATCATTATTATTATCATCAACATCTTCATCATCATTATCATTGTCACCAATATCAATTTATTATGCTGTTGGGTTTCTCAAATTTTTCAGGAAGGAGCACACTTGATTTTGAGTTTCAGTATCTCCTTAATGTATTTGTTCCAATGGTAATATACGAGCCTTAATTCAGTCATATCCACTCTAAGGAACATACGTATTAAGAAGGCTATCTCTTACCTAATTGTCGTAGATCACACCAAAGTGTCCAGAGTGAAGAGGGTAAAGAGACTTTAAGTGTATCACATCTCAAATAATTACACCCATCATGGTTTTATAAATTATATAGTTGATGAGGGAGAGAATGAATATTCTACAAAATTTACACATTTAATGTTATACTTAGCATTCAACTCATTTTGTTTGAAGTTTAATGGCAATATAGCAGACAGGTCTTTTTCTGTCTGTTTTGATTAAAATCCTTATTCTCCTTCTTGCCACAGACTGTGAGTCTGAGCAGATTTGAGCTGACCCATTTTTTCAGGGTTTTTTTTCTAAACCAAGAGAACTTGCTGTTTCCACAGGTATGGAATACTAATTACGTAAATTACTTTTCTCAAATCACACACTTTCTCCTTTCCGAGATGACCCACACTCTCGAGCTAGTGCCTCTCACCGAACTGGTAATAACCATTTTTCAGATTATATTCCCTCCAACCTCGATGTGCTCTTTGGTACTTTCTGGTTTATTTATCCTTGAGTTTGTCCATAGTCACTTAACACTGGCAAGTATAATTGTTATATCTGTTATAAAATGCATATTAATATGGGAAGAGCTCAGCACTCAGATTCCTTAAAAGAGGAAGAAGTAGATCTATAAAGATTAATGAAAAAAGCTCAGTCTTTCATTTCTTCCTCTTTTTAATAATCCACAATATGATTATTGAAGATTAAAATTGACCTTTTATATGAGAGTGAATTGCTACAAAAGTTATCGAACCATTAGATTTAGATGGACTTATTGGATTTTCTTTCTTAAATTGCTCTAATTTGAACTGGATTTACTTTAATTTAAAATCATTAACACATAGATGGGGCAGTGGATAAACCAATGGGGCTGGAGTTAGGAAGAGCAAAGTTTATATCTAGCTTCAAACACTAATTGTGTAACTCTGGGCAAGTCATTTAACCCTGTTTGCCTCAATTTCCTCATCTGTAAAATGAGCTGGAGAAGGAAATAGTAAACCACTTCAGTATCTTTGCCAAGAATACCCCAAATGGGTTATTTGGGTCCATGAAGAGTCAGACATGACTGAAAATGACTAAAAACATATTTTAATCTAATAGAGATATGAGTGTTTTAGGAATTATTATTATTGGTTTTTTAGAAGAATTATCCTGATTTGTACAAGGTAAACAAAATGCTTGCTAGATTCTCTCTTACAGTTGGGCTTATAATTTCTTTCAATTCATCAATCAATAAGTTCTTACTATAGGGATAGATACCACACCTGTGATTTCATTGATAGGGAACTCTCAACTGAGAAAACTCCCCCTACTAATGCAGGTTGACTGCTGTCTGCAACTTGTAGTCTTAGAAAGTTCCATAGTGCATCAAGAGGTTAAATCATTTACCCAAGGTCACAGACCCAGTATACGTAAAAGGTAGGATTTGAACCAATGAAGCTTACATTCTATCTACTTCAGGATGTCCTTATGGCCCTATAAAGAAATCCTGCCATGTAGAGGAGACTTTAAAGTTAAGTAGCAATGAAATGGAGATAAAATTTGAATTAAAAAAAAATGATTAATGGAAACACCCAGGAAAGACAGAATGGTTTATTGAAAAGAGAAGTGAGCTGTTTGGGCTTGATTTCCAGCTCCCATACTTAGTCAGGGAAGAGAGAAGGAAATAAACATTCATTAGGTACCTACCATGTGCCAGAAACTGTATTAAGTATTTTACACGTATTATCTCATTTAATTTTCACAATAATCTTGTAAGATAAACATTATTGTTACCACTATCTTACAGTTGAAGAAACCAGGGCAAACAAAGGTTTAGTGACTTGTCCAGGAACAAATTTGAACTCAGATCTTCCTGACTCTAGGCCAGGACCAACACTCTATCCCAGGGGTAGGGAACCTATGGCCTTGAGGCTTCATGTGGCCTTTTAGATCCTCAAGTGCAGCCCTTTGACTGAATCCAAACTTCACAGAACAAATCCTTTCATTAAGGGTTAGAGTCTATTAGAGTCTATCCTCTGAACCACCTACCTGCCAACTTACTAATATTTTGAAAACAAGTAAGTGGCATAACATCTAGAAATTGTAGGTTCCTCATCTGTAAAATGGGAATTACAAGAATTGTTTTAAAAACCAGCAATCAGCACAATGCCTGGCACATACTAGGTGCTTAATAAATAAATTGCTTGTTTGATTCATAATGTCCATGTTATCTCCCAGAACTGTGTAGAAAATACTTCATAAATCTTCAAATGTATTGTAATGGATCTGTGTCTTCCTAGTCATAGCTACCATAGTACAGGAGAAAGAGGATTTGGTGTCAAAAGACCTAGGTTCAAATCCCAAATCTGCCACTTGCTGCCTGTCAGCAAGTTCTGCCTTTGGGCAAGAAATAAAACATTTCTGGCCTTCCATTACTAATCCATAAAATATAGGCAGTGGACAAGAGGCCTCTATGTTCCTTCCTGACTCTAATTCTATGATCATAGGAGTTTATCTACCCCAAAGACTTTCTCTTCTCTGTTATTTATCATCATCCATTCTCATTTTACTTTTAAAAAAAATCTATTCACAGATGAATGACTCAATTCTCATGAAATACCTGGTTACTTTTCCTCTTTGGAAAATGACATAATAAATGAGAGTTTTTAAAAAGTAGACTTGCTTATAATTTTAGAAAATATCCTTGCTAGCTAAGTGAATAGTAACATGGTGTGATAGAAAAGGGTGGATTTAGGTTTTAAATCCCAGCCCTTCCAATTACTAACTTCGAGCAAATTGCTCAACCACCCTGGGCCCCTGTTTCCTCATCTGTAAAATTACGGGGTCAGACTAGATGGTCTCAGAAGCCCCTTCCAGCTCAAGCTAGGATCCAATGAATAAGAGATCAATCTATTACTTTCACTCTCACTCTAGTGTACAATACCTACATTAGGAAACTAAATGCACAACAGTAAAAGTACTGACACACTGAACGGGGTAAAAATATTCCAAGCCTCCAAATTCCAACCTTTCCATGACAGGGAAGCCAATGCGTCAAAGCCACTAGTACAGTGGTTTTGAATGGCACCTATGTAATTGGTGAATCAAGAGGAAAACAGCTCGGGGGATGAAATGCATAATCAGCTACAGCAGTGACGCAGGCATTCTCTACCCCATGGGCTCAGTCCTTCTCTTTGCTCCTCTCCTGTGAGAACCGCTTGTTCTCAGTACTGTTCAAGACATCCCTCAGGCTATGTGGCTGAATTCCTCTTCACAGATGAGTTTTTCCTTTTTTTTTCCTTTCTGAAAAATTTATATTCATTGTTAAATGTGGCCTTTTGGATTAGCTGCTACATTTTTGAAGTTATTTGAACAAGATTTGGGGGAGTTGTTAATAGGGTCTGACCTTCTCTGGGACTGGTCCCCCCCCCCTCCCAGAGGAAACAGGTTCCTTCTGTGCATCTTTCTGAGGGTTTTCAAGTCCCCAAGAGCACTTTGGCAAATACCTGGAGAGTTCATAGGAAGCTCCAGTGGGAAGCCTTGGTCTCTCTCACCAGCTGGGTTCCCCTAATCCTCACAATCTGTTCCCCAAGAGAATTTCACGAACTTCTTTTTTAGAAAGACAGTATTGTGAGTGGAAAAGATGATGAAGCTGAAGTTCAAGGATTGGTCTTAGATCTTAGCTAAGACTCGTCTTTATGCTACTTAGGACTGAGGCAACAAAGATAGAATATTGGACTTAAAGCCAAGAAGACTTGGATTCAAGTCTCACATCAGATACAATGTGGACCAGGTCAGGTCACTTAAGATCTTAAGATCTGCTAATGGGGATAACGATAGCTTCTACCTCATGAGGTTGTTGTGAGGTTTAAATTTGCAAACCTTAATGGCTATATAACTATCAGATAATATAGTCAGCATCATTCTTCTCATTTTGTATTTTTGAACTTTGGATTGAAATGATCCTGGGACAAGTAGCTATCCTATTATTAATCTTTTCTATTTAATAATCAAGTGATTTATTTTATTTGTGAATAGAATGACTGCTCTTTGTCTTTGAATGAAGACACTGAGAAATAAGCTCATCTTCTATGGGCTTTCTGAGACAACTTTGAGACAACTTCAGTAAGAGACAGGATGACAGAAATGATGCATACTTGTCCCTGTCTGGCTTTCATTTCTTCTGCTAGGCCTCTGTCCTTTGAGAGTTTTTCTTTCCTTGCAGTTCGGAGGTTATGAAGATGCATAGTACAACCTCTATTAAAAATGATGTTCTTAAAAAAATAAAATAAAATAAAATGTTGTTCTTAAATTTCTATGGGTCACCATTTATGCCCAGGAGAATGTGGACAACATGTTTTATTTTGTTTTGTTTAATCTCTGATGATATTACAATTATAGTATAGTTTATTAGAATCTCAAGGTTAGTGCTAAGATTTGTGTTTGTAGTATGGACATTTGTCATCTTTTAGCTTTTGATGGATATTAAACTCCTGGTGTATAATTCTGGTCACTAATTATTACTTTTATAACCAATCCCTCAGGGACAACACCATGGTGCACTTATAGCAGACTAATGTCTGTCCCAAACCTACATAATGTCCCGTATTATTCAGGACTTTTGACCTTGGAAGGAACTTTCTTCTGAAAAGAAGCCATGTGACAGAGATGGAGAGAAAGAGGAAGAATTGATGAACTTACATGCATACATTCTTCTGCTGTCCTGGCTAGGGACTTGGGACAGTTTCTTGACCTCCCTACAACAGAAATCAAAAGCAGAAAAGGTGATCAGACTAGAAGCAAATGAATTGCTGACTAAGCAAGAGAAGACCCCATCAGGAAGATGTGCTAGACTGAAAAGGATCAGAGAGTAGATAAGACTGAATCACCAGCCACCAGTCAGGTGGTACAGCAGAGTGATGGATTTGGACTCAAGAAGACCAGAGTTCAAGTGATGTTTCCCATGCTTATTAGCTATGGAACCCTGGGAAAGACACCTACTTGATCTCTCTCAGTCTCTTCATCTGTAAAATGAGAGGGCTAGGCTTGATGGCTTCTAAATTCCCTTCTTTAATTCTAGAAGCCTATTATACAATGCACTATCTTCCCCTTGCTTTCCTGTAGACTCTCTTGACCTATCCTATCACTTCCTTCTCAGTTTTTCCTCTGAGGAATGAGGAATGATGTAAGGAAAACTCAAAATACTTTGGCTGAATGTGCTATCACAGCCTACTATACCGTATATTTAATACTTGCTCATGTTTCTATGCTATTGTCAATTGCTACTTAAATAGCTCACTGCCAATGATGTTAGCCTAAGTCAATAAGTGTATGGTTTAAGGTCCAAACAGAAAAGCCAGCATAAAATGCAAATATTTTTCCACTTTTTTGGCTAAGATGGGGGTAAGTCATTCAGAGAGATAATTTCCACAATTTTAGCAATCTTCAGGGTCTATTCATATCCCACACTTCCCTCTGAACCTGGAGAGACAACAAGGAAAAGAACCAATATAAGGGAGAATGGATATAGTAGAGTATCCATCTAAGGCTCAAATGGCTTTGTCTTCATCATCATCACGATCATAATTATTATCATCATCACCACCACCACCACCACTACCACTGCCACCATTGCCATATTCTTCTCATCTTTTCTAATGGGGTTCAGATAGAAATGGTCCTAGGTCAAGTTAATATCCTGATTTTGAGCCTTTGCATTTAATATTCTATAAACTACTGCATATAAGGACAAAATAACCATTTTTATTGAATAAGTGTACTGGAATGTGGAGCATCTAGGTGGCACAGTGGATAGAGTGCCAGCCCTGGAGTAAAGAAAACTCATCATCTCAGCTCAAAACAAGGGTTATCACTATCTATGTGACCCTGGGAAAGGTCACTTCACCCTGATTGCCTCAGTTTCCTCATCTATCAAATGACCTGGAGGAGGAAATGGCAAATCATTCCAGTATCTTTGCCATGAAAATCCAAATATGGGGTCATGTAGAGTCTGACACAATTGAAAAAATGACTCAACAAAATGATAATATAAGTTTATTCTCTGTAAATGTGATAAAAGCATCTTCAGGGAAATTCTAGTAGCAGATATGAGATGGAATGTGGCTGTTCAAACATGATTTTTAATTCTTCAGCTAGATCTCTGCATTTTGAAAGCTTTTGATTCCATGTATTTTGGTTTCTAAGAATAAAACATGTTCAGTATAATTACATCTATCAAAATCCACTACAATCCAATCCAGCCTCCTGCCAAGGTGATGCTCCTAAAACATAGATTTGACTATGCCACATCGATATTAAAAATCTTCAGTTGCTCCCTGTTGCTTTCAGGATAAAATATAAAACCTTCCACCTGGCATTTAAAGCCCTCCATAATCTGATTATCATTTGTCTTACTACTAAATACTCCTTTTAAAGTCCTTCTGAATCCATTCAAGCTTGCCTTTTAGCCATTCTCCAAAGACAATATTTTTTCTCCCACTAACTGGTACCTTTCTACATACAATTTCCTATGTCTGGAATGTAACTTCTTTTCTTCCAACTCTTAGAATCACCAGCTTCCCTCAAAACACAATTCAGATACCACCTCCTACGTGAATATTTTCTTTTTGTCATCTGTCCAGTTAGAGCTTTTTATTGTATGTATATATTCCATAAATATTAATAATTTAAATTGAATTGAATTTTCCCTACAAGGCTCAATGTAAGTACTATGTCCTCCAGGAAGTTATCTCTGACCCGCTCTATGCCCTTATCTTTACCAAATTTGTTAGCATATTCTCTCTTCAAATCACTTTATAAATCACCTTTTATTTTCAATTTAAACATTGTGTTTTTTGGTTTAAATATTCTCTCTTAGGAGAATGTAAGCTTCTTGAGGGAAGATACTACTTTGTTTTTATCTTTGTATTACTGTTGCTGTTTTTTGCCCATTTTCAAAGAGGACCAGTAACATCGTGGGGTAATATCTTGAATCAGGTATGAATTGGAATTAAGTGAGGCAGAGCTGCACAAGTCAACAGCTTCACTCTCTCTTCCAGAATGACTGAAGTTCAATGGTAAGACAAAATTCAGAACTACTGGCAAATAGTCCAGGACACAATAGATGACATTAGCATCTTCAATGTCTGTCCAAGCTCTAAATGCTCCACAGCACCTGCCTCAATCACTTTAATGACCATTGGAATAAATTGTTCCCATCTACCCATTCCACTAGGGAAAGACTTCACATACTTGGGGTAGACACCCCTCTAATTCACCAATAGGTTTGAGGCCCATTGGTTACCCTTTCCCTGGTTTAGCCAGTCTATAGATATAGTTTACTGGGCTATGGTGGCTGCATACACAATAGCTTCTTAGAGCCAGAGGTAAGAGTTGAGTGCCAGGTAGACACCAAAGGTGGATGAGCAGCCCTGAAAAGGGTTCAGCAAGCCCTCACACCAGAACTGCAAGTCCTCATTGAACACCCTATACACACCTTGAATTACTGGCACCTAGATCAGTGCCTCTCATGTAATAAAAGCATAATAATTGTCTACTGAATAAAGTGTCATAAAAATATAAGGGTTTTTGGGGGGGGTGGGTACTATATAAATATTAGTTGTAAGTCTTACTATTCTCTCTAGCAAAGAAGGCATCTTACGAGAAAACCGAGGGCCTTAAACATGGCCAATGTATAAACCCAAAGGTTACAAGAATATTGCAGATGTTCATGAACTAAAGAAAAAGCCAAATACAATGTCATTTCTATGGATCCCTAAAAACAAAAACAATTCAGCTTATGTGCATCTTTTCCCTTTGACTCTGTAGTTCTAAGAAAAGGAGAGAAATGTGAAATTTCCAGTGAATGATATGAGAGGAAGCATGAGAGAGTGAATAGAGTTTTAGTCTTGGAGTCAAGATGATCAGGGTTCAGATCCTGAGAAACATTTATTATATGATAACAGGCAAATGTTTAAACCACCACATCCATACAGACAACTGTATAAGATTAGAAGACAAATTCCCAATCTGCATTAATAAAGGGAGTTTCTCATGCATGGAATTTTACACATCGCTAAAATGACAACTCCAAAACTCTACCACCATGACTACCTCAGCAAGAAAGATAATATGATTGGTAGATAAAATTATTGTAGTGCCATTTACCAGATAACTACCACAATTACCCATCATGGTTCAGACTATGAGTCTATAAACTAATTCTTAAGTTTACAATTAAGATAGAATTCAGACTAGATAAAGCTTTTACTTATACATTTAGGGAATGCATTGGATGCTTAAAAGCAAATGATATTCTAATAGCCAGCATTAGTGTCTGGTCTTCTATAAGACATGGTAGATTTCATATAGCCAATTTAATTTGTAATGACTTAGCTATTTGTTTGCTTACTCCGTTGACTTTCCTGCTAATGGGATTTTAGTCATATTTCCCCTAATAAAATAGGTGGGATATATAAGCTTTTTAAATTATATTTCTACAAGATGAAATATTTTCATATGTATGTATATACGTATATATATAAATATTACACAAGAGAGAAAATCAGTCGTGTTTTATATTGTTGTTCTCTGACCTTAGGAAGGTGGGGATTTTCATTTAATTTTATAATACCATATTTTGGATAAGGTATATGAGTTCAATATCAAACTGTAGGCTAGGTCAAACTGTATATTACAATACATCCTAAATTGCATTAGCATATTATGGATATCATCTTAGTGTGATAAAAGTAACCATAGAAATTATTATATTTGGGAGGAGAGAATTGGAGAATAGGAAATGTTAACATAAGTTCCTTTTAGAATTATGATAGAAATAGCTGCCCACGTGTAGCTATGTCTTTATTAGAAACCTGGAATCAATCTAGAGCCCCGCCAGAGGAGAATAAAAATAGAACAAATTTTGAAATTTAAAATTGCCAAAGAAAGTATCTTTGCATGTGATTAATATTGGAATACAGAGAATATCAGTAATTGCATCAGCATGGGTAAGCAAAAGGACAGGAACTACCTCTACCCACGCAGATTCTAACCCATCTTTAATTTAGTAGATGAGTCCTTAGGGTCAGAGACTCATAGAAGCAAAAATTCAGAGGTGCATCTAGTATACTCTCCTCATTTTAAAGATAAAGAAACTGAGGCCTAAGGAAGCAATTTACCCAAGGTCACACAGGTACAAAGAGCCAGATCTGTGATTAGGAATTCAGATCTTCTTATTCCAAATTCAGCACTGTTTCTTCTGTTGCCATACTCTCTCCTAATGGAATAATGTAGATACTTTGGACCTCATCACCTCTCCCTGGTCGACTTAAGAACCTCCATGTCTCCAGCCTTTCCCGTCACCAATCCATTCTTAACAAAACTGCTAAAATAATTCTACTAAGGCACAAGTTTAACCATTTCACTTGGTTTCTCAAAAATCTTTGGTGCCTCAATTGCCCATAAAATGAATGCAAAATCTTTGGACTTATAATGAAGGCACTGTACCGCTTTAGCCTTCTCTACCTTTTCCTAGCTTTACATAGCTCTATCCAGCTTTCTTCACTTTAAATTCCAGCCATATTGCATCATCTCATTCTACATGTATCTGTCCTTTATGTTGCTTCAACCTCTATCTCCCTCTCTATTTCCTCAAAATCATTGCCTTTTGGCATCCGTGGTTTTCCATCAAGGTCTGAGATTCTGAGGCCAGATTGGAACTTGCATCTTCTTAGCTCCAGGAGCCATCCTCCACTCTGCCTACAATGTTAGGCTTCCTCTCAATTATGCTTCATTGCAGGGGAAAAAAAAGATAAAATGTTTAGAAGTAAAAGAAAACCTTTGACTTCTCCCATGCTCTTGGGCAGGGGTGGAAAACCTACCTCAATGCCACACGTGGACTTCTAGATACTTGGGTGTAGCCTTTTGACTAAGTCCAAGTTTTTTAGAACAAATCCTTTTATTAAGAGGTTTTGTTCTGTGAAGTTTGGATTTAGTAAAAAGGACCACTTTTTACTATGACATAGAGGACCACTTGGCTTCAGGCTGCAGGTTCCCCAACCCTGCTCTAGGGCATCTTCAAAAAGCTAAAATCTAAAGACTATGCTGATTCTTGTTTATTATAGAAAATAAGTTGTCTTAATTTTATTTGCTATGAACCTAGTTTATTAATTCCAACTGTTCAATAGCAATGATTTATATGTATATATATATATGTGTGTGTGTGTATACTTGTAATGAGAACAGCTTTTCCAAATAATGTAAAACTTAACAGCCAACACTGCTATTATAGTATGACATGGGCCCTAAATTTTCTTTTACTCAATTTTACCATGTACCATTTTAACTCTTTCACCAATATTTTTGTCAGCCCCTTAATCCTTCTAGATTTAACATAGAACACTAAAAAGTATAAAATAACGTATTCCATCAAAGATTTCATTGGTTCAAAGGAACATAGAAGCCCATCTGGTGCAACCCTTACAGATGAGGAAAATGAAACTAGAAGTTAACTGACTTCACTACAGCAAGAAATCTTGAGAAAGTCATTCAGCCTTTCAAGTCTTTTGGGCAAACAGGAACATATCTTAGTGAAAAACATGCTGGTATTCAGTGAAAAGTTCAGGGATCCCAATTTTGTCACTAGCCAGCCATGTGACCTTGTGTAAATCACTTTAGTTTTCTAGGTCTTATTCTTTTCACTTGTAAAACAAAGATGTTTAAATAGGTGACTTCAAAACTACCTTTTAAAATTTCATATGGTTTAATCACGATTATTATTTTTAACAAAAAACAAGCAAAAAGAATAATGTTTTTTAAAATAAATTCATGTTTTGTTTGTCTTTTATCCCAAGCACCTCGAACAGTGACTTTCACAGAGTAGATACTTAATATGAAGGATTACCTAATGAAGAATGTACCTTTGAGAGTCCCATTTTTGCCAAGGTCAAGTGGAAGACTCAAATCATGGGTGATTTAGCACCCATGGAGGACATATGCAATAATTTAAATTGTTGGTTAAGGTACACAGAGATTACAATTCCAGATTTATTTTGCAAAGAGGTCAGAGAGGATATGAGATAGGAAAGGTTATGAAGATATGAGAGGAAAAGCTGATACTGAATAAGGTAAGCTCCTACTGGGGTTTTCAGAAGAAACCATAACTTAAGAGCCATTTGCTCATTTATACGTATTATTTCCAATGTGTGCACAAGGCCAAATTTCCATCTGAGCAGTGGTCGACAGGCAGTAATTATGATTACACAGTGGATGATGGAGAAATAAGCATATGTCTATTGAGCCTCATTCAAACAGAAAGTGAATGTCGCAGAAGAAATAGCATGCCAGAACCAATTCACTGTAAAATAATCATTTACCAGTGGACTTCCTCTGCTCCTCAGCTATTCAACTCATTTCCTTAATGAGAAGTGGAGCCAACCAGGTTTCCACCAAGTAGAGAATGGAATGAGGGCAGTCAGACAGGAGCCAAGCCTAGGCGATTATACTCCCTTCTCCTCCCCTATCCTTCCCTTCTTTCCTCTTCTCTTCCTTTTCTTTCTTTTTTGACCTTGTATCCCTGATGTCACAATGGTGCCTACAACACAGTGAATTCTTGATAGATTATTTACTGATTAATTAAGAAAATTAAGATTCAATTTAGCACATTATATTAAGAGAATGGCCAAAGAACCCCTCTTTTTAGGAAATGAAACTAAACAGAATCTTTTTTTTTTCAGTTGTTAAATGTTCTTCTTGAGCATTTCTTCCATGGAAATTGACAACCACTACAAATCTTTGTTGTTTTGTTGATGTCTAGATTTAAGAAAGTGATGGTGAAAATATTAATAATTCTAAATAATCTTAAGAAGTATGTCATGCATACTGTTTTTCCTAAAAGAGTTATTAAACATTTACCAGAACAACACTGCTTATACATCTGTAGTAGGAAGGCCGAATTTATAATCTCAAATATAACCATGTGTATGTTTGAATGGTTCAAAATCGCAAGGTATGAGAGATTCTCTAAGTAGAAAACAACAAAACATTATTTAGGCCCCACCGCAGCTGATCCGTGAACCAGCCTCCCCATTCCGACATCTTGACAAAAAGACTCCAGGCCCAGAAAGCCTGCCTCACAAGAGTAACCAGGAGGCCACAGAAAAACAAGATAGTATTTAGCCAAATCATCTTTACTGGCCTCAAGTCCTTGCTCGCACTCCTGGGTCTACACATGGGTCAGCTCTGCCTCTGCAGCTTCCTGCCTCCGCAGCTTCCTGCCTCCGCTGTAGTTGTCCCTTGTCCTAGCCGAGCCTCTGGCGTTCTCAAGCCCCGCCTCAATGACCAGAGACCATTGCTTCCCGAGTTGGCCCCTCTTAAGTCATTAATCTACACCCACACAGGTTTCATACCTGATAGGGCTTTGGGCCTGGGGCTTAGCACTTAATAGCTGAAAGTACTTACATTCAAAAGAAACAAAAGCCATGCTAAGGAGATAATTTTGCTTAACAACACGACATCTCAGTATTTCTAGTGCCCTAAAGAGTCTTTATAATTAAGATTGTGTTTCCCTATTTTTCTTGCCTCTTTTTCTTAACAAGAATCCATAAATTTACTTTGTAGTTTCACTTTAACCATTGTTTCTTTGCCATATTCTTGGCCTACTCCTAAGGTTAGTTCTTCTAAGGAATCTAGATAAGCCCAGCCAGTTCTTTCATCAATAAGACTTTATTTGGTCCAGTCAGCTGTCATAAGACTGTTACCACAAAGTAGAGTTCATAGAAAAGCATATCTTTTCTCACGTGTGTTTCCTTCTCAAACCAGAGAGAAGATTAAAAAGCAATTATCAACTTCATTTTTCTCAAACTACATAAAGTGATGTAGGGCAGTATCTGAAACTGATGCAGAGTTCTCCTCTCCTCCGATCGCAACATTTTCTTCAGCCAGTCTGCAAAGTGATGCTTCTCCTCCGATCAATGACCTTTTCTCTTCTTTGTAATCTTTTTATTAATTTATTTATTTTTAGTTTTCAACATTCACTTCCACAAGATTTTGAGTTCCAAATTTTCTCATCTTTCCCCTCCCCCACCCCAAGTTGTTGTGCATTCTGATTATACCTTCCTGCAATCTGCTCTCCCTTCTATCACTCCCCTATACCCTTTCCTTTTATTTTCCTGTAAGGCAAGATAGATTTATATACTCCATTGCCTGTATATCTTATTTCCCAGTTGCATGTAAAAACAACTTTTTAATATTTGTTTTTAAAACTTTGAGTTCCACATTCTCTCCCTTCATCACTCCCCACACCATCCTCATTGAAAAGGCAAGTAATTCAATATAGGTTATACATGTCTAGTCATGCAAAACAGTTCCATAATAGTCATGTTGTGAGAAACTAACTATATTTCCCTCTATCTTATCCCCCTATTTATTCTATTTTCTATCACCTTTCAACCTGTCTCTCTTCGAAAGTGTTTGCTTCTGACTACTCCCTCCCCAGACATGCCCTCCCTTCTATCACCTCCCTCTTTTCCCCTTAATTCCTACTTTTGAATGAGGTAACATAGATTTCCATACCCAATTGGATGTGTATGTTATTCTCTCCTTAAGCCAAATCCAATGAGAGTAAGATTCACTCATTCCCTCTCACCTCCGCCTCTTCCTTTCCTCTGTAAAGGCTTTTTCTTGCCTCTTTTATGTGAGATAATTTACTCACCTCTTAATTTTATTTTTTAGATATTATCCCTGTATACTCAAGTGACCCTGTGACCTCTGTCTACATACATACCTACCTACATACATACATATATATGTACACACACACACACATATTTAATGTATGTATATGTGTTTGTGTATGTATTTTCCTCCAACTACTCTAATACTGAGATAGGTCTCATGAGTTACAAATATTATATTTTCATGTAAACAGTTCAACTTTAATAAGTCCTTTATGATTTATCTTTCCTGTTTATCTTTTCACACTTCTCTTGAGTCTTGTATTTGAAAGTCAAATTTTCTATTCAGCTCTTGTCTTTTCATCAAGAATGCTTAAATGTCCTTTGTTGTAACAACAATGTTGCTTGCAGCTGCTGTGGAGATGTAAGACCAATAACACCAGCACACAGGAGGGCTACTAACACAGGTTCTTTGATCTGCCTTTCTAAGGAAAGCAACTTTAAAAGGTTTACAATCTTACTTTAATTAAACATACATATTTAATTCACTTAGTTCAGGGGAAAAGGCCAGCATCCTGAACTTCGGAGATTATACAAACAGAAATTAAAAGCATATATTATATAAACAGCAAATAGACACAAACCAGTAGACAGGCTTCTAATCATCTAGCTATAGCAATACATACAGTTACCAGAGAGAGAAGCATCTACATCTGGGTTTTTCAAAGCCGGGTAAAATCTCATCTGGTTAAATACATGCCATTCTTCCATTGAGTGAGAGCCTGTGTTGTTAAGCAAAATTGTCTCATTAGCATGGCTTTTGTTTCTTTTGAGTGGAAGTACTTTCAGCTGTTAAGTGCTAAGCCCCAGGCCCAGGGCCCTGTCAGGTGTGAAACCTGTGTGGGTGTGGATTGGTGACTTAGGAGGGGCCAGCTCGGGAACCAATGGTCTCTGGTCATTGAGGCGGGGCTTGAGAATGCGCAGAAGCTCGGCTGCGAGGAGGGGTGAGCCGGGACACAACTTCAGCGGCGGTGTGGAGGCCAGAAGCTGCGGAGGCCAGAAGCTGCGGAGGCAGGAGGCTGCGGACTTCACCGGCGGCGGCGGCGGAAGGTGTGGAAGCCAGAAGCTGCGGAAGCGGGGCTTACCCGAGTGCGAGCAGGAACGTGAGGCCAGTGAACATGATTTGGCTAAATACTCTCTTGCTTTTCTTTGGCCTCCTAGTTGCCCTTGTGAAATGGGCTT
>CM053623.1:188632105-188682350 GCA_028646595.1 Phalanger gymnotis
CTCTGATCAGCTACTTAATTCCTCCCACCAGGTGGGCCTGGGGCCAGAAGCAACTGCAGCTGTATTTCTAAAGCTGCCCCACCTCTGCTGCCCCAGGGGCAGTAGCCAAACCGCAAACTCAGTCCCACAGCTTTTCCCACTAACCTTCTCTGTTGTTTTTGCTGTTTGTGGGTTGTGAGATCTGGTAAATGCCACAGCTCAGTAATTCAGGATGCTAAAGCACTCTCCGCTCTGCTCTTGGTCTCGGCTCTTGGTCTGGTCGGTCCGCGGTCCACACTGTGCACACTGGGCTCTGCTTGGCTCAGCTCCTCTCCCCTCAGCCGGGAGCTGGGAGCTCCGTGCGGGACAGATCTTACCCCGAAACCATCCAGGCTGTCCTGGGCTGGAGCCCTGCTTCCCTCTGCCACTTTGTGGGTTCTGCAGCTCTAGAATTGGTTCAGAGCCATTTTTTATAGGTTTTTGGAGGGACTTGGTGGGGAGTTCACGCCAGTCACTGCTTTCCAGCCACCATCTTGGCTCCGCCCCTGTCTCTTATTGCTATTTCCACCATTGCTAATACAATATTGAATAATATTAGTAGTGATAATGGGCATCCTTGTTTCACTCCTTATCTTATTGGGAAGGCTTCTAGTTTATCCCTCCTACAAATAATGCTTGCTGATAGTTTCAGGTAGATGCTTATCATTTTAAAGAAAATGCATTTATACTTATGCTTTTGAGTGTTTTTAATAGGAAGGAGTGTTGCATTTTATAAAAAATCTTTTTTCCTGTATCTATTGATATAATCATATGATTTTGTGTTACTTTTGTTATTGATATAATCAATTATGTTAATAGGTTTCCTTATGTTAAACTATCCCTGCATTCTTGGTATAAATCCTACTTGGTAACCATTTTTTATCTTTGTAATATATTGTGTTGTCTCCTAATTATTATTTTATTTAAAATTTTTGCATCTATATTCATTAATGAAATTGGTCTATAATTTTCTTTCTCCATTTTTGCTCTTCCAGGTTTAGGTATCAGCACCATATTTGCTTCATTAAAAAAAAAAAGGAATTTGATAGGACTCCTTCTTTGCCTATAATTAGAAATAATTTATTTAATATTAAAATTAGTTAATCTTTAAATATTTGATAGAAATCCAGGGTAAATTGACCTGGTCTTGATGTTCTCCCCATTAAGAAGCATATTTATGGCCTGTTCAATTTCTTTTTCTAAAATAAGTTTATTTAGATATTCTATTTCTCTTCTCTTAACCTAGGCAGTTTATATTTTTATCAATGTTCTTTCACTCCACTTAAACTGTTAAATTTGTTGGTTTATAATTGTGAAAAATAATTCCTAATAATTGATTTGATTTCATCTTTACTAATATATTCACTCTTTTCATTTTTGACACTAGCGATTTGGTTTTCTTCTTTTTTGATCATATTAACCAATGGTTTATCTATTTTACTGTTTTTTCATGAACACAACTTTTAGGGTTTTTTTATTAACTCAAATTTTATTAATTTTACCATTAATTTTCAGGATTTCTAATTTGGTGTGTAATTGAGGATTTAAAATATTTTTCTTGTTTTTTTTTAATTGTATATGTAATTCATTGGTCTGTACTTTATCGATGTAAGCATTTAGAGATATGTTCTCCACTGATTATTACTTTTGCTGCATCCCATAGATTTTGATATGTGGTTTGCATCACAGATATGCTGAGGAGGAGGAAAGAGAGGAGGAGTAGGAAGAAGGGAGGAAGAGGAGGAGGAGAAGGAGGGGGAAGAGGAATAAGAAAAATAAGATTTTTTAAAGAAATTTACCAAGTACTGTGTTAAATGTTTTAAATATAATATCCATTTTATCCTCACAACAGCCCTGGGAGGTTTATTATCCCCATTTCACAGCTAAGGAAACTGAGGCAAATAGAAGTTAAGTGACTTGTCTAAGGTCATACAGCTAGTATGCTATTGGTCAAAATTTGTACTTAGGTTCTAATGGCTACATCCCAATAATCTTGTGTTGTTTAGAAAAACAACAACCCTGTGATTTCATTGGTATAAGGAACTCCTCATGATGAAAATCTCTCAGGCAGTTCAGATTTGCACTAGCTCTGCAATTTATAATCTCTGAGAATTGCCCAGGAGTGCTAAATATAAGTGATTTGCCCTTAAGCACTCAGTCAGTAGGGGTCAGAGGCCTGACTCCAAAGCAGTTTTTCTAATTCTAAGGCCAGTTTCCTACACCTTATAGCACACTGACTCCCACAACCACATTGTTATCTGAAATCTATTAGCATCAGTTACAGAGCTAGAAGGAGCCTTAGAAGCTATCTATGACAAGCCAATTATTTTATGAATGAGAAAATTAAGACCTAAGGAAGTAAAGTGACTAGGTCAACCTCTTACAAGTCATAAGCATGAAGTTGAACTAGATCTCAGGTTCTCTATCTATTAGGGTCTAATTAGCATCAAACTCATTATTAGGCCAGAAAAACTATACGTTTCAGAGAAGGTGCCTACCTGCATTAGTAGATGGGTTTCCCTCACCTGGAAGTTCCCTAGACCACTGAAATCATTGTTTCAGTATCTCTATACTTATAGCATTATATTTTTTCAATGATCAGCTTCCTTTGTAATACTATCTCTAATATTTCAAAATAGCTAAAGTACTACATTACCAATAAGTAAATTATCTTACTAATTACCCTATATCTTCCCCAATCATCAACCAGATTGTTATCTTTAATAAGGTGATCATTCTGAGTAGCAATCATAGGCCTGAAGGACTAAGAGCAACATGTTTTACTCCAAATGATGAATCTGACGTAGGAGAGATTTTTAAGTGGAGGAAAAAAATATAATAAAAATTGAAAACTCAACTAGGAAGGACAAGTGTCAAAAACTTTTTTGATTTATTTTGAATTTTCCCTTCTGAATTTGTTGTTGAACCTTTTTGAAGTCGTCTGCTGTCAATCTATCAATAAATATTTATAAAGCACCCACTATGTGCACTATGCTAAATCTACTAGGTTATATACTATGTGCTCAAGGACTTAATATAAAATTAATGCTCATTTTAAGTAGCAAATTTTCTTAGGTGGCAACTGAGATTTCTGGAGGAGCATCATCCTCCTCTTCCCCCAGGGTTTAAAATGGGTCCATTGAAAATTGTGCCATCAGCATCTATCTGCTGTCTATAGAATGAAATGAATGGATTAGTTAGTTCCACCTTTTCTGAGGAGTTTTCAAAAAGGTGCTAAGTAACAAGCGTGATTTTCATGGATTGGCAAAGTAGTGAACTTAGTAAATACTGTGTCATTTAAAGAAATAATAAAAGTCTAAGACACGGAGATTGGAGACTGGCCTCACCCCTCCCCCTGAAATAAATCCTCTAGGGCAGATTCATAATGCCAAGATATTTTTTTGCCAACTTACTTCTGCCACTTGCATACACACACACACGCACATACACACACACGTACACACACACTTTGAAACACAAGAGTTACAGAGACTCCATTTAGTTTAAATAACTTAGATTCAGTCCTTTCTCTAGTTTGAGAGAGAATTAAGATCAACGGCCACAAATTCATTATCTGTCCGTCTTTAATTAACAGGTCTTCAGACAGTGGACCTCTGGTAGAGTCAGTTGTCAGGACCATGTTCAAGGCTTTCCTTCTTGCTAAAACTTTTCGTCTTTCATTTTTAAAGAGGACCAATGACATCATGGTGTGATCTCTTGCCTTCCATGTGATTTGGATTTAAGTGATGTGGAGTTAGATAAAGTTGTCTTGGAGGATTCCAAATCACCTTTATGATATGATATAGTGGATAAAGAGCTGACCTGGGGTTTGGAAAGAGTTTAGTTCCAAACTTGCCTCTCGGGTATACTGGCTATATGACCCTGGACAAGTTACATAAATTCTCAGTGCCCCAGGCCATTGTCTAAGACTATACATTGCAAAGAAGATGTTGTTTCCCTGCATTGGGAGGAATTCTTCACCAGGAGCTCTCAGCACCAATGAAACAAGATAGACAGCTTGATAAATGAGAAAGGTAGAGAGAGAAGAGAGAGAGAGAGAGAGAGAGAGAGAG
Source organism: Phalanger gymnotis (assembly GCA_028646595.1). NCBI lineage: Eukaryota > Metazoa > Chordata > Mammalia > Diprotodontia > Phalangeridae > Phalanger > Phalanger gymnotis. Next base: position 188,636,197 of record CM053623.1, read on the forward strand.
AGAGAGAGAGAGAGAGAAGAAAAGAGAAGAGAAGAGAAGAGAAGAGAAGAGAAGAGAAGAGAAGAGAAGAGAAGAGAAGAGAAGAGAAGAGAAGAGAAGAGAAGAGAAGAGATACAAAGAGAGCGATACAGACAGAGAGATAAAAGATGAGACAGGTAGAAAGATGAGAGATATGAGATAGGTAAAGAGACAGATAAATAGATGATAGGCTGAGTGACATCTATAGATAATTATATACTTAAGTATGTACATGTATACACATGAATATGCAAATATGTATGATTTATGTTATATTAATATATAAACATATTTGAATGTATATACATAAATGTGTTTACATATACATATTATATCTACATATGGCTACAAAATATAGATTTACATTTCTGCCAAGTAGAACAACCTATAACATTTGCTCCTGCCTGGTTTTTAATATAAATGATAGGTGAGAAACTCTTTCAAACCATTATGGAAATCCCTTGTATCTCTCTTATGAGTCATCAGTGCACTCATCTGTCATAAAGCACTTTGTGTCATTCCAGCAGCAGACACATTCCTGCTCATAACAGAACTTCTAAAAAATTAGTTTGGATCGGTAGCCAGAATAATTCATTTTGGTGTAGGCATTGAATGAGAAAGATTTATCAAAATGTTTTCTGAGTTTCTTTTAAAATATCTATTGATGAATCAATAGGTATTTAGTAAATATCTAATAAATGCACTAAGATGAAGTATATGAAAGAATAACAGACAGTGCCTCCTCTCCACATAGTCTACTTTTAGTGATTCTGGTGCTCTTGCCATTCCTCCCATAATTTATTCCATCTTCAGGGTTCTGAGCATTTCCACTGACTGTCCCTCATGCCTGACATGTTCTTCCTTTTCCTCTCTCCTCTCTACTTAGTTTCTGTTAACAAAAGATCCCCAGGCCCATAAAAGGGCCTAAAATAAAACACAATCTGATATGCCAAAAAAAAGCATTTATTGTCTGAGAAAAGGCTTGCAGAGAATAGAAGATCCCATAAGGGAGCAGAGAGGGAGAGTTCTCAGCTTCTCAAAGGGGAGTGGCAAAAGTGTGAGACAATATAGTTTCTAGAGGCTTTTGAGCAGGGAACAAAGGTTAAGGAGAGGGGGACATCTGAAGAAGCAATAAGCCAGGATATTTAGAATATCCTGAGCAAGGTCTTGAGTCTGCAGCTTCTGCTAAAGTGTGCCTTTGTGCTGGTCAAAGCTGGTCTTTTGGTTTCTGACAGCTATAGGCATCTCCAAATTTGGCTAGAGGTCACTTGCAAAGGATCATCGTTATGTCAAGCAGTTTGGGGCTTCAGAAGCTTTTCTGATTGGCTACTTGTTGTGTAATTCCACTGGCCTGCTCCCCTTTGAAGAAAGTTCTATCACACAGTATAATCATTAAAGAACCCATGTTAATATTTTCTTCAAGACTCAATTCAAATCCCACCCTCTGCAGGATATCTTTCCCACCCATCCACCTCTCTCACTCCTCAGTGCCTTCCTTTTACATTGTATTTTTCTTCTATATACTATTTTTTAATGTTATTTCTCCCATTAGAATATAACCACATTTCGGGCAGGGTCTGTTTTTTCCCCTTTCTTTATAATCCCAGTGCTTAGAACTTTGGGCAGCACATAGTAAGCACTTAATCAATGCTTTTTGACTGACTAATTTTGCTACTCTATGGTCTATCTAAATTCTGAATTGTCCAACTTGCTGTTCCATACATACAACATTCCATCCTTCAATGAGACAGGCAAACATGGCTGGCTAAAGAGACAAGGTGTCCTGAGAGAGGAAAGGGGTGACATGTGCCAAGTGGGTCAAAACCAACATCACCACTTTAATCACTACCTCCCCTTAGACTCAGGTGGAGACAGCCCAGGACTCTGCATCCAAGACCAGAGTCCAGACCTGCTTCTCCTCCAGACAGACGCATCTGCTTCCAGGCCAGCCCCAGCAGCTATCACCCAGAAGAGCAACCCTGAAGGAGGCACAACCTGGCAACTTCCTCTATAGATGCTACAGCCCTGTTTCATCAGGAGCCATGACAAATGAAGACCAAAAAAGGAAAATTCTCCCTACCAAAATCCTTGACAATGTCAAATGACTCAGTGTCAGGAACAGTTGTGTCTCTATCAATGGAAATGACAATAAAAATTACATGCCATCATCTATTTTGCCATTGAACCTTAAGGGCCATGGGAATTTTCTATCTGACTTGCTGGTGAAACTCTTTATTATATGTTTTATATGTTAGAATTTAAGCTCCTTGGGAGCAAAGACTATGTTACTTTTATATTTTTATCGCTAGTGTTTTGCACAGTGCTAGGCACGTGGGGCCTAATAAATATTTCTCTGTGCTTTTTTTCAGACTGCCCCCATGTCTGACTCCAAGACTGTCTTGCCATCTCATTCTGTTATGCTGCCTTACAATATGCTGCCAAACAATAGTCATAAGTAAAGCTTGGCAATTACAGTCAGAAAGAGTAAAAGTTATTGTGCTAAAGGTTTTGTGGAACAATAATTTGCAGCTCCAAATAAGGTATAATTCAATAATCTTTATTTAAAGAATAAAGATGAATGGGCAAAGGAGGGAGGGAAGGAGGGAGGAAATAAGCTGTTGGGTGTGAATCTCTATGCCTATATCGTCTTAGAAAGGTCCCTGACAAAAATAGTAATGGAGATGTGTTTGGGAGTATTGTGGATGTCTTTGAATAGAAATTGTAAGCTGTGAAATAACATTGTTTGGTCATTACCTTGCCAAAGAAAATCTGAATAAATAATTTAAAAGTAAAAGGCCCTAGAGTACAATTATCCATCTGCTACAACATGAAATCCCAACAATCAATTTGTAAACGTGGAGGATGATTTTGAACCAATTATATTCAATGAGCCTCTTCATTTACATTTCACAGTTTTGTTCAATGTTTTACATAATCAGTCCAAAAATTTAGCTTCATTATTTAAAGAGAGATTCACTGGATTACATGACCCTGGTCAGCAGGACACAGGAAAGGGTAAAGTGAATAAAATCAGGAAAATTCTTTCATTCATGAGTTTGCATCATTTCACTCTGTATTCATTCCAAAAAGGCATTTGTTTTCTTTTTTTACCCATTAACAGGTGACAAAAGGGACGGGGAAAACCATCAGTCTCCAGGAACTATCTCAAACGTTTTGTTTTGTTTTTCCCTTCTCTTCCATTCTCGTGAATATATTAGCTAGGTCTGTTTTCTTTTATACTGTGTCTTAGATTGGTTTAATTTCTCATATAGTTTAAACTGATGGTTCTGAAAGTGTGGTATAGGTAACACTTTTGGATCCTAAAGAGTCTTTCCCAAGGTCTTTGAAGTCAAAACTATTTTCATATAATAAGATATTTTAATTTCTAATATGATATATAGTTAGATATAACCCTCATAAATAAGAGATGTGTGGAGGGTGGTACTGAATAGATTTTAAAAGAATCTAAAGGCATCCTGAGACCAAAAAGTTTGAGAGACATTGCTGTTGAGAAATCAAATGTTTTTCATAGAGAGGGCAGTTATAATGATAGTAATAATATAACAATAGTTACTGTTTAATAGTCAATTTCAGGTCTGAGCATTCCCCAGGGAATTGTCTATTTGGTATTCTTTTTTGGCATATTTGGTATACTTTTGGAGTTTTTTGTACTCTTTCAAGTGATTAGAGCAGTGTGGAATAAATCAAAGAGAAAATATTAGCACCCCTGGAAATCTACCCAGTGGATTTAGAGTTTGCCCAACTTGTCTGTAGAGGGCATCCACACTAAAAGAAAGTGTGACATTGTGGAAAGATTGCTGGATTTTAGTTAGATAATAGAGATTCCAATCCTGGATACGTCCCTTACCACCTGTGTGACCTTGGGTAATTCACTTAACCTATATCAGCTTTTCTTTCTTTAACTGCAAAATGGGAGGTCTGGGCTATATGATATTTTGCATTTTTTTTCAACCCTAAAACTTAAAAATTCTGGTTAATTAGAAGTTCTTTCAAAAGGTCAGGGAAAGAGTCAGAGACATAAACAGAGAGGATAGGTAGCAACCTAGCTAGACTAGAGGAATAGATAAAAAGGATGATAGACAGAGAGAGAGAGAGAGAGAGAGAGAGAGAGAGAGAGATGGATGGATGGATGGATGATAGACAGAGACAGATGGACAGACAGACAGATAGACAAAGCATTCATTAATCCCTTACTATGTGCCAGACTCAGTGCTAACCTCTGGAGACACAAATACAGATTAGACAGCCCCTGCCTTCCAGCAACTTGCATCCTAATGGAGAAAATCAAACACATAGAGAGAAGATTCAAAAGGGTGTAAAGTAGTCTTGCTGCACAATTTTGTGTAGAAGGCCAAAAAGTATCCTGGAGGCCTAATTCCCAGCAGGATAAGTTGAACGCTAACCATAATAACATATAATCATTGTTCCTATGCCTATATAAAAGGAACTCAAGACCAATTCTGTGTTATTCATTTTATCCTAAGCCTATTAAATATTTCTGAATAATTTTAAGTGGGAAAAAATTTTGGCCACTTGATAAAAAAATATAAAACTTACAAAAGTATGATTAATTTCAAAATTAATCCCTTTCGCCACATTTTCACAATGGAAACCAAAGTGTTAGGCATGGGTAGAGGGGAAGCAATATTTGTTAAAATGTTAGAATAAGTTTTCAAAGAAAAAGGGGCCAGATTGTTAATGGATCTTTATTCCAAGACAATGAAAAAAGTGAAGAGGAGAAGAAAATAAGGGAGCAAGTTAAGAGAGATAAGATATCGAAAATGGATGTACATGTCTCTAAATGATTTTGAAAATAGGATTGTATTTAATGGTGTCATAGAAAGGACATAGCTCTGAAGAACTCATATGAAGAAAAACAGATTTTTTTAAAAAGTCTTCTTTAGATGAAGTTTTCATTTAAAAATGGCATTGTGGTTTCTTAATGAAAATGTATACATTTTAATTGAATTTATGTTTAATGAAAATATCCGAGGGAGAAATTAAGCCCATTGTTACTGGTTGAGTAAGAATTAGTGAGAACAGATTAATTCAATCCAGGTTCCACATACCTATTGCTCTTCTTAGTAAAGTGGATTTGTTGACTATTTCCTATGGGACCCACTATCCTAAAGCTAGTTACATAAGCTCTCTGATCCTCATTTTCCTCATCTGTGAAACAAGGACATTGCAATACTTGATCTCCAAATTCTCTACAATTCTAAAGTGGTCATTCTCTGATCAATTATTGGTGAGTGTGAGGCACTCTGCTAGGTGCTCATCAGAGATAGAGATAGAAGATACCTTTCATAACTCTGGAATGCTCAGAGGGAGGCCATGTGAAATCTTCATGAAGCAATTTCTCCCACACTTTGACCTAGAAAAACCTTTCCAAGTTACCATTGACACATGGAAAAGGTCCCCAGATCTCAGACACATTTGCACTTATGCCTTGCTAATGTTACAGGGATGTCCAAAAATTGATTTAGAAAAGTCAGTGAAAAGAATAAGGTGACTGATTTCTTCTAAAGACTATTCAAATTTTAAAACTTGAAGGATTATTCTAAGTTATTTTCTTCCTCCCTCACTTTGAAGAGGAGGAAAATGAGACCTTATTCTAATATAGTCCATTTTTGATAATTCATACAAAGGACAATATATACATGGACAGCTCAGATGATTAGATATTGGGAAAATAATCTGTCAGTCCAAAAACAATTCTGGCAGTGAACTATGTATTCGTGTTTATTCAGTTAACATTAAGTGTGTAATAAACTCTTATTAGACATCTGTTCAGTATTAGGATCCACTGTGCTAGGCAGCTAGGCATAGGAAGACAAAAACAATGGTCTTCAAAGAGATTAAACAAACAAAAAGCCAGTATCTGATTTCAAAGTGCTTACATTCTATCTGATTTGCATTTGAATAAAGATGTTTCTGATAGATTTATTTCTTTTCAAGTAAAAACAATATAGTGGAAAATTGTCAGAAGAATCATAGCTGTAAATCTGGAAAGGGACTTCAGACTCTTTTAAGTCCACCTTTCCTCATTTTATAGAAGAGGAAACTGAAGCCCCTCTAAAGTGATTTTCTAAAATCCCTCAGGTAAGCAAAAGTAAGTCCTAACTTGAAATCAACAGACTTTCCATTCTACAGCATGGTGCTATGGGAAATAACTGTATTTGCAGTCTAGGGGATCTACATTTGCATCTTGCCTTTGAAGCTTAGAATTTGTGTGATCCTAGGGTAGTTACTTCACCTAGTCTTCAGTTCTGACACATGTAGTATTATGGGCATTGATTAGATGACCTTTGAGGTCTCTTACACTCTCGATGATCTTATGATGTTATGGAACAGATTATCAGTTTTATTGATAACTGTGTGACCTAGGCCAAATTGCCTTCTTTCCTTAGGCCTCAGTTTCCACATCTGTAATATTGGGGGAACCCTTTAAGGCATGTTATGATGAAATGTAACAGAATCTCAGCTCAATTTTTTACTATGTATGGTGACCTTGGCCAAGTCCCTTCACATTCTCAGGCCTCAGTTTACTCAAGCTATAAAATGATGATGTTGAACTAGATAACAGCAAAGGTAATGAGCCACTTCTCACCATCCTTTTTTTCTTTTTACATAAATCATTCCACATTATAAATAACCCACATAATCATATTTGAATTTCTCCCTAGCTAAACTTTTCCCTGGAGCAGGATAGGTAAGGTTCTTGTGTTTCGAAGGACTTTCCTCTCAGCTGAATGCAAAGAAAATAGTAAAGGTCAGTAAAATTGTCAACAAAATAAGTAATTGAGAAAGTGTCAGTAAAGGCCGACTAAAGATATTAACTCAACCGTGGTTAGATTTGATTGCTGCAAGTAGGATTTTGTATGTATGATCATAGATTTAGAGTTGAAAGGAAGCTTCTTGCTGTTGTTCAGTCATATCCAACACTTTTTGACCCCATTTGGGGTTTTCTTGGCAAAGATACTGGAGTGGTTTGCCATTTTCTTCTCCAACTCATTTTACATATGAGGAAACTGAGGCAAACAGGGCTAAGTGATTTGGCCACGGTCACACAGCTAGTAAGTGTCTGAGGCCAGATTTGAACCCAGGTCTTCCTGACTCCAGGCAGAGTGCCATCTAGCTGCCCAAAAGGAAACTTGGACATCATAAAATTAACTCCTTTATCTTTCAGAAAACTTAAATGACTGTCTCAGGTTGACATAACTAAGAAATGTATAAAATAGTGTTCAAACCCATATCTTCCTGATCCCAGCTTCATGTTCCTCTCTGCTACACCAAGTTGTCTCTCACTGGTAAGATGATAGCATACCTGAGCCAATCACTAGCTAAAAAAATTAAAAACTAAAAAAGAAAAAGTCTTAAGTAACTTTATTTTTTGAATTTATGCCACTACCATTGAACCTAAATGGAAATCTGACAATTACGTTTGTTGTATCTATTCCTTCATTCGTTTGCATTCAGATTTTTATCCCTGTGCATATACTATTTCTGTACACTGCATCCTTGGAGGTAAGCTACACTTCTAGCCAACACCATGCCCTGGTGCAGCATCTGATATTTCAGTGGTCCATTAGGTCTCTCAGCACCTGATAAAAGCCTTTTACCTCTTTAAGAGATGGCTTAAAAAATAAAATTGTATGATTGTAGCCTTGGTGACAGCAAACAGAAAAACACACTTCCTCTTTCTTATCAATGTGGAGGTCAAATTATCAACCAAATGAGCAGCTTTTATTGTGGCTTTTGCCCATCAGATAATGCTTTTTCAGTCTCCTTGGAGCAGCAGATGCAGGTTAATGTCTTTTTCCTAGTCACTTAAAAGAAAATCTGACTCATAGTGTTACACTAATTAGTCATATTATAGAAATGAACAGTTGAATGATTATCCTAAATGCTTTTGATTCTTTTTTGAGAGGTGAGTGGGTGTTAAATTATGCATAAAAAATCACTTCTCCTAAAGGAATAGAGAAATGTTTTACACCAAATCTTTTAAAAGTTGGATACACTCTCATAATTAAATTGCTGGGGAATAGAGAAATGAGTGAAAACTGTCTAAAAATGTTCATTATTGAGGAAAGAGAATTTAATTGTGTTTTTTAAACAAATAGACCCTCCAAATACATTTAAGATATGCTTTGGGGAAATCATCTAATTACTTTAAGAGAATGTTAATTGATCTTGAAAGGTCCCATGAGGAGGTTATAATCCAGGAGAACAGATAAGACATGAAGACAGATACAAATAGTAAAAAGTCAAGTGTAATAAGAACCTAAGTACTGCAGTAAAAAGCCAGGTGAGAGTTCAAGAAAGGGAGGGAGCAATCACTTAGCAAACAGTCGTAAAAACCCCAGAGCTAGAAGCAAAATTGGAAATCATCTAATTCACCTCCTTCCTTTTATAGATAATGGAAATAGCCTCAGAGACCTGGCCAGGACAATATGCTTAGTAAGTGGAAGAGAAAGGATTCAGGTCAATGTGTTTGCAGCTCTGCCTTAGTTATCAATGTGAAAAAATTAATGAATTTGTGAAGATGATACAATGGAAGCTGGATCTTGAGTGAACTGAAATGGGAGGTTATAATATGTTATTATATGGTGTTTCAATGCAGGACCAAAAACACATCAGTCTACTTTTTGAGAGTAGAATTAGGAAGGAGGGCATAGCATTGTGCTTTTTCAGCTAGATTTTAATATCATTAACAACGACAATAAATACTTCTAATGCTAATGGCAATATTAGTAAAATAATAAACAGCAGCATGTTTTAGTGGATAGCATTCTGATATTGCAGCCAGCAGGATCTTTGTTCAAGTGCCTTCTCTGAAACATACTTGTAAGACCCTGGGTAAATCACTTAACCACTCATTGGTCTAGTAGTCCATGCTTTAAACCATAACACTACAGAGATGGTATTGACTTGAATTGACAGTTTCCTCAATTCCCTACACCAGTAGTTCTCAAACTTTTTGGTCTCAGAACCCCTTTCGTTGTGTTAAAAATCATTGATGACCAGCTAAAGAGCTTTTGTTTCTGTGAATTATATATCTATAGCTATTTACAATATCAGAAATCAGAAAAATCTCTGTATTTTATGAAAATAGCTATAATCTCAGAGACTACTCTTCAGGATTCCCAGATCATCCTGTGATAACGGCTGCCCCATGCTAATAAAATCACATGTCCCGTTCTAGTTACTTCCTAGTAAATGGCATTGAGTGACTTTATGGATAGAGTGCTTGACCTAGAGTCGGGCTCCCCTGGATTCAAATCCTACCTCAGATATTTATTCACTGTGTTATCCTGGGGAAACCACTTTATCTTCATGTGCCTCATATAGGTTCTTCTCCTATAAAAGTGAATGGATTGGGATGAACGGCCTCTAAGGTCCCCCTTCAGCTCTAGAGTTATGATGCTATAAAGTCTGAAAATCCGTTGATGAGTATATTCCTATTTGAGCTTCACAACAACCCTGGGAGGAAGAATAGGTACTAATATGGGTGTTACTCTCCCATTTTACAGATGGGAAAACTTGCACTCATAGAGGTTAAGCAACTTGTACATAGTTTCAAAGTTAGAAAGTGCCAGAGGTTATGTCTGATACCAGATCTTTCTGACTCCAAAACTATCATGCTATATGACACTACTTCTCTAATACCTTTTAGAGTTTTGAAAATTATATTTGGCAATAGAATAAATGTCTATATTACAAAGTGTTTTGCAGATATAGCACATGATTAATGTTTTCTTTAAATATAACAAATGGCTGAATCAATTAAAGGGCATTGTGCTATTATAGATAGGGCATTAAAACTAAAGTCAGAAAGATATGAATTCGAATTCTGGTTCAAGTATTTATTAACTGGATAAGTCATGTAAATATTCTGGGTCACAGTTTCATCATCTGTAAAATGCAAGGGATACAATTGATGGTCTCCAATGTCCCCTCCAAGTTTAAATCTATGATGCTATGAATAGGCAATAACCTATTCCTTCCATGACCTTTGAAGATTATGTTCAATCCATACCAGTTTGCCTCCCTTAATTAAAAGGAAGAATAAAATTATTCATGGCTCTTTTTGACTTAGTAGACTCTCAGTATGACAAGGAGATCTAAAGATTGAAGTTCTTAGTCTAACAAGAGAGGTTATATGAGAGCACTTTTTCTTACAGCTCAGAAGCTACATCAGTTTCTTGTGGCTCTTTCTCCTTCATTCTCAAGGAGGAACAATGAATTTGGTATCCCCCAAAATCATTCTTCAGGAATTTTTAATCTGGAGTCTATGAACTTATTAGGGTTTTTAAAATATTTTGATAACCATTTCAATATAATCATTTTCTTTGTATTTTATTTTATACATTTAAAAACATCATTCTGAGAAGGGATTTATAGGCAGATTGGCAAAGGGGTCAAGATGCGAAAAAATTTTAATAATATCTGATCTAAGCTCATCTGTTTCTCAAAGAAATGGTGGTTCTTTCCAATGAAGAAATTAAAACAATTTATAGTCCTATAAAATGCTCTAAATAATTGTTAATTAGAGAAATGCAAATTAAAACAACTTTGAGATGTCATTTTACACCTACAAGATTGGCTAAAATGATAGAAGAGAAAAGTGACAAATGTTGGAGAGGATATGGAAAAATTAGGACACTAATTCATTGTTGGTGGAATTGTAAAATGATCCAACCATTTTGGAGAGGAATCTGCAATTATGCCCAAAGAGTTATTAAACTATCTATACCCTTTCACACAGCAATACCACTACTTGGTCTATTTCCAAAGATGATTAATGAAAAAGGGAAAATTTATATGTTCTAAGATGTTTATAGCAACTCTTTGTGGTGGCAAAGAACTAGAAATTGCAGGAATGCCCATCAATTGAGAGTGGCTGAAGAAGTTGTAGTATATGACTGTGCTGGAATGCTACCATGCTATAAGAAGTGATGAGCTCAATGATTTTTGAAAGACATGGAAAGATTTGCATGAAATAACGAAAAGCAAAATGAAAAGAACCAAGAAAACGTTGTATACAGTAACAGCAATATTATCTTAAGAATGATTTTGAACAAAAAGTTATTTTGTCTATTATAAATACCCAAATTAACTATAAAGGACATATGAAGAAAGACACTATCCACATCCAGAGAAAGAACTGATAAATAGAAGTATGTGTAGAATAATTGTGTCTAATGTAGCCTTCTCTAGGTAGAGGTGGGGAGGGAAAAAAGAAATTTACATGATAATTCTGTTGTATATTTGAAAGGAATAGCAAGTTGTGCATTATAGATGTACAGTTTCATGTGCAACATCTTTTTCATTGTACTGTATTACAGAAATGTTTGTTTTATTTCATAAATAAAAATAAAGTAAAAAGAAATGGTGTTTCCAATTGTAAAATTTTGTTGCACCTGATTAGCATGAGACAGAGAATCAATAACATTTGAAAATCTTCAAAAATATTCTTTTGTTACATGGGACCTGGTAGGGTACTCAGCAAGTCATCATTTTCAAACATAATTAGGACTGAAAATATATTCACGTGCAGGCAAAAATCAAGGGGAAAGTTAGACTGTGACATAATTGCAATAAAATTAAATATTAAAAGAATAACTATATAAATTACATTGAGGAATTTGTTAATGTTTCTATGTTTTCCTTCTAAACTTTAGCTATTCTCCTTTCTCCATCTATTCTCCAGATCTGAAGTTTAAACTTTACCCTGGGACATAGCTGGGGATTATTGTGTTTATGTGTGTATGTGTATATACATAAATTTATACATGTATATGTAGGCATGTTTCTACATATAAATATGTATAAATGTGTGTATATGTATGTGTATGCATATACATACAGATCTCTATAAATATGCATGTACATATGTGGGTATATACATGTACATACACATATATAGGTATGTGTGTATATTATATATACATATATATTTTAAATTTGGAATAGTCCTTTCTGATCCCATTTTAGAGGTTAGGAGTTGAAGAAGGACGAAATGGTTAAAAGATGACATTTCTTCATTGAAATTGGTTTTAATTTATCTTAGTTGTGCCTCTTATAATTAAAATTAAATAAAATGATCAAATAAAGAAAATTGTGTATAAATAGGACTCAAGAAATTGGCTGATAGCCCATGAATCATAAGGTCATAGCTTTAAAGTTAGAAGGCACCTTAGAGGTTATAAAGTCTAATCTCTTCATTGTACAAACTAGGAGTGTAGCAAGCCAAATGAAGAGAAAAATTGAGATGTCATGGCTGATGAACAGCATTAAGTAATATTCTTCACTACAAGGATCTGTTTGCACTTTATCAATTTGAATTATGATAAAATCTGCAACAAAAATAGCAACATGAGACAGTAGAAAGGGTCCTGGATGTGGAATCAGAGGACTGCATTCAAGTCCTGATTCTACCTACATTTGTATATTTCAGCAAATCATTTCCCATCTCTGACCCTCAGTTTCTTCATCTATATAATGAATGACTTGGAATAGATATTCTCAAGGGTCTTTCTACTTCTGAATTGACCAAAAAATAGTCTGTAATCATGGCATATTAAATAAAACCACAGCTGAAATTCCACAAGTAACCTAGAATTTTAGGTGTCTTGTTTTTTATTGCCTGAGACTCATCTCAGAATGTTCACAAATTGGCCTTCACATTTAAGGAAACTAATATTTAAATGATAACTAATATTTCACATTTTTGGGTACTGCAAGGCTTTACCCCTTCTAATCATTAGGATAAGCAGCATCTCTCTTGAGCCTGACAACCATTCTCTGGGATAGAGGGGAATGTATGTTGTGTATGTGTGTGTGTGTGTGTGTGTGTGTGTGTGTGTGTGTGTGTGCATGGGTAGGGGCAGATCTATGTTTTTAGTGATATAAAGAACTTTCATTGAGGAAACTCACTCCATCAATATATCTCATACTTGCTCTATACTTTATAGACCCAAAGAGTTTCATGGGGGCACTGAGTGAAGCTAGGTGGCACAGTAGATACAGCACTGGGCCTGGAGTCAGAAAGAACTGAGTTCAAATATGGCCTCGGACATTTACTAGTTGGCTGACCTTGGTCTGACCTTGACCTCATGTAACCTTTGTTTGCCCCAGTTTCCTAAACTGTAAAATGGGTACAATAACCAGCATCTACCACTCAGAGCTGTTGTGAGGATCAAATGAGATAATATTTGTAAAGTAACTAGCTCAGGCACATAGTAGGTGCTATGTAAATGCTGATTCTTTTCTCTCTCTCACTGTTCCTCTCCTCCTCCCTCCCCTGCAAGACATTACTTGCTCCAAGTGAGATAGCCTATAATGTCAGAGACAGGACTTAAACCCATGTTTTCCTGACTCTGAGGCCAACCATCTGGTTTAACTTACTAGACATAGCCTCTTCTAGTACCTCTGTTACTGAAAAGAAAGCATCTCAAGTTTGCCATATTTATTTTTGGTCACCAACAACATGAATAGGCAATTTGTATGACTACCCAGTGCCTCTTGCACCCCCACTGAAACTTCCAATTGAAGAGAACTATAGGACAAACATTCATTTATCTGGTTATTTCCAACATGTCTAGGTAAGCTATTCTGACAAGATCACCCCCATCACCAAGACACCTCCGTTCCTTATTTTTAAGGTGCCTCATGTTTTCTACACAGTACTTCAGCTTTCAATCAGGCACCAGTGTCATGCTCAGTGTATATTACTCAATCATGAGCTGCATTCCATCATTCCCACTCCAACTTATGTCCTGAAATTTAAAGTTGATCCTAGCCTCACCTCTACCCCTCAAACATTAAATCCTGCTATGCCGTTTTTCTCCATTATTACTTTTTCCATAGGATCTGAGTTTGAGAGCTCATAAGGAGCTGAGGAAAGAGCCTCAGAAGCAATGCAGTATAAAACCCTCATTTTACAGATAAGGAAACTGAGGCCCAAGGAAGGTTAATGAGTTGTCCGAGTTCCCACAGGATGTAAATGTCAGAAGTAGGATATTAACCAGAGTCCTCTGACTTGAAAGTCAGCTTTCTTTATACTATACTAAATTAATCTGTCACTGTCTTGTTACATCTTGAAATTCAAATGTATCTCTTACCTAATCTTTCCTTTCCATTCTTATTGTTACCAGCCTAGACCTGGAGCTGATTATGTCACATTTGAATTATAAAATCCTCCTAGCAATTCCTTCAATTAAAGATTCACCTCCTTCTAATCCATCCTGTATCATGCTGCCAATTTAATTTTTCTTGAATACCATTTTCATCATATCACTTCCCTGCCCCAGAACATTTAATGGACCCTTATTTTCTGCCATAGCAAGTCTTCTCTTCCTGCTTTTCAAATTTCTCAAATCATAACATGACCCCATTTTAACCACTGATTCTTATTTCCTCCATTTCCCAGGGAACTCTTTGTTCAAGTTAGTCATCACAGTTGTCTCATAAAAATTCCAAGCTCATGCAGGATTGCTGAATTGGGAGTCAAAGGGCCAGAGTTGGAGCGCTGGCTCACCAGAGTGACCTGGTTGAAGCTACACCTTCCCTAGGCATTAGTTTCCTCTTCCTGGCCTTCTCAATCTATTTCTTTTCCAAGAATGCCTTTCCTTTTCCTTTTCCTTTTTTTGGCCACCTATTTCAATCTGGACTGTCCTTCAAAATCCAGTGTCCCTTCTTCCCCAAATCTCCAGTAATTATTCCAGCCCTCATGAGTTCTTTTCTTTTATACTATGTAATTCAGTCTTAAGCTTTATATGATCTTTTATTGCTCACTGTTTTTTTTTCTTCCCATGTTAATCTCTCTCCCTACTAGATTAGCATCTCCTTGAGGGCATCCCTTTAGCATCTAGCACAGTGTAGCTCCTCAGCCTTTTTTTTAATTGATTATAATTTTGTCATTTACTTTGAAGATTATCAAAATTTTTCATTCCTGGAACTTGCAAATATTGTAGCTGATTGTAATGTAGCCTCGCTGGGGAGGCAAGATTTTTCCCATTCTACAAATACTGATTAAAATGAACGTGTATAGACTCTACTGGTGGACAAAGTCAGAAAGCAGTACTTTGAAGAGGATACACTTGACTATAAAAATGCAAAAAAAAAAAGACATGACCAGTTGTCACTTGGATAATTAGAGTAGTCACTGCATATGGCCTGAATCCAGTCCTGAGCAAGTACCAGTTTGCTTGGATGGGAAGAAGCCAGGGAGATGATATGAAGACCAGTCACCATGACAATCAATCAAGGAAGGAGCTGTAACAGTAAGGAAGCCCCAGCTTGACATGGAACACTCATTCACTGAGACCACTAGAGAAGATCTCTATTACAAGGGAAAATATAGTGCAGCGTAGAGACAGAGGCGGGTTTGAAAACCACTTCTAATAGCATCATGTTATAATGGAAAGAGCATTACATCTGGAGTGAGTGGTTGTTGTTCAGTCACTTTTCAGTTATATCTGACTCTTTGTGACCCCATTTGGGGTTTTCTCGACAAAGATATTGGAGTAGCTTGCCATTTCCTTCTCTGTCTAATTTTACAGATAAGGAAACTGAGGCAAAAGAGTTAAGGGATTTGCCCAGGGTCATATAGCTAGCAAATATCTGAGGCCAGATTTGAACTTATAAAGACTACCAGTACTCTATTTACTGCACCACTTAGCTGCCTGGGTTTAAATTTCACCTCTGATAGCATGTGTACCATCTTAGATAAGTTATTCAATCTCCTTGGGCAAGCACAGTTTCCTCACTTGTAAAATAGGGTTGGACTAGGTAACCTCTGGGGTCCTTCCAGCTTTAGACCTACCTCACCATTTATGACTTACATCACCTCTCTGGGTCTGTTTCGTCATCTATAAAATGAAGGTTAAAAAAATCCCCATCCCATTTATTTCACAGGGATGATGTGATCCAAGCACCTTGAAAACTTTAAAACATTATAGAAATAGGAGTTATTATTATTATAAATTATTTGTAGAACCCTCACACCGTTAAAGAAACTATGGGGATACAAAAAGTCACTTGGCTTGACCCCATGAAACATATATGCTAGCCTTTATGACATACTAGCTTAGGAATCCAGGTTTAATGGGTTGTCCAGTAGCACAGCTTATAGCTACCAGCTGGCCATAGGATACTCTAGTCCAGAGCTTAAAAATCCACTCTTTTGGAAGCATGGTTAATCACATGAAAATGTGCTGAATATCATGGAACTATTCTACTAATGGCCAAATTTTTGGATGCCTGCCACATTCTTAATCATGTTTTATCATTTCATACCCTATGAGTAAAAGTTGTAATATTATTCATTTTGAGGAGTGTCGAAAGAATAAAGGACTGTGTCCCGTCTTGGGTTTTGAATTGTTGCCAGATGTTTGTATGTAGTGAGATAAACTATTTTGACAGTTTCAGAAGGAACTCTATGGGTAATCAGTCTGTGGCCAAATGAGGAAATGGCAGGAAGAAACATAGCTTCATTACTGATGAAAGAAAAAAATCTCTATATTGGAGGAGGTTGATAGCTGTCCATATAATAGTCTTGAGACTCTATTAAATTTTTAAGTTATTTTTAATATCTGCCATTATATTACTGTCACTGGAATTTATATTGACCAAATCACTGAGAAGTGAGTCAAACTTCTTTTCAGCTCTATGTTCCTCAAAGTGATTGAAATATGTGGTGATACGTTTGGGTCCATGGAAGGTTTTTTACTTGAGAAATCTCATACATTCATAGGTCTAAACTCTATAAATACATTTCCCTGAAAATTTCCAGAAAATACGCTTTCCTCACATAATTATTATTTCAAATATAATTTTAAAAGTACTTCAGAAGATTAGATGAGTCCTCTATATGACATCATCATCATATGTTTTTGTACGTGGGGGTGTAGGAAAGAGAGAGACAGAGAGATAGAAAGAAATAGAGACAGGCTGGAGAGATGGAGACACATTCAGAGAGAGACAGAGAGAAACAGGAAGACAGAAACAAAGACAGAGAGTCAGGCAGAAAGAAACAGAGACAGGAAAGAGAGGCAAGATATATTCAGAGAGAGACAAAGAGACAGCAAAAAGGGATTCAGGCTGGAGAGATGGAGACACATCGAGAGAGAGAGAGAGACAGACAGACAGACAGACAGACAGAGACAGATAGAGACACAGAGGGAACAGAGGCAGAAAGACAAAGAGAGACAGAGAAAAAGAGAGGGAGAGAGGGAGAAAGAAAGAACATCAGCAGTATAGAGAACTCCTAATGTAGAAACTCCCTCTACTAATGCCAACTGAAGAACAGCTACCTGGGTTTTTTTTTTTAATTTGAATCAAAGCTATTATTTGATTAGTATAGGGAATTCTCTGATGAGGAAATTCCTACCAATTCAGGTTAGCCACTATTCTGCAATTTTTTTCAGTTTTCAGAAGTTGCCTAAGTCATTGTGGAAGGATATTAAAAAAAACACCTTATTTGTAAAACTTAAAATATGATGAAGTAGTATTTTCTCTGATCTATTAGAAAGTCTTTCATTACCACATAGTTTAAAAGTAGGATATATGAGGGCAGAAGAAAAAAAAAACCTTTCATTAAATGAATAGATTCAGTGTGGTAAGCAGAAATTTAACAAAGAATGATTCTTGTCTTATTAAATTGGTTGCTTCCCCCACCCCTGAAACGACTAAGATACTGACCCCTATAAAGCAAACACCTCTCTCCATACTCTGAAGGGGATACTGCCTGTTTGGATATCTGTCTCTAAATTAGAAATAAGATTAATTGGAACAATCTTAAATAAAATTTCATCTAGCAGAATGCTTAAATATTTTTCTTTAACCTCACATAAAGGTTAAGTGACCTGGCCAGGGAAACGCAGTATGTGACCGAGGTGAGATTTGTACACAGACCTTTCTGACACTGAGTCAGCTCTCTATGCTACTCAGCCTTTCATCTATATCTTAGAAAGTTGCACAGTTTGTTCATGGAGCTAAAGTTTTGAAGTACTGTTTGAGTTTCTTCTAACTAATTTCTGTGTTATCTATTTTGTATACCTTTTCTCATCCTCAGGGTTTTCTGTCATTCCTTATTATTTAAAGTATCAATTCTTGAGTGAAACAATGAGAATAGAAGAAATGCCCCATGGTAGAAATTATCCTGGGTCCCAAATCAGTCAGTCCATTTCTGTCCCACTGCCCTCCCCATGAAAATTCCCCTTCCCATACACCGTGCAATCTCATCCTTTTTGTTCCATATCATCCCACCATTCTAGATTCAAGCTGACCCCAAGGGATCCAATTTCTTTTTTCCAAGGCAAAATGTTGTCCATGAGGTCATGACGCTTTCTCGGACCAAGTGATCTCCCTGTGTACTAATGCCTCCCAGACCAAGCCACTTTCAAGAGATATATCTCTGATTTCAGATGTAGGACTCTTTCCCGCATGGAAGTGATCTTCAGCTGAAACACAAAGAAATTGCAGAAGGGATAAATAAGCATATCAAGCATGAATCAAGGAATAAAAGTTCAGAATGGAAAGAAAGGAAATTAAATTAGTGAAGAAAATAAAGTATCTAAGAATACTTAGGGAAAAGGGAGAAAAAGGAAAAAAAACTAATACACAAAAGAAATTCGAAAGTAGAGTAGTGGGGCTAATAATAAAAGAAATGTAAATGAAAAAATGAAAGAAAAAGCTATGTGGGAGTAATTAGCATTTACCTGACCATATAGCTACTGTGTATCAAAAGCAGGCTTTAATCTAGGCCTTCCTAACTGCAAGGTTGGTAGCAGCCACTATATCATGCTGTCTTTCCTATTGTATGTATACAAGAATATGATAGGATTGGTACTAGACCCATGATTTCATTGGCATAAAGAGCTCCCAAGTGAGGAAACTCCCTCTACCAAAGCAGATCGGCACCTTTTTTATAATACACAATCTTCTAGTCACACTGAGTCTTTGAATCGCTTTTTCAGAGTTACACAGACAGTATGGTGTCAGAGGCAGGATTGAACATAGTTCTTCTTGGATCTGAGATCAGCTTTCTATTCATTATTCTAGGCTACTAACATATAATGGTATACTCCCTGATAAAATTTAACATGCTATTTAAAGCCATATTTCATCATTTATTATCCCTATTCCTTTACCCAAATTTACTATCAAAAGATGCTTGTCGTTAGGTCCCAGTTAGTACAAATAACGAATCCCTTGAAGTAGTGGCATTATTCAGATTCACATTGAGTAATTCACACTAAGGGCATTTCCATTGGTCTAGAGCCATATTTTATGTAATTATAATTTTGATAGTGTGACTTTAAATAGGTTCAGTCACTATCTCATTGTTTGGTTCACAAATGATTAAACCAATCAGAAGCCCTAGTAATAGCATAAGAAGCTTTGACTTTATTTCTAAAGGAATCAGGGCCAAATGGGAATCAATCAATCAACATTTATAAAGCACCTACTATGCGTTAGGCACTTGGCTAAGCACTAGTGATATGAAAAGAGGTAAAAGGTATTCTCTGCCCAGGAGGAGATCACAATCTAATGTGGGAGACAACAAGGAAACAAATATATACAAACTGTATACATAACAGAGAAGAAATAATTAATACTGAGAATGCACTAGAATTAAGATGGGTTGGGAAAGGCTTCCTGTAAAAGATGAAATTTTAGTTAGGAATCAAAGCAAACCAGGGAAATCAATAGGTAAGGTTAAAAAGGCAGTGTTCCAGGCATGGGGGACAGCCAGAGAAAATGCCTGGAACTGAAAGATTAAATGTCTTGTTTGTGGAACAGCCGAGAAGCCAGTGTCAGTGGATCAAAGAAGGAATGTCAGGGAGTAAGGTGTAAGAAGATTGGGAAAGTAGGAGGAGGCTAGGTCATGAAGGGCTTTGAATACCAAATGGAGCACTTTGTATTTGATCTTAGATATTATAGAAAGTTTATTGAACTGAGGTGAGGAGGGGTGACATGGTTGGACCTGTGCTTTAGAAATGTCACGTTGGTGGCTGAATGAATGATGCATTTATGGTTATAGTCATAATGGGATTATATGCATGAACAATAATCAAAAATTCTGTCAAAATTTAATGTCAGAATTCATGTCAAGGAAATACTAAGGCCTCTACCAGACCACAAACTATAAAGGAAACATCTCATGAATTGTGGCATGCAATATGTTTCCAACTCTGCGTATATTACCTTAAAAATGCAGTTGGTAATCATTTCTTATTCTTCTGTTTATTTAATCTTAGCACTGAATAATGTTTATTAACTGCACTATGTATATCAGGCACTATAAGGTTAAGACAAAAATCCCTAGTGTCTCTAAAGTAGATATTACCTGGTTGAGTGGATAGAATTAAAGAACAAAGGCAAAATTAAATAATAATGATGGAAAATAATCCAGGAAAATATTTATTATAAACATGTATAAATCTTTTTGCTATATTGGGTCTCTGCCAACTTTGACTTTATAATTCAATGTGCATATAACCCAGATAAAAACAAATATAGAAGATATTTTAGTTAAACACAGTTGAAAGGAATGAAAAGTAAATGTTTGGAGAATGTTTAGGGGCTGAAGGGGAATACTAGAAGGGAGCTGGTAGTTATAAAAATCCAGCTGTAAAAATACGTGTTCATCCAGATGCCCAGACCCTGACAAAAGCAGGAAAAATGAAAACCATATACTGCAATCAAATAAATATAACACCATATACTCCCTCCTTTCTACTCCCTTTTTAGACAAATTTTTCATCATAATCTAGTTAGCTCAATTTAGTTTAGATCATCAAACCAATGGGGCCAGGCTAATGGATTTGATCCTCACATAAGATCACTTACAGACATATAATAGTAGAGAGCTGGACTCAAAGATGGGAAGATCTGGGTTCAAGTCTTGCCTCTAAAATCTATTGGTTCTGTCACCTTAACCAAATTTCTTGACTTCTCAGTGCTTTGGGAAAATCTCTGACATTAAAAAAATGAAGAAAGGGTGATGACAGACATTAGTAGCTCCCTATACAAAAGAAATCTCAGACCCAGAATTTATTACCATAGGCAAATTAGCTTTAGGGCAGCTGGTGGTATAGTGGATAGAGTACTGGGCCTGAAGTCAGAAAGAATCATCTTCCTGAGTTCAAATCTGGCCTCAGATATTATTAGCTGTGTGATGCTGAGTGAGTCACTTAATCCTGCTTGCCTCAGTTCCTCACCCATCAAATGAGCTGGAGAAGGAAATGGCAAACCACTCCAGTATCTTTGCCAAGAAAACCTTCAGTGGGGTCACAAAGAGTCAGGTGTGACTGAAACGACTGAAAAACAATTAGCTTTGCTTCATTTGAAAACTAGATTGTACCCAATGGTCAAGAGGGTTTGCAAATGTGATTGTGTCACAATGGGAATTCAGGAAAAAAAGTTTTTTATAACGTTAAGAGAACCAGTTTTCCGGTTAATAAACAGGCAACATGAGTATAATAGTATAGAGCTTAACAGTCATAAACTATTTGACATGCAGTTATCTTGATTGACTCTCATAATGACCTTTTGAGGGCAAGTCCTATGATTACCCCAATTTTACAGATGAGACATCTAGTAGACCTAGCACAACCTCTGTGAGGCTCAATTTTCCCTTCTATAAAATGAAGGGGTTGAACTAGACCAGCATATGACCCTCTTCATCTCCATATGGAAATGTGGATGGTCAGTAGGGCATGGTATAAAGACTCTTTAGTATAAAGAAATGCATCAAGTCCATTGATTATCTTTGAAACGGTCTTTTGTGCCCTTAGGTGACCAACGGAGGTGGAAGCCAATCATGTTGCAGTCATAGTTTTGTGGCCTTTTAGGGAAAATCAATCCCTGTTGCAGGAGAAATGGAAGAGAGTTTGGCCTAAGTTGAGGGGTAGGAAGACAAGCATGGACCTTACTCATATTGTGGGGAAACCTTTGTAAATATTAATTCTCTTCAAGAATGTGCTGGTGCCAGCGCCAGCTCAAACCAGCTCAGGAGAGCCAATTGTTAAAATGTCTATATGAGCATTAACACCTCAGAATTCAACAAATAATACACATCAGGAGGTTGATTCCTTAGTCTGATAGTCTGGATTTAAGAAAGTAATGGAAGAAATGTCAATAATGCAGATTAAACTTAAAATGTATCCTGAACAATCTTTCTCCAGAAAGCCAGTTGTTAATTGTTTATCAGCACACCCTCTAGTTCTTGCCAAGTTGGTGGTGATTAATTTTAATTTTTGAATTCATTGTTTTAAACTTTGGTTCAATGCATTGACAATGGTAGAAGAATATATTTAAAAGATCATGTGATTAGTCTCTAAAAGAAACACTCAAACTAGACTACT
The DNA here is from genome assembly GCA_028646595.1 of Phalanger gymnotis. NCBI lineage: Eukaryota > Metazoa > Chordata > Mammalia > Diprotodontia > Phalangeridae > Phalanger > Phalanger gymnotis. The sequence goes on from CM053623.1 coordinate 188,658,612, forward strand.
GTCTGGATTGAATAATGATAGTTTCTTGAGGCTGTCAATTTTTTTTAAACAAGATTTAGTGCTGTAACAGACTTTAGAGGTTATCTAGTCTAATTCCTAATAGTAGAGTTAGTTTTACTGAATAATTAAAAGTTGATTAATTTTTCTCTATTGTCTAAAGTCATAAACCCAGTTTCTAAGAAGTCATCAATCAAGTGTTTAAGAAATGCCCACTAAATGCCTAACATTCTGGGTCAAGAACAAAAAATAAAGCCTTTTTTTATTCCAACAACATTTCTATTTACTAGTAGATGATTCAGTGGTTAGAGGGCTATATTTGAGGTCAATAAAACCTGAGTTCAAATTCAACCTCAGACCCTTACTAGCTATGTGACCCAAGGCAAGTCATATACTCAGTTGCCTCAGATTTCTCATATGTAAAGTGGGGATAATAATAGAACCTCCCCAATTGGGGTCACAGACTGTTATTCAATTATATACATATACGTATATACACACATGCATATATATGTATTTATATGTATTTTGTGTATTTATATACTTAGTAAGCTTTCTTGATTGTAAGCTCTTTGAGGATAATGACCAGTAAATTTCTTCTTTATACCTACAGTTCCTTGAATTTAACAGATGGTTATATGTTTTCCGAAGTGATTTGAAAATGTTTTCCACTGTAGGGCACGATGTTACAACCAGCAAATTCAGCACATTCTGCAGATTCTAATAAACATTCTTCTCTATTACAAATCAAGGCTACTTTCATTTGTTTATGCAGGGATCATGAAATAACAGCTCTAAACTAGATGAATTTTGAGAGTTTCTGATTCTGAAGTTTTGTATTTCATTCTGATGTTCCTAGGATAGGATACAGGTTGAAGATCAGCTTCTCATTTCAATAGCAATATGATAAGAAATGTCCTTTTTTCATGCTGCTCAGACCTCAATGCATACTAAAAATAGAAGCAGAGAGGGGTCGAAGATGGCTAAAAGGAATCGCTAACAGATTATGAATTCTTTTCACTTAGTCTCTTAACTGATAGGATCAAAAGATTGGAGACTTAAAGCTTCTGGGAAACTTAGAGTCCATTGTCATCAATTGTCTGATTTTCCAGATGAAAAAAAACTGAGATCTAAATAAGTGAAATAGTTTGCCCAAGGTGCTGAATGTGGAAAGTGATAGAGCTAGGATTTCAACCTAGGTTTTCTGCCTCCAGATCCAGTGCTTTCCACTGTTATTTTAGTCACAAATCTAGCTTATAAAAGGAAAAACAAAAACAAACCCTTCTCCAAGTTTAAGAAGTCGACAAATCTCAGTATTAACTTGCCTCATTTTTCTCCAATTACTCAAACTTTCTGTTCTATATCCTAAAATGGTTAAGTTTTCCAGTAATATATTTTCCCCCTGAGACATAGAATTAGAAAGATGATATGAAAAAACATAGACAATATAGTCCTTGGTGGATAACAGACACCTATTATTAAACAATTTTTATTTTTGCTTCTGTCAATAATAATGAACAAATATATTTTAATTTTTGATGTTTTATACTCCACTGAACACATTTCCAAAAGGAAATAACTAACAGCTACCATTTGCTAAGAGGAAAAAAAATAAAATTAATAACAGCCCAAAGGAAAGATTTAGCAGTCTAATTCCTCAAAGGTTTACTAAAGGCCTACTTCATATCAGCCATTGTTGCTAGATGTTGAAAATCCAAAGATCTATCTGATGCAGTCTGTGCTCTCAAGAAGCTTAAATCTAAGTAAGAGAAGACAACATATATATTCAAGTAATCGAACAGGGCAGGGGTTGGGGATAAGTGGGGAGAAAGTATTGGAGTAGAACTGAGATAAGTGAAAAAGAGAGAGAAAGGAATTTGAGAGAGGGACCAGTGTCAGCTAGAAGGCCCAGGGATGGTGATTGCGACAGCGAGGTTCGACTTTGAAGGAACATTGGGATTGTAAGCTGAGCCTCCTCAGGATAAGGAGACCAGTGATGGTAAAGATTTGATCACTGAAGCTGTTAGATTAGAAGTAAATTCAAGTCTAATATTTCATGCAACTCTTGATCATCTGCCTTCACCACGTAGGGGATTCAAAAAGGCCACCCATAGTGGCAGAAGGGCACCAAGGCATGAGATTCTGGGTAAATAGGGTACCTCATCTTCTGACTCCGTGAATTTTTCACTGGCTTTCCCATGGATGAAACACTTTATCCACCTCATCTCCAACTCCTTCCCTCAGGTTTCCTTCATGTCTCAACTAAAATTCAACAATCTAAAAGAACTCCATAATGTCTCTGTGATTTTTTTTCCAATTTGACATGTGTACATGCATACGTATACATATGTGTGTATGCACATACATACACACACATCTTAACAGTCTTAATAGCTAGGTGGTACAGTGGATAGAGCACCTGCCTAGAGTCAAGAAGGCCCGAGTCCAAATCTGGCCTCAGAAACTTACTGGCTGCGTGACTCTGGGCAAGTCACTTAAACCTTTTTGCCTCAGTTTCCTCATCTGTAAAATGAGCTAGAGAAAGAAATATTAAACCACGCTAGTATCTTTGTCAAGAAAACCCCAAATGGGTCTCAAAGAGTCAGATATGACTGAAAACTACTAAAATTGAATTTTATGTATCCATAGTTGTTTGCAAGCAAATTTCTCATTAGAATATAATCCCTTCATTAAAATGCAAGCTTCTTAAGAGCAAGGAGTGTTTTTGTCATTTTTTGTATCTTCAGTGGTTAGCACAGTACCTAGCATGCAGTAAGGGATTAATAAATGCTTATCAGCTGATAAATACTCCAAAATACCTGAATTTTGTGATCCATTTCTAAATTGGAAGTGGAGTGAAGTCTTCAAATTAGCATGAAATTTTCTACAGAGAAAATGTCCCTCTCTCTTCCCCTTCTCCCTACTGTACACATGTTAGTTACTCACATCATGGGATTATAACATAACAGATTTAGAAATAGAAAGGACCATAAAGGCAATTAAATCTAATCCCCTAATTTTATAGATGTAAAAACAGGCTCAGAGAGTATTAAATGACTGGCCCACGGTCAAACTGCTAGTAATTGTCTAATGTGGGATCTGAATTCAAGTCTTCTTGACTCTAAGTGTAGCACATAACCTTCTATACCAGCTGTTCTCAAACTTTTTGGTCTCTGAACCCCTTTATAAACTTAAAAATTATTCAGGACCCCACCAAAGAGATTTTGTTGTTTCTGTGGGACATATCTATCATCATTTACCACATTAGAAATGAGAACATCTTAGTGTTATTATGAAAATAGTTTTGAAAGAATCTCAAGGATGTCTAGGGATCCCCAGACCACAGTCTGAGAACCCCTGCTCTATAACATGCATTTTAGTGATTCCTCTAACCTTGGGTTGCATTCGCTAAGAGGTCCCTGTTTACATTCTCTCTGTTGAATACTCATTATTATCCTTTATTTTTCTAATCTACTCCACCCCTACCTATTCCAACCAAGTCTCCCTCCCCTCCAAGTCTATTCCACTAGGCCCTTTGAAACTACTCTATCTCCAATGAAATTCCCTCTATTCTCAAGGCTTTGTTATCATTCTATCCTAATTTGTGTTGCCTGAAACCCAGCTGATGGTAGAATCAGGACCAGAAACATTCTTCTGCACAAGTGCCGTTCAATTGGTCAAATTCCCAAGTGCTTTTACACATAGAGAAGAGGAGCAAGTTATTGCTCTCAATACAAACAAGAGAATTATGATTCTTATAAAAAATAAAGTAAATAACTATCATTTGGAGAATGGCTAAATAACATGTAGGACTTGCATGTAAGAGAATAGTACTACATAGTAAGCATAGTACCACATGGTAAGAGACAAATATGATAAAGAGAAACATGGAAAGACTTACATGAAATGATGTAAAGTGAAGTGAGTAGAAACAAGAAAACAATGCAAATACTACAATTCTGCAAGTGGAAAGAGCAAAAACTAAAAAACAATTGAGAATAAATACTGAAAAAAATTCCAAAGAAAAAACTTGGTTCCATACGAGAGATATATGATGCTACCTTTCCCAATCCTTTGTAGATATGGAGAGGTACACTTTATATATTTGTACAGAATTGTTTTTTTTACATTGACTTATATGCATTTTTTCTTTTTTAATCTGTTGCTATAAGGGATGGCATTTTGGGAAGTGGGAATATAGTAAAGTAGTTGATATTAAAAGAAGACATATCATTAAAATCTATTTTAAAAAGAAAAAAATACATATGCAATGCTCAAACTGTTTAGTTATACCAAGTTGTAAGGATGCTGAGGTATAGCTTATACCATTATAAGCCCCAAATCTGACAAAATCCAAAATTAGTTCATGTTTGATGAATTGTGATTTTTGTTAAGGTTAAGACTTCATAAACAAATTAAATTAGTGAAATGTGTTTTGGCTTTCTAACAGATAAAAAAAAGGAGTTAGCCTCTCAATAGCCAATCATCAGTACAGTTATATTCCAGTTGAAACGCATTGAGGATACTTAAAATAGTCATGGTATTCTTTAGGGAATAAGGTATGGAGGCATGGTCTCTGTCCTTTTGGAAAATTTCACTGTAAGGCAAAAAATTTAAATTGCCAAGTTTTTTTCCCCTTAAAAATAACAAGGTATGTGTTTCCTAACCATTCATTCTTCCTGCTAAAAAATGGAGAAACAGTTTTTTCAGAGCTGAAGTAATTAGAAAGGATTTTACAGTCTTGTCCTGACAGATATTACTGTATTTCCCCAGAATCTGATGGTAGGAGGCACTAAGAAAGTCCCATTGTTTGAACTATTGGGAGAATCGTGGCTGTGATTGTGACAATGACATTTATTATTTGACATCTTCACAATGTTGTGCTATTATTCAGCAAATCTTCAAAAACCGGTATTTTGCCCTGGTAAAACAAAGTAAAATTCAAAATGTTGAGGAATGATTCTCACATAAAAGTTTTTTGAAAACTTAAGTGACTGGAAGGCCAAGTGTCATGCTTTAAAAAACGTTTCACAAGAAAATATTTAATCATTAGCGAAGGTTAATCAAAATTACTAACTAAAATTTTAAATTGGCTGAATATCAGATAGATGATAGATAAATATAGATGACAGACAGACAGATAGATGGATGGATGGATAGGTAGATGATAGAAAATTGTAGGTATGAGAGAGAGAGAGAGAGAGAGAGAGAGAGAGAGAGAGAGAGAGAGAGAGAAAGAGAGAGAGAGAGAGAGATCTGGCACTGTGGTAAGTGTTCTGAATATAAATGTAAGCAAATAAAAGTCTCTACCTGCAAAGAATTTATGTTTTAATGGGGCAAAATGAAGACTTTTGGGCACTTATTGGAATGAATAGTCTTTACTTATATTGGCTCTTATAGAGAAAAGGCATAATACCTTGGCTACCTTATGTAGATTTATAACTGGGGGAAGTAAAGGTACAAAGCCGTATAAGATCCCATAATATCTGAGGGAGGGGGTGTTTAAAAGAATGGGTACCTCTTTTTAAATTTCATATTGGCATCTTTTATTTTTATAACATATTCCTTTCCAAACATGTGCTCCTTTCTTCTTCCCAGAGAGCCATCCTTTGTTATACAGAATAAAAAGAAAAATTTTAAAAAGCCTTTCAGGCAAAGAAACCAACACAGAATGACATTTCATATTCATATGTGTGTGTGTATACCTATTTATTTTGTACTAGACCTGAGACTCCATATGTATATGGATCTCTCTGAGAGGAATTCTCTCTACTAATGCAGGTTGTGACTTTCTCTATAACTTAGAGAATTGTCTAGCTCACTGAAAAATTAATCGATTTACCCAGGATCACACAACCAGTATGTGGCAAAGAGAGGACTTGAATAGAGATCACTTTGATTCCAGGCCCAGCAATTTTAATACTGAGACATTTGATCTCTCAAATGTTCATCTTATTAATTCTAGGGAAAAAAATATATTCTCCTTGATATATGGGTTTTCTTTTTTATAATAAACTGTTCATCATCAGAAGGTTGGCAAATGAGTTGGTAACTGTTTGGCTAAAATAATCCATGGGGGGAGAAAGAGAGACATACAAGATTGCCTTCCACCCTATGCTGCCCCTTTAGACATCAGCAGGAATGGAGTGGTTGTGGTAGGAAAATAACAATAACAGCTAACATTTTTCCAGTGCCATAAGATCTGCAAAGCACTTTACATATTTGAGCTTCACAACAACTTTGTCAGCTTAAGTGCTTTTATTATCCTCATTTTCATATAGGGAAACCTTGTTGAAGGTACCCCAATGAGGAAAAGACTGAGGCCAGATTTGATCACAGGTCTTCATTACTCCAAGTCTAGTACTCTACTGAAGGTAACAAGAATAATATATGTGGGGTCACATGCATATACACACATATGTGTGTATGTGTATATGTTTACATATATATTGTTTATGTTTTTGTGTGTATTTATGTCTTTCCCCACTTCCCTCCATTCTCCATTTAGCCACCGAAGGGATTTTCTTCAAGTGCAGGTCAGACCATGTCATACCACCACTCCCTACTCAATAAACCCCAATGGCTTTCTGTCACCACTAGAAGCAAATACAAAATCCTCTGTTTGGCATTCAAAGTCTTTCTTTACCTAGCCCCTTCCTAATGAAGATTTTCCAATCTTCTTACACCTTACTCCCTGATACATATTCTTCCATCCAGTGACATTGGCCTTCTCACTGTTTCACAAACAAAATACTCAACCTCTAAGCTCCAGGCATTTTCACTGGCTGTCTCCTAAGTTTGTATGCCTGGAATGCTCTCCCTCCTCAACACTGCCTACTGACTTCTCTGGCTTCCTTTAAGTTCCAAGTACAACCATATCTTTTACAGGAAACATTTACCAGCTCCTTTTATCTATAGCGCCTTCCCTCTGCTAATTATTCCCTATTTATCCTGTATGTAGCTTGTTTGTATATATTTGTTTGCATGTTATTCTCATTAGCCAGCAAACTCTGAGGGCAGGGACTCTCCTTTCTTTTTTGTATCCCATGTGCTTTTCACAGTCCTTGACACATAGTAGGTACTTAAAATTATTGATTGACATCCATCGTGTATGTGTGTATATATATATACATATGTATGTATTTATATGTATGTATACATGTATGTGCATATGTGTATGTATATATACACACATAGAGTGTGTATACACACACATAAATACATATATGCCTATACATGTGTGTGCATACACATATGTGTGCATACATAGACACACATACATACATAAATATTTTTATATATGTATATATACCTTACATATATAAGTGAGTGTAATGGTAGTCAGGGTGGGACTTTTTTACTGTTGTCTCTTTTGGAGCACTGAGGTATTTCCTTTAATGAGTCTTATCTTTCAAATACAAGCGCAAGCAAAGTGGGGTCTTTTGTTTGAGTGCTTCTCAGCACTGAGGTAATCAAGTGCCTTTGATGAGTCTTGCCTTTGTTTCAATAGTGAGTCTTTGATTGAATCAAGAGTAGTCTTTGATGACCTGCTTCAGAAACAGACCCCAGGTCCCATACCTTTTTGCTAAGTAAGTACTCAGCCCAGGGGGCCCTGAGAAGGGTATATATGATCTGAGGTTGGCATTTTGTTTTGGGACTCTCACTCCCTGGAAGAGTGTTGTCTGATTTGACCAGATGAGACTCCAGGTAGCCATCACAGAGCCCTCCAGCTTTGAAAATCCAGATATTGGTGCTTCTCTCTCTCTGGTAACTATGTATGCTATGGTCAGACAGAAATCTGTCTGTTGATCTGTTTATGTTGTCTCTGTAATTTCTGTTTGTATACTCTCCGAAGTTCTGGGTGCTGGCTTTTCCCCCTGAACTAAGTGAATGATACATGTATGTTTAATTAAAATAAGACTGCAAACCGCTTAAAGTTGCTTTCCTTAGAAAAGCAGATAAAAGGACCTATGCTAGTAGCCCTCCTGTGTGCAGGTGTCAAAGGCCTTACACAACCACAGTAGTGGCAAGCAACACTGTTGTTACAATGAGGCAGCACGGCACAGTAGATAAATAGGCTACCTTAAAGCCAAGAAGACCTGGTTTCAGGTACTGTCTTTGCCCTGTACTGGCTTTGAAAGTATGAGCAAATCACTAAACTTCTCAGTACTATAAGGGATTCTATAAGATTAGAACTCATAGACAAGTTGCTGACACATATTACTAGATGGAATGAAAATGAAATCAAAAGTTTCAAACCTACCTTAAGTAATTTTAAATTACATGTTGATAATCTATATGTGAAATCATTTTGCAATGATTAAAAAGTCAATAGAATACTTATAAATGGAATTCTATCAATATTTTCTTTTTCATTATAATTAATCAAAATAATATAAGGAAATTTTAGCTAAATGGAAAAATGGCTCATAGTCTCCTTAGAGAAGTAACTAAAGGAATTAATGAGGTTTATTTCATCAAGCATAAAACATCATTTCATGAGATACTTGATCATCTCTCTTTTCAAAGCTCTTGAGAAAGAAAAGCAAAAAGACTCCCATGAAGTTAATTATAACTTACATACCAACATCTGTTGCACAGCATGAGAACTTAGGGAATGTAAAACCTGAGATACTAAGAATATGTTGATACTTGCTGACTTCAATGTGAAAGTGGGTACAGAGAATGTCACTGGGAAAAGATGTTGGGAAAATGTTGCAGGATTAAGAAATGAAAGAATATAAATGTTTATTCTTTGGGGATTTTTCCAAGAAAATATTTTTAATGTGTTTGATATGACAAATCTAGAAAAAAACAATCTAAAATTAAATTGGTAATAACAAACCTAAAATAACTGATTATTAATGTGTTGTCTGTATGTAGACAATCAAATAATTAGGGAAGAAAAGCTATAAAACAATACCAAATAAATATGAAGAGGCACTATAGCCATCATAATAATTCTCTTCTGACCTACTGATACAAGGTGCTGACGCTAATGGGAAATGGACAAAGGTAAAGATATTAACTCTGACTGCCCATTTCTAGAAGGGCTTGAACCAATATAAAATAATTATTACAACTGGAAGGCCAAAAGCACTCACTAATCACTCCAGCCAAAATCAATTTTATTTTAGGATAAATAAAGGCAATACCAGCTTGGAGTAAAAACTCACTTGAAATACATTGCAAAGGAATATGGTAGGGTAATATGCACGGTATTACCTCACAAAACTATGAACAGTACTGAATTTATAAACCAACCAACCAATCAGCAAGCCTTTAACCTACTATGTCCCCAGAACTATGCCAGGTGTTGAGATACAAAAAAGAAAACAACCCCTTGGCTCCAAAAGCTCACATTCTAACATGGTGGACTCTAGCCAGCTTAGCATACAGTATATTATTTGTAGATACAGAAATGGCACTTAATTACATGAAACTTGGAGAAGCTACTAGTGTAAACTAAGTGAAAGTTGTCAAATACTATGCCAAAGCCCAAACAATTTTCACAGCATTAAGGACTTAATTTCCAAGCTAACCAAAAGAGGCCAAGGCACTAAAAGTTTAAAAAAATTATTGAGGAACATATTATTATTCAAAAGAATATGGATGATTAAAAGACTATCAGCTGTCTACTCAAATATGTACTTTCTTATTTCTGTAAAATATTTAAGAATCTGATATGACCACATATCAACGGCAACCTTGATGAAAAAACGAAAAAGAAATAGACAGGTTTTTTTGTGGGAAATCTTCTATTACAGAGCTTATCTTCACAAATTTAAATCAAAAGTATAGCGAATGCATCATGCTTCTGGGTTCATTGTTGATCACAAAAGCATTTGACTCATTGGATTAAAATATATCCTTAAAACTTTTCCAATAAGTTTTATCATATGCATGACTTACTATCATAAAAGATTGCTTGGAAGTTTCAGCTGTTGATGTAACTCTGTGTAATGATCCTCTGATTGACAGTCTCAAAAAACCTACAACATGAAAGTCTCAGCTTGATACAAGCGTATGCCACTATCATAAAGGATGTCAATCAGTCATTAAACTTTTACTATGGGCCTAATATGTGCCAGACCCTGTGCTAAGTGCTAGTCCTGTACAGAGTCCAATTGGAAGACATATTCCTTATAGACAGTTAATTACTCCAGGTATTTTTGTCAGTAAACATGGCGTTGAGTACAACAAGCCCCTTACTAATGTAGCACTTCCATAATAAGACCCATAATGACTCAAAAGAGATCAGCACAACATATGAAAAGCCAAATGAATGATTAATATTTATTGCACGGAGTCCAAAATAAAGTTGCATTGGCAGTCCACTGAATTGATCTTTAGCTACGTCTGTTTTGGACAGACGTTCCATATTGACGCTACACTAAATACAGAATTGGATAGAAATAACAACGGAATTTTAAGAAACTTACAGGATAGTCTCCATTGTATTGAGTGGATCTTCTAAGGAGGATTTATTAAAGCCCATGGAAAAGAGGAAGCATGGTAGAGTGCAAAGAGTACTTGATCAGGAGTAAAGGTTGTGAGATTTCTAGGAGTGGAGTCAAGATGATGGTATAGAAAAATCACTCAGGTGAGCTCTCCCAACATTCCCCTCCAAACAAATTTAATGATGCCTGAAATTAAATTCTTGAGTGGCAGTGCTATGAAAGACCAAGGTTAGACATTCTTCCAGCCCAAGAAACTTAAGAGGTTGAAAAGAGAGATCTGTGACAAGGAAGAGGAAGTTAGGGGGATTTGAAGCTGGTTCAGAGCCCACATGGATGACACACCAGTGTTGGGACTATATGGTAGTAGCAGAAGTAGCACCTTGGGGAGCTCTCAAGCTAGAGATGGTCAGGGAACCTAGAAACTTGTCAAAAATTGATTACAGGGGCCCCTTGTGCTAGAAACAGATGCTGTTTGGCAAATCCATTGTCTATAATCACTTCTGAGTCATAGTTCAAGTGCAGAGAGAAGCATTTTTTGATTAAGAAGGAATTGGATACCTGAGAAGTGTTGCTTTAGGTCATAAGCACTCAGGGAACTTGAGAAATAGTGTCGATTCTTGTGCCAAGGGATCCTGAGGAACAGTACTGATTTCTAAGCCAAGGGATCAGAGGCCCTTCCTGGGGAAGAATCAAAGTACAGACCAGGAGAGCAATGAGCACACCTTTCCCCAGATTATATAATCTTAGAATCACCAAAATTTTCAAACCCTCAGACATAGATCTGAAAATAGTAGTGCAAAAGCCCATGAAGCTTGAGACAACACACTCTCCACCACTACCACCAATAACAACACTACCAACACATACTCACATACGCACATGCACACACACACAGGGAGGAGCCCAACATTGACAAAAAGTTCAAAATTAAGAAATGAGATTTAAAAAATGACCAAACAACAACAAAAGAATCTGACCATCAAAATTACTATGGTGACAGAGAAGATGAAGACACAAACTCATAAGAAGATAATTAAATCAAAACAGACACAAGCAAAGCCTCAAAGAAAAAAAATGTGGAGAAAAACCCAAGAAAAAATTTCTGGAAGAGCTACAAATTACTTTCAAAATCAAATAAGAGTGGTAGAGGAAAAATTAGGAAAAGAAATGAGAGCAAAAGAAGAAAATTATGAAAAGACAATTAACGACTTGGTAAAAGAGGCACAAAAATACTGAAGTAAGTAACACCTTAAAAACAGAATTGGCCAAATGAAGAAAAAGAGGTACAGAAGCTCATTGAAGAAAATGACTCCTTAAAAATTAGATTAGACAAATGCAAACAAGTTACTCCAGGAGACATCAAGAAAAAAAAATAAACTCAAAAAACAAAAAAGAAGGAAATGTGAAATACATCATTGAAAAAACAAGCAACCTGGAAAACAGATTAAGGAGAGAGAATTTGGCCTACCTGAAAGCCATGATCAAAGAAAGAGCCTAGACATCATAGTTCAAGAAATATTCTAGAAACGGAGGGGTAAAATAGAAATTGAAATAATCAATCACCACCTGAAAGAGATCCTAAAATGAAACCTCCCAGGATTATTGTAGCCAAATTCCATAGCTCCCAGATAAAGGAGAAAATACTTCAGGCAGTCAGAAAGAAACCATTTAAATACCATGGAGCCACAGTCAGAATCACACAAGATTCAGCAGCTATCACTTTAAAAGAGTGAAGGACTTGGAATATGGTATTATAGCAGGCAAAAGAGCTGAAATTACAACCAAGAATAACTTGGCCAGAAAAACTGAGATAACCCTTTCAAGAAAAAAGGGGGGCACTTAGTGAAACAGAGGAATTTCAAGAGTTCCTGATGAAAAGAGCAGAGCAAAGATTTCTATTCAGCTAAGTGCTTTGTAATTGTGCTCATATAGTCCCTGGGTTTGTCTTGGCAGGTAAATTCCCAATTATTTTATATTTTCTAAACATTTTTAAATGGAATTTCTTTTTATATCTTTTGCTGGTAGATTTTATTTTTAGTATATAGAAATGCTGATGATTTATATGGATATGTTTTATATCCTGCAACTTTGCTAAAATTGTGTGTTGTTTCAATTAATTTTAGGTGATTATTTAGAATTTTACAGGTATATCGCCACATTATCCGCAAAGAGTTTTGTTTTCTCATACCTATTTTTATTCCTCTAAATACTTTTTCTTGTCCTATTGCTATCCTAGCATTTCTAGTACAATATTGAATAATAATGGTGATAATGGATAGCCTTGCTCCAATCCTAATCTCATTGGAAAGTCCCCTTCAGGGATAATGCTTTTTTTGGTTTTAGATAGATACTACCTATTATTTTAAGAAAGGCTCCATTGATTCCTGTGCTTCCTAGTATTTTTAATAGGAATGGGTGCTATTCTTGTTTTGTAAGATGTATTGTACTTTTAATACAAGTACAAATCTAAACAACTGGAGAAATATTAATTGCTCATGGGTAGGCAGAATCAATATAGTAAAAATTACAATTTTGCCTAAGTTAATTCATCTATGCTGTGCCATACCAATCAAGAAATTTATAATTGTAATGGTAGAGAGGGGCACACTATACTCATAGGGCATATACAAAATAAATATTAAGTTCTTTTAGTGATAGAAGTGTACTAACAACCGAAGAAACAAAGAATGCCTCCTGATAGAATGCCCCTCAAGGAGAAAATAAGCTGGGCCTTGAAGGAAGCTTCTAAGAGGCAGAGCTGAAGAAGAATCACATTTTAGGTATCGAGGACAGTTTGAGCAGTGTATTGAGTTATGTACTTTAGAAGGAAAAGTAAATAAACCTATTTGGCTTGAGTGTGGAAAACATGAAGAAGAATATACGTAATCGGCCTGGAGAGATAGACTCAAACAACATTGAGCTTAATTGCCAGAAAGGATTTTAATTGTTAGAGCATTTTTGTATTTTGTCCTAGAGAAAATGGGAAGCTATTGAAGCTTCTACACCAAGGGTGACATGATCATACATTTGCTCAGGGGATATAGATTGGGTAGGTGGGTGGAAGATGTATTGAAGAAGGAATAGACTAAATATAGGAAGACCAATTAGGAGATCACTGCAATAGTACAGGAGACAGATAATAAGAGTCTAAACTAGAGTGGTTAAGGGATAAGGACAGAAAGGGGACCATATGCAAAAAATGAGGAGGTATAATCAACAATACTTGGCAACCGAGGATATAAGGAGAAAGAAGAAGGAAGGATGGATGACATATACATTCTAAATCTGCATAAGTGGAGGAATGGCAGCACTCTTGGCCGAAATTAGGGAGATTAAAAAAAAGCATGAGGTTATGGAGGATGAAAGTTAGTTAAGTTTGGACACATAATGTTTGAGATGCATGTTAGACCCCCCAGTAGAGATGTCTATAAAGCGCATACGTGGTATGAAACTCAAGAGAGAAACAAGAACTGAATGTATATATCTGGGAGTCATCTGCAAAGAGATGATAATTTAATAGGGGGGAGATGATGAGATCATCAAGAGACAAGGTATGTAGACAAGAGGAGAGGGGCCAAAACAGAACCTGGGGTATACCTGTACATAAAGCATGGAGGATAATTCTGTCAAGGAGCTTGAGAAGGAGCAGTGACGTAGAAGAATGAGATGATAACTATGAAACACAGCACAACAAAATTAACCCATTTTATAGACCCATGAATGAAAATTTGGCAAGGCAGGTAGGCCAGCATGTGAAGTCATGTATTGCCTCCAACTACATTCCCGTTATTAAAACTTTACCTCTTAATCTCTGATTTTGAAATACAATAGATTTAGTACCTTGAAGAAATGAAAGATGACAAAACATCAATGACATTTCCACTAAGATCTTTAATCACTCAGGTAATAAGGTTCAAATACTCCATTTATGGATTAGGCAAATGAAGTAATAATGAGTCAGACATCAACCAGTTGACAATTAACATTCCAAGCTCCTGAAACCTGGCCCCTTTTCTTTACCACAAGACAATGCTCGTGTATCCCTAAGTCATCTCAGGTCTTTTTTATGTTTGAGGACTTTTAACAGCTTTTTTTTTTCTCACTGTAGTTTGTTTTGTTTTGTTTTCCTTGTAGATTCAGGTCACTGCAGGACACAAGACTTAGGGTGTCATAAGGAGGGTTTGAACATTGGACTTTCTTCATTACTCTTTCTCTCCCCAGAGGCTTTGAATCTTCACTGTCACTATCCACATAGGGTATAGCCTTACCTGCAGGTGCTCTGCCCAAATAAATGTAAATTCTGATCACTGAAACCTCATGAGATATCTTGGGGTTTACCAGGTAGATTTCTTTCTTAAGGACCATACCCTAAACCCAAATAACTCTGGCTCTCATTGATTGGCCAACAAATGACCTAGTCCAACCTGGGTCCTTATTGGGCCCTGATTAGTTCAGAGTGAATGTAAATAGCAATTGTTTCTGTTTTGGCCAGAAATCCTGAAGGTCTTCTCCTCTCAGATTGATTTTTTTTTACTACATAAAAAGGACATTCTTTGCCTCATTACTTATGTAGCCTTAATCAAATCATTGAATGGACTTTGACTCAGTCAAACCGAGAATTGGGAAAGACCTTAGCTTAAAAGGCTTTGGTTTCCCACTGCATCCAAGGCCAGCTCCAGTCATCTATGTGTATATATTGCCACTGGACCCAGATGGCTCCAGAGGAGAAAGTGAGGCTGGTGACTTTGCATAGCCCTGCCTCTCACTTAAATCCAATTCACTTGCAAGTCATGGCATCATCTTCCTGATAAAATGGTCCCCTTCAAGAATGAAGGATAAACAACAATATGCCTTGGCATATAGTAATGAATTTGTGATCAGATCAGTGTAGATGAGCCCTTCAGTGGTACAGATCAAAACTCTCATTTAGGTAACTGAGGCACAGGAAAGAAGAATAACTTGTTCAAGGTCACACAGAGAATATGTGCCACATCTGGGATTTCAACCCAGAAACTTATAATATTTCTTTTCATTTCCATCTAGGGGAGAGGTGATGAGAGCCTGAATTAAGGTGCCCCTTAGATAAGTGGATCACTTCTTGGTGATCAGATATGGGAGGGGTCAAAGTCAAAATCACAAATTCACTGCCTTCCTTTTAATAATGAAGAAAGTGAGGCCAAAAGGACATAAGTGCCTATGGTTATGCCATTAGGACATGTCAAGAATCTAGCCCAGTTTCTTTGGCTTCAAATCTGGTATTTTTTCTACTATTCTACTTCATAGTTTCAGAGAACTAAAACCTAAAGATATTTTAAAAAAAAACTCATTCAAAGTTCTAAAAGGGGCAGATCTAGGATTTGAACCCAGGTCCTCTGATTCCAAATCCTGTATTCATTCAATTATCCCCATTTGAATTTTGAAGGAACATATTTTTACTTATTTATTTCAATTTCCCTCTGACACAAACCCAAGTATTTACTCTAGAATTCCTTTTCATCTAACTATAATAAAGCTTCTCATTTCCCTATTTTTTCCACCCACTTGAATACTTTTTTGTTTAATTCTGGTCCCTATTTATTGTCCATGTTTAACATCTGTCCCAGATGTAAATACTTTTTATAAAGTTCAGCTGGTTGTCTATGTAACTCTATGTCATAATCTGGGCAGGATCCAGCCTTTATCTACTTGGTCTTTCTCTTATGAATGGTCATGCCAAGTTCTTGTGACTGGTTATGGACTTCTTCCAGGAAAACTCAGCAGTGTTCCAGAGTTTGATGAAAACAGCACAATGTTCTCTGCCAAAATGTACATTTAGAGAACTTTACCATGCACATAGAATGAATAATATCTAGAGGATGAAGGAGAGGATTACGGCAGTCATGAGCAGGTTGTAGCACATAGCCAATCAGATGCTTCAATGAAAAACATGAGTCAAACACTTCGCCGGGAAAATGCAGGCTAGGAAAAGAAGGTAGCCTGCTGACATGTTTGAGTGTGAGGCATGCCAGTTCAACTGATCTAATGACATCCTTGTAATTTTAGTAGAAAATGAGAGGGACACTCAAGATGTTGAATGGCACCTCCATAGTGACATTTAGGAAAAATATGAGATAGAGCCACACAAGAGTCACACATGGTCTACATTGTTAGAGAAAATATCTTAATCAATCTTGACATAGATTCATGTAAGCTTTTCAGTTTTTGGAGGTTCTATTCCAAACTACCAATTATGAGCTGAGCATAACCATTGGCAAGTAATTTACTGATTCTGGATTTTGATTGCCACATATACAAAAGCGGGGGGGGGGGGGGGGTTGAATTAGATTCCCAAGCCTCAATGTATTTCTCACGACTCAACCTTTACTTCTTTTAAAGTTGTAACAAGATCAAGGCAATCAGTGCTTTGCCCCAGAGCATTGGATTTACTAGATGCCAGATTTAGAGGGTATAAAAGCCCTTTCTTCTGCAGGTTTATTCCTTAGTGACCAAAAACAATCAGGTAAAAGTGGAAGCTGCCTAATATTGGATAATATCTTCCCACATAGTACCTTTCTCCTCTCCTCTACCCTTACCAACCATATCTGATGGCCTTTGTAACAATAATTTCAAATTGGTAGCCCAGTGTCTCTGTCCCTTCCCTTCCCATATTAAGGACCTGAGGGAGAAGGGAATCATATCACTTGCCTCAGGACAAAAATCGCAAGTTATGACTGCTTGTCCCAGTACAAATTTTTTCTCATCATATATTTGTAACACTTCTGTGTGACCATTTTCCAAGTTTTCCTAATGTCTGTCAAATCCTGTATGTACATAGTGTCAGAGAGGTTGTGTGCTATAGTGAAAGAAAGCATACCCAATTTGGAGTGAGAGAACTTGGGTGCAAAACATAACGCTGTGTGACTTTGGGCAAGCAACTTAACCACCTTGGCATTCAGTTCCATAATCTGTAAAATGATTGTACTCTGTGGTTTCCGAGGTCCTTTCCATATCTAAATCTATGATCCTACAACCAAAGCAGAATTCCTCATCCTCCAATTAATCAATCCCATCCTTGACATGTAGTAACAAGTGTGGTCAGCAAAATCCTAAATGAAATGTGAACAGTTTTAAGAAGAAATCAAACGTATCAATAGTCATATAACAATGCTCTGAATCATTTCTGATTAGAGAAATGCAAATTAAAACAAATCTGAGATTCCCTTTCACACCTATCAAATAAGCAAAAAAGGAAAATTGCAGTTGCTGGAGGGGAAACGGAAAAATAGAGAAATTAATGCACCCTTGGTGGAGTTGTGAACTGGTCCAACCATTCTGGAAAACAATTTGGAACTATGACAAAAGGGCTATAAAACTGTGAATATCCTTTAACCCAATGATACTAATACTCTGTCTGTATCCCAAAGAGATCAAAGAAAACAGAAAAGGAGCTAAATATGCAACAATATTTATAGCAGCTCTTTTTTGTGGTGGCAAAGAATTAGAAATTGAGGGGATGCCTTTCAAGTGGGGAATAGCTGAACAAGCTGTGGTATATGCTTGTGATGGAATACTATTGTGCTAAAAGAAAAGATAAAGGGAGTTTCAGGAGGGAAATAAAAATCCGGGAAGGCCTAAATGAATTGATACAAAGTGAAATGAGCAAAGCAAGATGATCATCGTACATAATAACAGTAGTAATTGTAATGATGATCAACTGTGAAAGACTCAACTACTCTGATCGTGACAATTTTCTAAGACAATTCCAAAGGACTTATGAAAACGGCTACCTCCCTCTAGAGGGAGAATTGATGAATTCTGAGTGCAAATTGAAGTATATTGTTTTTGTTTTATTTTTCTTGCTTTTCTTTTGCCAATATGGAAGTAGAGAAAAATGTTTTGCATGGTTTCACACGTATAGCTGACATCACATTGTTTACCTTCTCAATGGGTGATGGACAGACTGGAGAGAGGGACAGAATTTAGAACTTAATTCTTTAAAAAAAAAAAAGGAGAAGGCTAGGGGCAGCCAGGGGTGCAGTGAGTAGAGCACTGGCCCTGGAGTCAGGAGGACCTGAGTTCAAATTCGGCCTCAGACACTTGACACATGTACTAACTGCATGACCTTGGGCAAGTCACTTAACCCCAATTGCCCTACCAAAAAAAGGAAGGTTAAAAAACTTTTTTTTTTTCTCAAAGAAAAGGACTGAACCTGTTTGCAGAATTAGGTGGATGTTTTATGTTTCTGAGTGCTGACTTTAGGTTGAGTATCTAATCTAGGTATAAACTAGGAAGGAACAGTGAGGGGGGTAGTTTGCAAGAGGAACAAAAGCAGAAGGATTATGATTATAAATATTACTAGTTCCAAGTAAGTGTTTCTAAGCTATCTTCCTTTTAATTGTGATCTGACTTCCTGGGCATAAGATGCCAACTTTTGTATTAGAAAAAATGTTTAAAGTATATCCTCCAGATCATTCTGCTATTTCTCCCAAATAGCAGATTAAAATACAAAACAGGATTCAATAAATGCAAGTTTTTTTTCCCCTCTAGAATGAACTGTGGGGGAATAAAAAGGTGACGACGTGTTTTTCTCTCTGAGACAATTTTTGAGTTCCATTTCGTTGAACAATTATCACAAACTGCTCCCAAACCACTGCTGAGCAACAACAAAGAGAAAGTTCGATGATTCTGTCAGGTTTAATAAGTATGCAAATGACTGGTTGTAATAACTTTGACTCTCTTACCAATATGAATGCATGATTACTTTTCTGATAACACGATTTAAAGAATAGCATCATGGTAGGTAATGATGCCAGGGCATCGTATTTTTTTAATGATGAAAATTACATTTCTGGAAAGATTATTTTTTTCCAGCTGAAGCATTTATTCTAGATGCAAGCTCACACATGTTTATTCCTTAAATTACTGTAATAACATCACATACAACCTGCACTATCAGTGTTCTATGGAACTAGAAGTAGTGTTAATATTATAATTACTCTCTACTCAAATAATCAAATGAATTGGTCATCCTATCAATGTGGATATTCCCTCCAACCATGCAAATTGTACCTCTCCAGGCCTACCTATCTTGGGTAACTTTTGTACACATCTATTGGTCAGAAATCCAACTATCTACTTTTATAGGTGAGGAAAGTTAGTCAAATTACTTGACCCACAGGTTGTAAATGAAATTAGGATTAAATTAGCTTTTATGACTTAAATTCAATACAATTTCCACTGCTTAAGTACCTTTTATTATCAAGATTTAATGCTAGTCTCTAGGTCAATGAGGTGACAGTAAATAGAGTGTCAGACCTAGAGTCAGGAAGACTCATCTTCCTGAGTTCAAACCTGGCCTCAGACACTTACTCATGATATAACCCTGAGGAAGTTGCTTTATCTCGTTTGCGTCAGTTTCTTCATCTGTAAAATGAGCTGGAGAAGGAAAGGGCAAACCACTCCAGTATCTTTGCCGAGAAAACCCCAAAATCAGGCTATAAAGAATTGGAAGCAACTGAAAAATGACTAAACAAGAACAAATGCTAGTTTCTGGGCTATGAAGGCTGATACAAAACCAAATACAGTGAGAAAGAATTTATCCTCTAGTGGAGAAGAAATCACATGACATCCTATACAGGAGATAATATAAGTGTAGGAGAGAGGTTCATACAAAGTGTTTTAAGAAAGGGAAAGACTTATTGTGTACCAGGCACTGTTCTAGGCTCTGAGGATATGAGTACAAAGAATGAAACGATCCCTATTTGCATGGAGCTCACCTTCTAATGGGAGACAATAAAAGTTTTTGCACAAATATATAATGTGTATGTATGCATGTATATATGTGCTGTGTACATACATAAAAGTGTATTCATTAACACACATATGCGCAGGATTTTTGTATTTATACCTATATATGTACATACATACATGTATTCACATATATGCATAAATATAAAAATAAAGTGAATAAATGCAAATATATAAAGTCGATAAAAATTATTTGAGGGCAGGAAAGTATTAGCAGTTGCAGGATATGGTTTCATGTAAAAAAATGGGGCTTGAATATGATCTGCCCATCTCCACTAGTTTTATACATATCCTTTTTCTTCTGGCTAAATTCGTTGACAAGACTGACTGACTGACTATAATTGGTGCCTTAACAACTCACTCTCTCTCTCTCTCTCTCTCTCTCTCTCTCTCTCTCTCTCTCTCTCTCTCTCTTTCTTTCTCATCACAGTTCAGTGACTTTCCCAGGGTCAAATAGGTAGTAAGTGTCTGAGGCTGGATTTGAATTCAGGTCCTCCTGACTTCAGGACTGGTGCTCAATCTACTGCACCACCTAACTGCCCCTCCTTATTCTTTCTCAACTCTCTGTAGTCTGTCTTCCTCTTCATCCAACTGAAATTGCCTCTTCAAAGTTATCAGTGATCTCTCATTCACGATACATAATGGCTTTTTCTCACTTCTCATCCTTCTTGACTTCTTTGCACTCTCTGACACTGCTAATCACCCTCTTCTTGATACTCTCCTATCCCTAGGTTTTAATTATACTGCACTCCCTGGAATATCCACATTGATAGGATGACCAATCCATTTGATTATTTGAGTAGAAAGTAATTATAATATTAACACTACTTCTAGTTCCATAGAACACTGATAGTGCAGGTTGTATGTGATTTTATTACAGTAATTTAAGGAATAAACATGTGTGTGCTTGCATGTTGGATCACTTCTCACTCTTCTTTGCTGGATCTTTATCCAGTTCACAACCTTCTTAAGGCTTTACCCTTATATATACATACATAAAATAGACATATATAGACATATAAATGCACATACCTATATACACATGCATGCATACCTTACATATGTGTATATATATATATATATATGCATATATATTTGGCTTGCTGATCTTATCATCTCTCATGGATTCAATTATCATCTCTATGCTCATGATTCTCAGATCTACTCTTATTTTTTTTTACATTTTAATCACATCTCTCTGTTTGTGACTTTTTTTTGGCAAGTGGGGCTAAATGACTTGCCTAGTAAGTGTCTGAGGCAGATTTGAACTCAGGTCCTCCTGACTCCAGGGCTGATGCTCTATCCACTATGCCCTTTGGGGGTTTTCTCAGCAAAGAAACTAGAGTGGTTTGCCATTTACCTCTCTGGATCATTTTTTAAATAAGGAAACTGAACAAACAGGCTTAAGTGACTTGCCCAGGTTCACATAGTTAGTGTCTGGGGCTGGATTTGAACTCAGGGCTTCCTGATTCCAGCACCAGCACTCTATCCACCATACCACCTAGCTGTCCTAAGATCTACTAAGCCAGTCCTAAAATCTTCCCTAACCTCTAGTCTTGCAGCTCCGGCTGCTGATCAGACGCAGCTAGGTAGTACACTGGATAGAACACTGGGCTTGGACTCAGGATCACCGGAATTCAAATGTGGCCTCAGACATTTACTAGTTGTGTGACCTTGGGCAAGTCACTTAGCCTCTGTCTGCCTTAGTTTCCTCAACTGTAAAACGGGGATAATAACAGCACTTACCTGTTATGAGGATTAAATGAGATAATATTTGTAAAGCACTAAGCACAGTGCCTGGCACACAGTAGTTAATAAACACTTGTTTCGTCCTCTCCCTCATTCCACCTGAATGTCCTAAAGAAATCTTAAACACAATGTATATAAAACTGAACTTGTTATTGTTCCCCCCAAATCCTCCTGGTTTTAAAACTCATTATTGTTTCCCCCAATCCTCCTTACTTCCAAACTTTTCTATTATTCTAAACTTTTAACATTTTTTCTTATTATTAAACTTTTTTTAAATTTTCTGATTATGAGGTCCTTCGGTCCTGGCCAGTCAATTAAAAAGTACTTACTACGTACCAGACTCAGTACCAGACAACCCTTGGGTGACATATTCCTAGTCCATCACCAGGCCTGTCCCTCAAGGAATTTTCAGCTTGGAAGATCTTGTCACTGCTTGCTTGACTTCAACTGGCATAGCCTTCTAAAGCTGCCACTATGTCTTTATGTCTATACAGTGCTTTAAAGCTCATGAAGCAAGATGTGGCCTATGACCTTAAAGAAGTCATTTTCAAATGTTTAGAAAATAAACTTTATAAAAAGTCAGCTCTTTATTAGAAAAATAGATAATCCTTAATATTTACTTTCATAGGGTCAGAGATTTAGAGTTTGAAGGGACCTCTCACAGACCATTTAGTTTATCCCACTCCTTTTACAGTTGGGGAAATTGAGGTATAAGGAAGATAAGTGATTTGCCAAAGATACCACAGCACATATCAGACCTGGGAGTTGAACCTTCTGACACTCAAGGCCCTGTACTTTCCACTGCATCTGCCTTCCAAGAAAATAGTAGGTTTTCTTTCATAAAACTGATTTGACCTATGTAGCACAGCAGGGAAGATTTGGACTAAGAGTTTTAAAAGTCTATATTCTCTTCCTCATTCTGAAAACAGGTAAAGAAATAGCTCTGTCCTAAATTAAGAGGATGTATGTATGTTCATGTACATATGTATGGGAAGAAGGAGAAAGAAAAGGCAAGAGAGAGAGAAAGCGGGAGAGAGGGAGAGAGAGAGAAGAGAGAGAAAGAGAAAGGGGGAAGGAGGGAGGGAGGAAGGGAGGGAGGAAGGGAGAGAGAGAGAGAGAGAGAGAGAGAGAGAGAGAGAGAGAGAGAGAGAGATGGAGACAGGGACACACCACACACACATACATACACTCACACACACCCCAACATATTTCACAACATCCAGAAAATTTTCTGCTACTGATACTATCTCAAAAATAAAATGATCTACTTGCTGAAGTTAGGAAGTTCTTCACGGCTATTCAGAAGGTGCACAGAAGCTTTCCAAGGATATCAT
The DNA here is from genome assembly GCA_028646595.1 of Phalanger gymnotis. Lineage (NCBI taxonomy): Eukaryota > Metazoa > Chordata > Mammalia > Diprotodontia > Phalangeridae > Phalanger > Phalanger gymnotis. The sequence goes on from CM053623.1 coordinate 188,681,938, forward strand.
AAAGGGAATTTACACATAGGACAGCGGTTGAACATCTAAATTCCTTCCTAAATTTAAGATCATTTTACCTTTCTCAGCTCTCATACAAAGTGATACATTTTCTCATTAACAATCAAATCTCTATATAGTCTTTGACTTAGACTCAGGAAGGCCTGGATTCAAATCCTGCCTTGGACAATTATTTATTATATAATCCAAGGCAAGTCACTGTAGAAGGAAGGCCGAATTTATGATCTCAAATATAATCATGTATATGTTTGAATGGTCTGAAATCGCAAGGTATGAGAGATTCTCTAAGGAGAAAACAACAAGAAATTTATTTAGGCCCCACCGCAGCAAAAACTTGAACCGGCCTCCCCATTCCAACATCTTGACAAAAAGACTCCAGGCCCAGAAAGCCCATTTCACAAGGG
>CM053623.1:188682850-188704299 GCA_028646595.1 Phalanger gymnotis
AATGCGAGCAGGAACGTGAGGCCAGTGAACATGATTTGGCTAAATACTATCTTGTTTTTCTGTGGCCTCCTGGTTGCTCTTGTGAGATGGGCTTTCTGGGCCTGGAGTCTTTTTGTCAAGATGTTGGAATGGGGAGGCTGGTTCATGGTTCAGCTGCAGTGGGGCCTAAATAAATTTCTTGTTGTTTTCTCCTTAGAGAATCTCTCATACCTTGAGATTTCGGACCATTCAAACATATACATGATTATATTTGAGATCATAAATTCAGCCTTCCTACTACAGAAGATCCTGAAGATCACCTAGGAAGATAAGGTACTGGACACTGAGGTCCTTTCTCGAGCTGAACTGCTAGGCATTCAACCTCTACTGCAGAGAGTGCAACTCCAATGGGCTGGCCCTATAGCCTGAATGCCAAATCCATGCTTACCTAACAGACTATTTTACAAAGACCTTGCATAAGGCAAACACTCACACAGTGGTGAGAAGAAGTGATACAAGGACACTCTCAAAGCCTTTCTGAAGAACTTCAGTCTCAATTGTGAGACATGGGAGACACTGGCACAGGATCACTCAAGATGGCATACCTACGTCAAAGAAGGTGCTGTACTCCATGTGTGAAGCAGAATCACAGAAGAGCAGAAGAAAAGCCTCCTCCATTTCAAATGTTCTAATGGACTACTTGTGCCCCACTTGTGGTAGAGCCTTCCGAACTCATACTGGACTGATCAGCCACAGCCTAACACGTTGTACCCTGACTTCAACAGAGTGACGTCGATGGTCCTCTTTGAAAATGAAGGACGAAAACAACAATAATGTAGTAGTTTAAAGTTTGAAAAGTATTTTACAAATAAAAGCTCACTTGATCCCCCAAACAACTCTATGAGTTAGGTACTATCATTAGGTATATTCTCATTTTACAGATGAAGAAACTGAGCTTGGCAGAAGTTAATATCTTACCCAGGGTCACACAGCTAATAAGTATCTGAGGCGGGATTCAAATTCAGATCTTCTCTACCCTGGGTCTAGCACTCACTGAAATGTGAAGAAACTTGGGGATTTTTAGAGCAACTGAATCTAGTAGCACAGAAGCTCAAGAGTGAGACAGAGAATGGTGAATGTAAGCCATAAGGCTGCATGGCACACCAATTTAGGAAAGCATTAAAGAGTGGGTCCATTAGGAGACAATGGTAGGCAGCAAGGTAGATAGACATCAAGGCAAGTAGCAAGGAATGAATACATGCTTCTCATGGATTTTCATCCTACAACACAAAAGGCGTAATAGAACCATCTCAGAGAATTCTTGTAGGTCTAATTTAGGGGAGACATTGAGTTACAATTGACCTATATGTGAATAGTGAAGTTTCATCCTGGAATATGAAAAATTCAAGTGTCAGATACAAGGTTCTTTAATTCTTCAGTCACAGGAGACATATTGTGATGTACTGAAAAGAAGATTATACTTGTAATAAGATCTTAATTTGAAAACCACCTATGATGTTAGAAAAATCACTTAACTTCATATGTGAAATGGGGATATTCATAGTTCCACTACCTACATTACAGAGTTGTTGTGAGAATCTAATAATATCTACAAAGTAATAAGTCAACCATAAAGTCTTTTGTGAAGGTCAGGCTTTTAGTAATAATAGCACCTAATAAGAAGGCATATGAAGGAAAACTTGACCAAGTTTTGAGACAGAAATAAGGAAGAATTAGCTAATAATAGCTAATATTTATAATACACTTTAAGGTTTGCAAAGCACCTTATATATGTCATCTCACTTGATCTTTTAAAATCCCCTCTGAGCAAGGCACTACTATCATTTGCATTTTCCAGACAATGAAACAGAGGCTGAGAGAGGTTCAGTAACTTACCCAGGGTTACACAACTGGTCAGCAACTGAGACAGGATTTAAACTCTGCTCTCCTTGACCTTAAATCTACCACTCAAGGAATTAGAGTCCTTCCAAAGGGAAGGACAATGAAAAATTTATTGAACAATATGGTTCAATGTTAAGAAAGGAACGATGCCAAAAGGTTTATAAAATTCTCAGAAGCACTATGCCTGAATAATAGAAGTATTTTTTTTTAAAGAGAAGAGAGATATGGGGGGGGGGGGAGAGGAGGGAGAGAGAGTCTAAACATTATCACACACAAAAATGTAATTAGCCATATTTTGACAGACAGGAAATTAGTGATTACCAATATGAGAATTATTTCCGAATCAGCTGTCTCTATAGAATTGGGCATGAAGGGAAAGTATAATCAATATTAAATTAGAAGATGAAGACATTGACCTTGATTATCATCATATCTTACAGGAGATGAAGAAACCTATAACTGTCACCACAACAAATAGACTTAGAGAGCACAGAAATTGCCTTGACCACAAACCTTTGATTTCCTTGTCAAGAAAGAGTAATAGCAGCCCAAGTACAAGATAAAGTTAGAGTAAAGACTAATTTACTAAACCTTAAGCAGAAGGGTAGTTGAAGATTCTGGGCATTATCACCTTACCAGATCTCAGAAAGCAATGAAGAGGAAAATGAGTTTGTCAAATGTTGGTGTGCAACCCAAGTAAGTGATTGGAGGCAGAGAGGAAGCTTCATTAATACTATTTTGTATCAATGGGTGGGGAGATGTGAGTTGTTGGTTGGAAATAATGGCAAGCTTAAAGATCATCGGATCCCAGATCCAAAGCTGAAAGTGACCATCAAGGTCATTTAGTCCTCCCTCATTTTACAAAAGAGGAAAATGAAGCCTATGCAGGTTAATTGATTTGTCCTAGGTCACAAAAGTAGCAAGCACGGAGAGAGGTGATGATCTCTAGGCAATTTGAAGCTCTATTTGGGGGCTGGATGTACCCCCCTAGAGCCGATGATTCATGTCTTTATATCTCCCCAGTATCTAGCATAGTTTATCACACACTGGCATTAAATAAGTATTCGTTGAGTGAATGAATGGATAATCAAATGAATGAATTCAGGATTTCAAAGACTAAAAACAGCAACAGACTAGAAAGTGGAAGAACAGTGGGTATACTGGGTATTTTATTAGGTATATTGGGTATATTTTGGGGTATATTGGGTATTTTATTGCTTTTCTTGTGAAAAAATTTCAATCAACCAATACTAAATAGATAAGCAGTAGATATCCTGTAGACAGGAAAACAAATGAAATAGCCCCTGCCCTTAAGAAGTTTATATCCCATTACATACAATATGTATACATTTAACACAAAATAGCTACAAAAGAAAACTAGGTTATTTGGAGGAGGGATCCACAAGCGACTGACTAGAACAGGAAAGATCTCAGAAAGGAGGTAATAAGAATAGCACACATACAATTGGCAGTCTTGTTTTAATTAATACTAGTAAGTGATTAATCTTGAACTTTGGGGGCAGAAAAATTGTCTGTCATATCCCAGTGATGCTTTTTGACTAAGCTACTGTTTATATTAATGGAAACTATCTTCAAGCAACTACTTTATAGATAATAAACGAAAAATTGAAATAATTCAGCAACTTGCCACATATCTCACATGACAAATTAGAAATCAATAGATCACAGAAAGCAGCAAAAAAAAACCTTCTGTAGTGTGGCAAGTTAATAAATTCTCCAGTAGGAAGATAGGGAGACTTTGGAGGAAATTCAAGAAATAAATCCCAGCTGCTTTTGAAACGGGCTTAGGTGTCCTCAATTACTTCATGAGGCAAGGGAGAAGGAGGAATAAATATATTTATAAGGAGAAGAAAAGAAACAGGTAGTAATCAGAGGATATCTGTGATCACACCTCCTCAAGAAGGTGCTACAAGTAATATGCAAAAAGTATGTACAAAATCAGATTAGAGTAAATTGTTGGGATACTGAGATGATACCTCCTTTGTCTGTGGCTTCACTGGTTTTGCAACCTGGAAAAAGAAGATCGGAGTCTTAAATTCACAGGTGGTGATTTTGTCATTGCTGGAATGGGGATAGCTTCAGAAAAGAAAGGGGAGAAAGAAAGAAAGGTGTATTAAGTGCCTACTATGTGCCAGGCACTGTGCTCGTCACTTTATAAATATTATCTCATTTGATCCTCACAATGATCCTGGGAGGTTAGGCTATTATTATTCCCAGTTGAAGAAATTGAGGCAGATAGCAATTAAGTGGCTTGCCCAAAGTCAAACAAGTGTCTAAGGTCACATTTGAACTCAGGTCTTCATGACTCCAGGCCCAGAGCTCTAGTCACTATATTACCTAGTTGCTTCCTAGTTTGAGAAATTAACATCTATTTAAAAAATATCTGAGAACAATGCTTGAATTTCTGGACCACAGCAAAAAAATGAAGGAGTGAGGGTGCTCAGCCAATGCCTGTAAAATATATATTTTTTTTACTGATTTTTTGCCTCAGGCACCAGACATCATACTCTGTACATCTTTTCTCTTTCAGCTGAAGAACTTCTGTCATGCAGAAGGAAGAAATAAAACTCAAGGTCTCACATGTTTATATACCAGTGAGTAAAGAATGGACATAAGCCAGGTGAACTAGAGATACTAATCCAAGAAGGTAAATCTGACCCCACTGAGACTTGGAGTGCTGAACTAATACCTGTAATGGAACTGCATAGAATGCTATTTCTCATTCAAAAGAAATATGTTAGAATGAAGTGGGAAAGTATCATACAGTAAAGGAAAGTCTCTTCAAAGGAAGAGACTTAGGAAAGACAGAGAGGAAGCATGGGGCAAAGTATTTGGGTAATGATCAATGCAGAAAAAATTGAAGTGACATTTTCATGGGAGTATACTCTCATGCAAACTTACAAATTTAAGCACTAAGATTTTGGGACAAACTATGTGTATGTCATAATTATATGTGTGTATACATACAAATTATATGTGTGTGTATATACACACAAAAACATTTCCATATCCATATACGTGCAAAACAGAATGTATGCATGAGTGTATATATACACATACATGTACGTGCATATACATATGTGTATATATACATGTTTGTGTACATCTACACATATTCGTGTGTTTACACATACCCATACATAGATACATGTGTGTATATGTATATCTGTGTAATGTATTACGTATATACATATATGCTAATACCCATGTTGCTAATCAGACGTCTGAGTCTGCTTCTCTCTATGCCAAAGTTTCTCCTTGATGGGATATGGGAAAATTAAAGACACCCAGGTTTTCTCTTTCACATCATTTTAGGGGTGATTGATGGATTGATATGGGGTGGAGTCTTAGATACTGGGAAAAACCAGGTTTGTTGCTTAAGGTCTATTTGTCTATAATAATGTTAAGATCACAATAAAAAAAACAGAAAATAATTTTTTGTTCATGGTTCATCTTGTTAAGCAAATAGAATATTCCATTACTTGCATTTGGATTTATTGTCATTATCCAGTAGATTATTTGAATACCCAGTTTTATTATTACATTTATTATTTGTTCATTATGTACTCATTATTTGAATACCCAGAAATGGAGGAAGATGGCAGCTACTACTGGAGATCTCACAAAGCTTTGTGAATGTGTGGGGATGTGTGTGTATACATATATAGATGTATATTGTTTGTGTGTACATATACATATGCATACCTGTACTTACACATGTGTATATATACACATACATTTTTTTCCAGTCATGTCCAACTCTGGGACCTCATTTGGGGTTCCCTTGGGTAAGTTACTGGAGCTGTATGCCATGTCCTTCTCCAGCTCATCTTACAGATGATGAAACTGAGGCAAACAGGGTTCCCAGGGACACATATCCAGTAAGTGTCTGAGGCCAGATTTGAAATCAGAAAAATTATTCTCCCTCATTCCAGGCCCAGCATTCTATCCACTGTACCTGATAGATGTATGTATGTATATACAATATATTTACTATTATCTCTACATCTAAATCTCCCCATATATCCATATATAAGCTTTAAGCTATTAAAGCTTCAAACTGCAGAAAAAAATTAAGACACCTTTTATGTGTATTGTATATGTATGTGTATATGTATGTTGCATGCATATGTATGCTGTTGCTGTTCACTAGTTTCTGTCATGTGTAACTTTTCATAACCTCATTTGGGGTTTTCTTGGCAATATTGGAGTGATTTGCCAAGGCCTTCTTCAGCCCATTTTACAGATGAGAAAACTGAGGCAAACGGGGTCTTAAGTGACTTGCGCAGGGTTACGCAGCTAGTAAGTGTCTAAGGCTGAATTTGAATACATGAAGATGAGTTTTCCTGACTCCACGCTCAGGTCTTTAACCACTGCATCCCCTAGCTGCCCATGAATAGGTATATGCATGTGTACATATAGATATATACATATATGTGTGTATGTATATGTACATGCACGTATGTATATGATTTCTAATGTCCCTGATTAGACCTCCTTGTGATTAAAGATTATTTCCTTCTTTGTACTTGTAGGCACTTTACAGAGTGCCTGGAGAATAAGAGACACACAATAACGTATGTTTGATTGATTGATTGAGTATGGGGAAAGAAACGTTCCAATGTACCCCTGGTAGCACCACAGATTGGTGCAAACATTTGGAGAGCAACATGGTAATATTAGGAAGAGTCACGAAAGAGATAATACCTTTTCACCACGACTTGTCAAGAATGCCGGATATCTGTAGGGAGTATACGCATGGAATATACTAGATCGCCTCTGAGGTCTCTTCCCACAGGATACTTTGTGATTTTGGAGAGATGGAGTGATATGATTTAATAGAAAGGAAATGACATATGGGGAATTCAATGGATAAAATGGATAGAAGTTGAAAGACATAGCTTCTGTCTAGTAAATTTACTTAGAGATCTTCCCCAAACCCTTTTCTTCAAACATCTGGCAAATTACTCAATACATTTAATGACACTGTATTTGTAACCTATGTCTCAGCCAATTTTTCCTGTGAATTTGCCTGAAGTTTGTGATGGTTGTGTCCTGGCTTATAGTCATTAAATCATACTTGTCAGTTTAGATGAGAATCTCTCAGTGCTTATGTTTGGTGAAGATAATAATCTTCCCATATTACTCGTTGTGCATTTTTTGGAGGCATCTTGCCTGACTTAATGTAGCTCTGCCATCAGCAGAAGACTTGCTGTAGGCAGTGCGAAAAAATTAGAAATTAAGAAAGTACTGAAGCCAATAAAGTCTGGACTATTTCTGTCAGAGCCCAGCATGAAGGACAATCACTCATGTCCCTAGCCACATGTTTGGGTCTCCTGCATCTTGGGCCCCAGTTCCTCTTTGATGGAGGATGAGACAATTAGGGAATCAAAATTGTCTCCATCTCATCATCTCGGAGGCAATTTGATAAATTCCTATTGGGCAGAGACGTAAATACTGGAGAAAATAAGGCTTATTGTGTAATGTCTATATGAGAAATCAATTATTCTTGCATGACCCAAGAGAACATTCCATCTCCTGCTTCTGGGACCTTTCACTGGCTGTGCTCGTACCTAGAAATGAAGTCCCTCCTCACCTCTGCCTTAATGAATCCTTCTCTTATTGTAAGGTCTCTTGGAGTAGGGATTGTAGGGATTCATTGTGTTTATATCCGCAGCATTCAGCCCATTGCCTAGCTTTTCGCAGGTTCTTGATTTTGATTGATGGATTGGTTGTAATGAATGTTTTTCATCAAACACAGTTTTTAATTAACTTAATGCTTTGATTTGAAGAGGCAGTTTGCACCCAGTCATTTGGAACTGGAGATGGATTGATCAGTGTCTTTATAAGAATAACATTGAATAAAAGCTTCAATTCATATTCTTCTCTCTCTCTCTCTCTCTCTCTCTCTCTCTCTCTCTCTCTCTCTCTCTCTCTCTCTCTCTCTTTCTCTCTGTCTCAATGGGCCAGGAAAAGAAAATTTTGCATTGTGATACGAATACATACAATACAAATATGTAGTATATGTACTCATTGCTGTAAATTAAGAAATATAATGCATAGTTTGGGCAGCTAGATGGGACACTGGATAGAGTTCTGGGTCTGGAATCAGGAAGATTCATCTTCATGAGTTCAAATATGGCCTCAGATACTTATTAGCTGTGTAACTCTGGGCAAGTCATTTCACTTTATTTACCTCAGTTTCCTCATCTATATAATGATCTGGTGAAGGAAATGACAAACCACTCCAGGATCTCTGCCAAGAAAACTCCAAATGGGGTCACAGACAGTTGCATATGACTGAAATGAATGCACAACAACAAAAAACACAGTTAATTTCATCTTGGGTCTAATCAAATCTCCAGCTGCCTATTGGACATCTTGAACTGAATGTCCTTAAACTTAACATGTCCTAAATTGAACTTAGTATCTTTTCCCAAAAACTTTTCCTTCTTGCTAATATCTCTATTATCATTGAAGATACTGTCTTCCTAGTCACCCAGGATCACAGCCTAGATGCCATCCTAAACTTCTCCATCTCTCTCACTGCCATGTCCAATCAGTTGCCCAGGCCTGTCTATTTTACCTCGATAATATTTCTTGAATATATCCGCTTCTGGTCATTTCACCATCCTGGTGCAAGCCCTCATTATCTCATACCTGAGCTACTGCAACAGGCTGCTGATTGTTTTCCTGCCACAAATCTCGTCCCCACTCTAGTACATCCTCTATTCAAATGCTAAAGTGATCTTCCTAAACTGCAAGTCTGACCATGTCACCCACTACTCAATAAACTACAGTCACTCCTTATTGCCTCCAACATCAAATATAAAATCCTCTATATGTTGTTCAAACCCTTAATAACTTGCCCTCTCCCCAACCTTTCCAGTTTTCTAACATTTTACAACCCACTGAGATCCAAGAACAGTAGCTTCTTCACTGTTACATTCACAAGCCTCACTGTCTCCCAATTACAGGTATTTTCATTGTCTATCCCCCCCTCCACCCCACCCCTACCCCCTGCCTAGAACACTGTCCTTCCTCATCTCTACCTCCTGGATTCCCTGGCTTTCTCCACATACCAGCTAAAATTCCATATTCTAATCTAAAGGAAGCCTCTCTGATCACTCTTAATCCTAGTACCATTCTTTTGTTGATTATTTCAAATTTACTTTGTATGTGTGTGTGTGTGTATACATATATACACACATACACACATATATGTGTATGCACACATGTATGTATATATAACACATTTGTACATACTTGTGTGCAAATTATCTCCGCCACTAAATTGTAAGTTCCTCAAGAGAAGGAACGAAATATTGGAAACAACCTACTCTATTCCTGGAGAATTGGAATGTCTGTATGAAGAGCTGCCTATTTTAATAATCTGAGCAGGCACACAATTCTGTTTGCAGAGACCACTTCCATTAAAACGCATCAATTAGTCCACCAGCTTAAACCTCTCAAACGAGGAAAGAGCCAAGTCTTTCAGGCCTCAGTCAGAAAAAAGAACCCTTGTATTCCATCCAATGAATTTGATTCTCTACAAAAATAGCAAAGAATCCCAAGCAGAGATGGAGCTTGGGAACACTCCCTCCATCTACAATTTGAGGAGAGAGTCAATGGACTCTGAGGCTGCCAGCCAAATGGTTTCCCTGAAGTGATGAGAAAAGCCATCTATCCTAGAAGGAATTGTAGAATGTCTTATGACCCAAGGAAGGACAATGGCCCCTGACAACCTAGTTTCTTATTATTAATCTCACATGAAGATATTGGAGGGCAGGTGGTTGAAAGTGTATGAGTCTGTGTGTGTGTGTCTGTATGTGTGTGTGTGTTGGCAGAGGAGAGAAGAAGGAAGAAGGGAGGGGGAGAGTTGTATACATTAACAGCCTATTCACTTCTCCTGAGAGGAATGGTTCCCATGATTCTCCAGGGTCCCAGTCCCTTTGGGTTTATAGATAAATAGACATAATATTATATAACAACTAACATTTATCTTATGTGTATGTATATACTACACTTTCTGCTACAATAGGCCTATAGCCACTACATTTTACATACCTGCCTTTTGGAGTTTCTATAAGGTTTTAGAAAACAATATATTGCTATGTCTATATAATACACTCACATTACCTTTTTAATATCATCCCACATGTACTATTAGGTTTTTAAAATTCTAGACAAAATCTCAAATAGGCAGCGCTAATGGCCTGTAATGTTTCTCCTTCCACAACATGAGAGCTCTGAGCACCTCAATACTCTGACACGGAAGTGGCCCTAAAGAGCACTATGTCATTTGAAAGGATTGCTTGGAATTAAGCATTTCCTACAGAGGCAAGGTCCTACTGAAATGTTGTTTGAAATGTGATTTTTCACTAGATTTGAAGTGAGGTATTGTGATAATGATGAAATGAACAGATAAAATATGCTAAAAATTTAATCCCCTTCCTCTACTTTACCACCCCAAATTGAAAGATTTTTGAGTCATTTACAGGTTAGGAAAAAGGGGCTTTATGTTATTTGATGAAATTCAGTGGTGGATTGGTGGATGGATGGATGAATACATTTTTGTAGATATTGGGGATATAAAGATAAAAAAACAAAACAGGCCACTTGAGGGCAAAATTTATACAGACAAATAAATAAATACAGGACTAAATTTTGATATATTTTACAGGAAGCAGAAGCATGCAAATGCTGCAGACAAATTCCACTATAATAAGTGGAAACTTGAACACCATAACTGCTGGTGGATCTGATGCTAAGATTACAGTAATGGGCCCCACTCTCTCAATTCAAATCAATTAACATTTGGTAAATACCTACCATGTACAGAGCACTATGTTAGGCTCTGGGTTTTATGCAAAGTTTAGTTAAGACTTGGTCTCTGCCCTTGTGGAGTTTATGCAGAATTAGTAGAGGAATAGAACTGAGAAGCATAAGGGCCAATAAGTCTCTACCCTGAATAAATTACACGGAAGGATTGAAAGTGGAAGAGAACAAGCACTTATAAAGCACCTAACATGTGCCAAGTACTCTACAAAACTTTACAAATACTATCTCTTAGAATTCTCACAACTCCGAGAGGTAGGCGCTATTACTATCCCCATTTTACAGTTGAGGAAACTGAGGCAGAAAGAAGTTAGAACTGTAGGACTTGCCCACAGTTGCCCAGATAGTCAATATCTGAGACTAGATTGAAACTCAGGTCTTCCTGAATTCTAACTACTCTAACATCCTAATCCCTGTTGATTTGGAGACAGGGGAGTCTAATGCTGTGATTTCATTGGTGGAAAGGATTCCTGGTGTGGAATGTCCCCCCACCAGTGAAGACCAGCAATGGAGCAGTAACTCAAATTCCTATTAAAAAATTGTCTCATGGCAATGAGAGATTAAGTGCTCTGACCATGGTCACTCAATTAGTACATACAAAAGGAAGTATCCTTGTTAAATTTCATATTGTTAGATTGTGATCAACATTCTAATTAACTGAGAACTGTGTGGATTCTGACTATATCTCCAACGTTAACAAGTCCTCTTACCTTTGTTTCATCTGAAAATTTAATAAGCATGCCATCTATGACTTCAAGTAGTAGAAAAGACATTTTCAACAGAATAGGCCCAAACACAGAAACCTGAAACACTCCACTAGAGATTTCCTTCAATATTGGTGTTAAAACTTAGTGTCTATTTTTTTAGGCCCAACTATTTGATCAATTCCAAATCTATCTGAATGAGCTACTGACTACACCAGTGACTCTCAGATTGTGTTCTGTGACACTTGGGGGACCCCACTTTCAGGGGATCCATGAAGTCAAAACTATTTTCATATTTAGAAGATATTTTAAGACCAAAATATTTTCTAACCACAGGTCTAGACCATATCTCAAGAATAGTTAAGAGTTTTTCAATTATTTTACCATTGTTTAGGCAAATTATCTCTGTAGCTTTCTCTTATTCCATCCAACCAATAATCTCATTGAAAAAAAAGAAATAGAGCTAATCTGTCATTACCTATCCCAGACATCACTAACAATTCCTCTAGTGAAACATACAGAAATCTATTAGGAATCAATGTCAAGCTCACTGAATTATAATTTTGAAGATTCCTTTCTCTTCCTGTTGTCTATCTCTTTTTAAATAGATTATGAAGAAAGCACAGGTGGATATAGTGAGCTGGTAACATTTATGATAGGGAAAGGTAAATTTCAGCTCCATGTAAGGGAGATCTGTTGAGTAATGAAAGATGACAGATGACAAAGTGGAATACTTCCAAATTAACGGGTTTTTTGTCAGTGACATTGTAGAAAGGTATTTTCAGGTATTGGGTGTACTTAGGATTTACTCTGAATTTTAGATTTTCTGGTCTTGTGATTCTGTCCCAACATAAGCAACTCATTTATTAAAGCGAAAAGTATGAAGTCAAGAATGCTTAATTCATCTATTTGTGTGTAATTAAGTAAGCAATTAAACTTTATACTGTCTTTTCCTTCTCCTTCTCTATTAATTAAAGCATGCCTGATTTTTCCACTTTTTGCCAGAGCGGTAATGTAGTTCTCTTCCTCTACTGTTCAGAATAATAGATCCATCTCATTGTGTGGAAAATGAATCTTTTTTTATTTCTTTTTCCATGTTAATAGCATATTGTCACTGGAGGCAGGTTGGGGATGGTAAAAAGGAAAATGCGATCCATGTAAATTAAGTGAACTACAAAGAATTCAAAAATTATAATATTCCATTTGTTCATCTTTAAAATAAATCATTCTGAGTGGATGGAAAGGAAAGTACTGGTAATTTAGATGGATCATGTTTTTAAGCTATGTGTGCATACTTATCATAATAGATTGCTTTTTTATTTTATTAATGTTTCATGGTAAACATTTTGAAGATAATATTTGTAAAGCACTTGACACACAGTTGGCACTTAATAAATACTTATTTCCTTCTCCCTGCCTCCCTTATTCAAAAAATATCTTGCAAAAGGAATAATTAATACATAATCTAAGCGATCCATTGTTATCCTTGTAAAGAAAAGAGAAATCAAGACCACCAATATGTTGACTAGAGGCTCTTTGGCAAACATTTGGGAGGATCTGGACAACAATTCTGCAAGAAGGTCCAGCGTGACTGGCTTATGATTTACTTTATGGAAGAAATGTCTTGACAAAGAGTATCTTGATTCATTTAAGTACTCTATGGAAGTCAGCCAGAACATGGAGAAAGCCACTGAACAGGACTGTCCACACCATCACTCTCAAGGATTCAGATTCCCAATTATAAACCATGCATGTAGAGCTTATCTTTAATATAACTTTGCACTCTAAAATACATATACTTGTTCTTATTAGTCTTTGTTAATGTTATAATGCCGTGACAGCACCTTTGCCAAGGACCCACATCTGAGATGGCATCTAGTTACAACTTGAACTGTCTTTATTGGGCTTCACTGGTTTCTCCATCTTGGCCAGAGACCAGCTGCCAATAACAAAACAGTGTCCTGCCCACCATCATACCAGCCCTAGGCCAACTCCTTCTGGCTTTTCCTTCAGTGCTCTTTGCTTTAAGAAATCCAAATATCCACTTCTGTGTCACCAGTCAAGCTCTCTGAGATCTTTTTAAACTCTTGTTTTCTTAGAACAAGGTCTCTGATGGAGCAATCCAACAAGTATCAAGAGGTCATCTGCCATTCAGCATATCTTCCTTTTAACCACAATGGAACTTAATGTTTGAAAACTATTAGGTGTGAACACTGTGATGAAGGACATAAATAAAAGCAGTAACCCTAAGTCCCTTAATGTCTACTTATTATATTTAATATCTCCATTGAAAGTTTTTTTTCCTATAAATGGAAATGAATGAACTATTGAGTCATGCCCATACAATTCGGTCTGATATCATCTACGTGGGCTGGAATCCATATTTGGGCATGAAAGAGGCATGCCTTTTTGCACCATGGCACTGGATGGGTGTAGCTGGGTAGAAATGATGTTGAAAATAAGCACTGTTAACTTTTGAATCACAAGTGGGAATTAATCCAGCCCAACTCGAGAGACTCCATCTTCTTCTCAGCAGGCAAATACATATCAATTGTTTTCATACTGATATTATTCTGTTGTCATTGTGTAGCTACTTGCAGAATGTCCAATGGTGATCCCAATTAAATAATAATGTATATTTTCTGAAGAATTATTAAAGAAATAGATTATAGATTTGTTGTCAGTAAGTTAAAATGTTAGATTAATAGCTCACTTTCCCCTAAATGCTCCAATCTTAACTAACATTATTCAAACTAACGTTCTTTAAATATTTATACCTTAAGAAATGGTTATTTATACCTGAGGGAGAGGAAAGCATGAATTAACTATGTTTAAAACACTTTATTTTTATCTTTTGATGTGTAGGAATGGTGAAAGGTCATCTTAGTATTTCAATTCAGTCTTTCCAACGAGAGAAAAATCACAGAATCACAGAAATTTGGAGTTGGAAGGGCTCTCTAGTCTAGAGCCCATGAATGAAAGGAATCCTCACAATAATATAACCAATGAATGGTCATCCACCCTCTGCATGAAAACCTCCAAGAAAGGGAGACCATTTAAAGCTATCTATTTTCCTTTGAGATAATTATAAAAGGATTAGCTTGGAATAGCTTGTCAAAAATTTCAATTTTTTCCCCCTGACATAAAATTTAAATTTACCTCTTTGTAAGTTTCTACTTATTGCTTCTGATTCTGGCTTCAAGAGCCAAACAGAACAAATCTATTCTTTCTATGTAACAGATATTCAAAAAAAATTAGAAGTAGCTAGGTGGTGCAGTGTACATATTATTATAATTGTTTTATTATCATTATTAGTAATAATGACAGCTAAAATTTATATAGCATTTACTATGTGCCAAGCACTGTGCTAAGCACTTCACAATTATTATCTCATTTGATCTTCACAACATCCTGGGACTTAGGTGTTATTATTAACCCCATTTTAGAGATGGGGAAACTGAGGCAAACAGAGGTTAAGGGACTTGGCCAGAATCACCCACTTAGGAAGTATCTGAGGTAAGTGTTAAACTTCCTGACTCTATACCCAGTAATAACTGGCTGCTAGCACTTACCCTGGACTTAGGAGGACCTGAGTTCAAATCTAGCCTCACGTACTTCCTCGCTGTGTGGCCCTGAGAAACTCACTTAACCTCTCTTTGTTTTAGTTTCTTCAATGGGAAAATGGGAATCAAAATTTAACCTACTTCCCAAAGTTGTTGTGATGATCAAATGAGTTAATATTTGTAAACCCCCTGGCAAAGTAGCTGGCACAATAAAGCAGGTACTGAATAAATGTTTTCTTTCCTTCCCTTATTCTCTTCCCAAATACAATAATAAATCATTAATTGACAAGCACTTATTATGTGCCTACTATTTGCCAGAATCCTATACTGGACCCTGAGGAGACAAGTGCAAACCATGAAACAATGCCCACTCACAAGCAGTTTCATTCTGTGGAAAGAGACTATTAGTATTTATATGAGTATATACAGAGTAAATATAAAGAGAATAAATACTAATATAGTGCTCATAAGCTCTGGATTTACTCTCCCAACTGAAATAGGCATAGGTCTGAAACCCAGAATCCAATTAGCTGCATCTCTCCCTCATGGTTCTAAGGATACCCCTGAGGCATTGCAGGGTCCTTGCAATGCTATCAATTCAATTCCCCTCTTCCTGTTTGTTCCCTCCAGTATCATCACCAGTTAATACACTCTGAATATATCTAAACAATGATTAATACCACAATACTGCTTTCACCATTTGCTTTCTCCTTGGTATGAATCAATTGATGCCGATTTACTTTAGCAAAGACATATTTACTGAAAAAGTTGAAGCAAAAGTATCCCTCACACTCTTCCCTCTATATCTCGGGGTCTGGGAAGGATGTGCTCAAGCTTAAAGTGGTAGCTATAGACATTTCTTCCCACCATGTTGACTTCCAAATGTGGAATAGCTGAAGGACAAGTTGTTCCTTGTTTGGAAGACGCAAAGTCTGTAATGCTTGAATGAGTCATTCAGATTATTCCTTAGAACTGCCTATATCCTGGCCTCAGCCACCAACTCTCTAATGGCTTTCCCTACCTTTCAAAGTCCATAAGGTCACACACTTTATTTTATTTCTGACATTCATTTACCTAAGAGCATGAAATAAGGACCACAGAAAAGAGGGATTTAACTCATTAATCACTTTCATAGGGTCATGGAATCATAAATATGGAGATAGAAGGAAACTATATAGTCAAATGCATTCATTTTAGAGATGAGAAAACTGAGGCCCGTTCAGGTAAAGTGACTTGTCCAAAGTCACACAGGTTGCGAACATGAGAGGTAGAATTTGAACCCCCGTTCTCTCACTCTGAATCCAGCTCATTGTACCATGTGGCTTCTTATCATTTTATGATGATGATGATGATGATTAAACACTGGATCGTCCTATATCACCCAGGTTGGAAGTACAGGAGCTACTCACCAGCCCAATTCCATTAGTAACCAACATGAGGGTCTTCATCTGCTCCATTCCCCACTTAGGCCATTTTAACTCTCTTTAGGCAACCTAGTGGCTCCCCTTGGGGCTCACCAAATTAATGTCAGAGGTAGTGTGGACAGCAGATCAGCTCAGAACTCCCAAATTCAAGTGATCTCTAGCCTTAGCCTCCCCAGTAGCAAAGATTATATGAGTAGACCACCATGCCAACTCACCTCTTATGTTGCCTAATCAATTCTCCTAATGTTTCCAATATTCCCAAATATAATGTACAGGCTTTGCTCTCAGGAAAGTTATCAAATAGGCAAAATTTGTCTTCATAGTCCCTAAAGTATATCATGGTAGAAAGATTGATGGACTTGGATTTAGAAAATCTCAACGTTTATATCAGTTCTGATATCCAGAATTATCTGAATGACATTGGGCATATCATTTAACTTCCTTGATCTCAGTTTTGTATAATCCATTATTTTTAACCTAGAGGAGACTTTTAGGCCAACTAGTCAAAAATTCTCATTTTACAGATGTGGAAATTGAGTCTCAGTGAGGCGAAATGATTTTAAAATACATTACCCTGTGGCTTCTAAGGCTCTTTCCATCACTAAATCTATGATTGAATGAATGATTAAATGAAATGAGTGAAGGACAAGATGAATGAATGAAGTTATCTGTCCAATACAATTGGATGAACCTATTTCTGAGCATATGTAAAAAAAATTTGTAGGATATAATTTCTCACTTCAGTGGTTAGACTATCATCAAAATTGTGTTGAGTTCTTGGTTTCCCATTTTGAGGATATTGACACACTGGAAGATGTCCAGAGTATAGAGACCCAGAGAGGACACTTGAAGCTGAGTCCAGAATGGCTGAAGGGACCTACAATGGGAATCAGCAATGAGAGAAACAGGCCTAACTCTAATATTGCCACTAATGTGCTGTGTGACACTCTCCCAAGTTACAGAGGCCCTCTGGAACCTAATTACCTAATTTATAATGAGAAAGGATGGGGCTAGATAACTCCACCTGGAAAAATTTAAACAAAAATCTGTGACAGGAGTGTTTCACCCAGAAAGCAAAAGGGAGAAACATTTATAAACTTTCATGTGGAAGGATTAGATTTCAATCCAATCGAAGAATGTGTGTGTGTGTTTAATAGACCTTTTATTTCATTGATTTAGGGAAATCCCAAGAAGAAAACATCCTCTACCTTTTCTGCAACCTACAATTATAGAAAATTGCCTTAAACTCTCAGAGGTTAAGGAGCTTGTTCAGTGCCATTAACCACTTGTGGAATCAGAAAAGGTTTTGTAGTTGCAGCATCTGAGTTGTTCCTTAAGGAGAGAAGCTAGGAATTTCAAGAGGAAAAGGTTAAGAGTGCAAGCATTCCAGGCAAGGGGATTAAAGATTGGGTAAAGGCATGAAGATAGGAAATGGGATATATGCTAGGTACCTCTGGAGTATAGTATTGGTGCCAGTGAATAGAAGGTTATGGGGAGTCTGAACTGCTTTAAGTATCAGTTATCCAAAAATAAAATATGTCATCTTTGAGGTAGTAATTTCTCTGTCACTATAAATTTCAAGCAGAAGTTGCATGAATTTCTGCTAGGGAACTAGTAGAGTGAGGAAGGTCCATCCATCGAACCTCTAAGCTCCTTTCCAACTATAAGATATTGTGAGTCTATGAACTTGACTGGCGCTGCCCTGACATCCCCATTTAGCTTCTGCCATTCATCACGTGAGCTTGCTATAATTCACTTTGAGTTAAGATATTATCTGATAATTTTAGTTGTCTGTAAAATAATGGCAATGGCTGCAGGTAACTTTATGGAAACTTCAAGATCAAAGGGCTAATTCTACCCAAGAATGTCCAGACCCTGAGAAACATATTTCACTGCTGATGATAATTGTATATGCCATACCAGATTATGTCCCTGGTCCAGATCTATAGAAAACAGCCTCTGTTGAGTTCCGAAGCCCTGTCATTGCAATTAGTAGCACTTCAGAGTGTGTTGTGGCATGTTTGCAGCCGTCTGCCAAGAATCTCTGAATTAATAGAGGAGAGAATTAAAATTATATGCTCTGGACACCCCCTGACAGTGTTATTTGTGTACTGCTAGAAGACGGATGTGTAGTTGGAGCCAGGGAGTTGTCAGGCTGCATTTTGAGGAGGAGTCCACATTCCCACCCCAGATCATTCATTTTTTTAAAAAAAGAAAGTCTGTCCTGGTATTGTTGGTAGTGACATTCTAGTTGTATATTACCCAACTCTGTTTAAAGGTTAATTGAGCTATGCATCCAAACACAGAAAACTTGTTCATGCAATTTCTATGCCCATTTTTTTATTTTTAATTTACATTCTTTCATAGTTCCAGAAATACATAATAAAAAGGTTTCTCTCCTTAATGAAAATTCTTGTCGCAGACTAAAAACTTTCTAACAGACGGCTCCATCTAGTGGGCAAAGTTAGAAACTATTTGGATAGATGCATTTCCCAGAACATAAAAATATTACCCCTTCAACTAATCAAACAATAAACAGTTATGAAACACCTAGGATGTACCAGATACTGTGCTAAGCACTGGGAAATATCAAATCTTTTAAAAAGCCATTGTTTTTAAATTGTCTACAAGTTGTCTTGCTGAAATCAAAACATTTAGAGCTGGTGAGGACCTTAAAAATCATCTTGTTGAAACTCTTAATTTTATAAATTTTAATAAATTTTTACAAAAAAAATTATAATTTTATAAATAAGGAAACTGAATCCAAGAAAGAGGCTAAACAATGTCCCCAAAGTCAGAAAGTAAGTAGCTGAGTCAAGATTAAAGCCCAAATCTTTTTGCACCAAATCAAGTGTTTTTTCAAGTCTATTATACTGTGAAACAAGACTCCTAGGGGAAGCTTTTGTTTGTTTGTTTGGTGAGTGGTCTAAGTGTTCTTATGTAAATCTATAAATAAACAAATGTAACTTCAACAGACTGAATAAATAATTTCTTGCCATATATATTATATTTCAAATGTAAAGGATGATGTAGTTAATAAAATCCAAATTAATTTAAAAGCATTACTAAGATCATAGTAGCTTTTTTTCTCATTTTAGACACACATGCACACACATATTCTGGATCAAAAATGCTGTAACAATGTGTGTATATGTGTGTGTGTGTGGGTATGTATGTATATTATCTTCTGTATATGTATACTCTTCACTATTTATATTATCCTTTACTCTTAAATCCCCTAACCTCTTATCTTATTACCACTTTCTGCTTCTACCCTAACTGTTCATATTCTGGTAGAAGAAGCTGTAAGAGTTCTGAGTGGATGTACTACTAATTTAGGCTGTCTAATTTCAACTAGGCCCTTGCCTCAGCAAGGAAATCATCTTATTACTCCCTGATTGCTCTCTATGGGAAATAGGCATAAGATGTTACTAGAGGTAGCAGGTAAAAGTATTATATCAAAGGACTTCACAAAGAGAGGCAAGTTTCTCATTCACTGATTTTATAGGCTGATATGTGACTTGTATTTACTAAATTCAGGTTCCTACATATCCCAAAGAGATAAGTGCTGTTCATTCAAATTATAAAGTCATATAGACTTAACCTAATTTAAGTTCAGTATTTGTGCAATTGGATTCTCAGTAATATGATTTGTACACTCCTGTCATTGATGTAGACAAAAACCCATACACGGTGATTCTTGTAATATTAATTAAGGTGGGAATTTTTTACTGCTTTCTCTTTTAGCACTTATTTAGTCAAGGGCCCTTGATGAGTCCAGCCTTTGCTTCTTTGATTAAATTAGGAGTCTTTGACCTCCTTGGCTCAAGGGAAAGCCTGGTTTGCATGAGTTTGAGTCCCAGGTTTGTGACACCTTTAGGTCACATGGGTGAGTTGCATGTGTGATGCCTTTTGACCCTGAATAGAAAATATAAACTCAAAAGGTTGGCATCTTCCCTTGGGGGCTCTCAGTCACTGGAAGAGTGGCGTGGAACTCTGGGCAGCCATTAAGAGCCTCCTGGCTTGTAAACCCAGATGTTGATGCTTTCCTAGAACTATGAATTGTGATTTGGTCTGTTTATGTTGTGTCTGTTTGTAATTCATTTGTACTTGCTCTGAAGTTCAGGGTACTGGCTTTTCCTCCTGAACTAAGTGAATGATATCTGTATGTTGGATTAAACTAAGATTTTTAACCCCTTAACATTACTTTCCTTAGTAAAGAAGATAAAAGAACCTGTGTTAGCAGCCTTCTGTATGCTGGTCTTACACCCCACAACAGCTGCTAGCCGAATTGTTGCTACATTCTGGTCCCTGTTGTCCCCATAAGACTTCCACTAGGGGTTCATGCAGCTCCCTATAAGTGTTGCACTGGGGCTTCATTGGGTGGCCAGTAAAACCATTAAGCTACTCATCGGTTATTACCTGATTCCCTCCAATAGCCTAACTCATCTTCGTTTCCAATTATACCTCTATCAAACATTGAGCTTCATTTAACTTCTCTTGGGCAAATAATGGTGGGTTATGTACTATACCCTACTGATTCCCACTATGTACCTCTGCATTGCCCCTTGGATCACCCTCAGCTTCAATTCTTATGGCTATATTATCATATGACATTGAACTAGATGGCCTCTAAGATCCCTTCCTTTCCAGCTTTATCTATGATTTAAAGATTTTATGGACCCCATGCCTATTATAGACTTCTTCCACATTTCTTTTTTTTTTTAGTCATTTATCGTCATATTTATTTTTTTCCCTTTTTTTATTTAATTTATTTTTAATATGTTTAGTTTTCAGCATTGATTTTCACATGCGTTTGAATTACAGATTTTCTCCCCATTTCCACCCCCCCTACTCCAAGATGGTGTACACTCTGGTTGCCCTGTTCCCCAGTTTGCCCTCCCCTCCGTCCCCCCATTCCCCTCCCATCCCCCTTTCCCTTACTTTCTTAAAGACTAATTATATTTTGCTTCTTCCTAATCTATCCCCCTTTAATGAATTTTCTCCCTTGGCCTTGT
>CM053623.1:188704799-188722162 GCA_028646595.1 Phalanger gymnotis
TCTGGGCAAACTGCAAACTGCCCCCCAGCTTTGAAACCCAGATGTTGGTACTGGTAACTATGAATTGTATTGGGTCTGTCTGTTTGTAATTTGTTTAAGGACTCTTGAGATGGTGTTGATGAGATTCCAGGCAGCTGTAGCTAAGGAGCCCTCCAGCTTGTAAACCCAAATGCTGAGACTTTGTTAAACTCTGGTAACTATGTATTGGGATTTGAATCAGACAAGGTCTGTCTGTTGAAGTTTGTAGTTTGCTTGTATTTTGCTCTGAAGTTCAGGGTGCTGGCTTTTTCCCCTGAACTAAGTGAATGACATTTGTCTGCTGAATTAAAGCAAGCTTGCCAACGCCTTAACCTTGCTCTCCTTATTAAGGCATATCAAAAGAACCTGGGCTTTCTGGCTGTCCGGCAGCTTTCTGGGTGCTGGCTGTGGGTGGATCTGGACCCCCCACAGAAGTTGCTAGCCAGATTGTGGAAACATCAGCTATGGTGATTCATTGTCTACTTTCACCAAGACCCATTCTTTTAAAGTAGCAGAATAGTGCCTGGCTATGTCCTCACTCTCCTATTCCTCAATCTCAAAGATGAGATGTCAACTGAAAATTTTTTGATATTTCTAAGGATACCAAATCTGGCAATCCTCTAACAATAATTCTTCACAGTATAGTAAAAAAAAAAAACTTCTAGATCCATAAACATGAGATCAAGTCTTGGCTCAACAGTTTACAAGCTGGTTAGCTTCCCATAAATCACTTAAACTTTGTCCCTCAACTTCCTAGTTAGTAAAATAGGGATAATAATATTTGTATTTCCTCCTTGTTGAGAAGCAATATTTCTTAATGGATAGAGAGCTGGCCTCATAGTCAGGAAAATGTTGGCTCGTATCCCAGTTGTGACATATACTGTCTATGTGGCCCTGGGCAAGCCACTTCAACTCTGAGAGTTATTGATAAATCCCCAAGAGCATAAATTGCAGAGAAGGTGCTGTCTAGTCTGTTGTAGAGGTTTTGTCTGCTATTTGGGGAAGCAGTACCAAAACCCATGAAATCCTAAAATAAAATTTTTGTGTTGTGTTTCAGTTCAGTTGTTTTTCAGTCATAGCCAACTCTTAACAACCCTATTTGGCATTTTCTTGGCAAAGATACTGGACTGGTTTGTTATTTTCTTCTCCAGTTCATTTTATAGATGAGGAAACTGAGCTAAACAGAGTTAAGGTGAACTCCCCAGGGCCCCAGAGGTAGTAATTGTCAGAGGTCAGATTTGAATTCAAGAAGATGAGTCTTCCTGCCTCCAGGCCCAGAACTCTATCCTCTGTACCACCTGGCTGCTCCTAGCTACAACTCATCTTTACTAAATTTCATTCTGTTGGTTTTGGAATACTTCTATAAGCAGGCCATTTTTAATTTAAATAATCTTCCTCCATGATACTGATCATGGTTTCTTATTAAAATGTAATAAAAATATTCTTTATTCAATAATCCATTTAAGTGGTTTCTGAATGTCAAGCACAGAGATCCTATAGGCAAATGAGTACTTCTTAAATATAGACTAGAAGCTTGCTCCAAGTCTTAAAGAATCAAATACATTTAATTTTAGAAATATTAAGAACAAGACCAATAGGCTCATTGCTTGTGACAGATGTTACAATGTTAGCAGATGTCAGAGAGGCAACAAGAATTTATTAAGCACAAGGTAATATGCATTAATTAAGGGTTCACTATATATGCCAGACCTTGTGCTAACTACTGTGCTTAGAGAGGAAGTGGAATTGACCAAATCCTCATTTATATCCTTTTCTATCAAGGAGCTAATCTCCAAAGTAGTAAGTATAGAGGGGAAAAAAGTCAAATAGGAATTGTAAACCACAGTGGGCATGGAAACAGAGAGCATCTAGCTAAGGGGTGGTGAACCTTCTACCTCAAGGCCATATGTGGCCCTCTAGGTCCTCAGGTGTGGCCGTTTGACTGAGCCCAAGTTTTACAGAACAAATCCTTTTATTAAAGGGATTTGTTCTGCGAAATTTGGATTCAGTCATAGGGCTGCACTTGAGGACCTAGAGGGTCACATGTGTCCTCAAGGCTTCAGGTCCCCCACTCTGATAACTGCTTTTAATGAGCATATCACCTGGCCCTAGTCAATTACATATTTAGGTACAAAAACAACTTGTTGCTTGAGCAGCACAGTTGCAAACATTTAACCATTGTCAATACTCCTTGAGGAATCATGAAAAATAGAAAAGACACCAGAAGACTGGAATTGGGCAAAAGGTATAGAATTTGAAAAAGAATCAAAAGGTTGGAGAGATGCATATTAAAATCCTATGAATGGATGATGTCAAAACTGTGGTGATACTTAAGGAAGATAAAAAAGGCTATATGCTACTCCCAGGGAGTTGGGCTAGAATCAAATGATAGTATAGCTGAAAGTTGGGGACACTGAACAGTATGCCAGTAGTTTATGTGAACTTTGTTTCACTGAACCAACCTTCTTTGCCTCCACTGTCTAATGACTGTTGAAAGAATCAATGTTTGACAAGGGACTAGAAGTTATAAAAGCCAAGATCTAAGTCTGTGATCCCAAATGACTCAAGTTTCATCCCCCAAAACTGTACCCTACTATTGAGACAAAGGGCAATGTTGGAATGATACATCAGAATACTGTACCACATCATCACTGATCTCAGGCACAATACAAGGACTGATTCTATCTAACTCATATTATTCCATTGCCATGAATACTTTCCATGATGACTTTGGATTTATGGGTGAACAGAGGACCACCAAGTTAATAAAGAATGGATTCTATAGACCTAAAACATCAGTAGAGATCAGTAAGAAGTGTGAGATATGTGGTTGTTGAGTGCAAAAAAAAAGTTATCAAGATATTCTATATATTTGGAGAATATAAACACAAGCAAATCTTTGGAATTTGTCTGGATTTATATTCCATTTCTGGAAGAAATTAGTAAGAGCATAAGCTATAATGGGGTCATAATTGACCACTTCTCAAGTTATGCATAGTCTCCACCAAAAATCAGGAAGTTTCAATGAGTACAAAAGTGGTATGGGAGAAATATTTCTTGGTATATGGATGGCCTGCCTGCCATGATTCAGTCTAAACAATGAAATGACTTTGATAACACATTGCTCAAGGGTATGCTAGTTTGAACTGATCTCAAGAAATCCTTAACTACATCTCATCCTCCCTAAAGAGACCCATGGCCTAAGCATTTCTTAATTGCATGTTGCTAAATATGTTACGGACACAGAGACCAGAAAAACAATCACAGTGGAATTAGTACACGTAGTACTACACATTCAACTCTAGCAGAAATCGTGTCACTGGCTTCACAGCATACCTGTTGACTAATGTTTTGGTAAGAGCCCAGATTGCCTGCTGACTTATGCTTTGGAGTCTCTGGGGATGGAGGCATTGAAGACACTCACAATCAGCTTAATTCTGGACTGGGAATCCTTCAGATATCCTTCTAAATGCTCTCTAAATTCCAAGGAGATTTTACATTTCATTTGTAGTTGTGTCAAACCCAAATAGAAAAAAGAGCCACTAAACCATACATAAGAATACTACCTTTACATGTTGTCTTAGAAAATCACAAATTAACATTATCTATGCTTCACTGTATTTTTGATTGTTTTGTTCAATGTTTCCTGATTATATTTTACTCTAGTTCTGGAGCCACTGGGGGATATTGTGGGCATTTTACATGTCTGCTTAGCGCAAGGTACCTTGACTTTGAAGATTATTCCCTGCTATGCAAGCCACTCTAAGCAAGCAACCTACTAAAATTCTGTGAAATGATGGCTACTTGTTAAAATTGTATAATCACATATTCAGAGGAGAGGAATGTAATCTCAAGACCGCCAGCTATAGTAGGCCTGTATCCTCATATGAAATGTTTATCCCTGTATTGTTTGAGAACTTGGCCACTTGCACTTTGCCAAATTCTTTATTATGAGGCCCTGGGGAAATGTACTTGAAAGGATAATGTCAGCGTCTCCATAAACTAGTAGAAATTTATCTAGAACTCAGAGTATGGATATGTGTCAAAAGTACCACAGCTGATCTTCGGAAGGTAGCAAATGAGCTGATTTTTAACTAAGGGAAATAATGCAAGGTTGGGATATTATTCAGGTCATTGCCTTATCAACTGAACTCCACCTCCACTTCAGTTGATAGAATCACAAAAAGGGTCAGATAGCAGAAGTAACTAGGTGTTGAAAGATGCCTATCAATGGATATTCTGTTACTGAAAGCCCCAGGATTGTTGGATCTAAGGTCATGATTATTTACTTTCTCCCCTCAGGATCCTTCATGGAAGCCTAAAGTCTTTTGGGGGCCACAGAGAAAGGATATTTTGCTGAAGTGTGTTTACTTTTATTTGTTTTAAACATTTACTTTGTCTTTTAAAATGACAGTTGATTAAATAATGTTAACCAAGGTTGTAGCTAAAATGGGTGGACTTATTAGGATTGTAGCTGGGCCAGGACAGTTAAAAGGATCTTTTCAGGAGAGTAAAAGCAGGTTTAAAACAGCAGTGTTTTTGTCAAAGTGTTATCTCTGGCAGGGGGCTCAGGGCTGAAAACAAAAAGAGAATTATAGATTGATTTATTACAACTTCTGAGAGCAGAAATAGAGTGTTTAAACCAAGAAATTAATCTTGGCAAGGTGACGACAAAAACAACTGAAAACTCCTTTCCTCTTATTCCTTATCTCAAAACTCATGAAAGAAAAACTTTCTAAGAATTAAATCGATCCAGAAGTATAATGGACCACCTCAGGAAAGTGTGGATTCCCCCTCAATGAATGTCCTTATTTATTAGGAGTGTTCTACAGAGGATTCCTATATAACTAAGATTAGATTAGATATTCTCTGATGAGCCTTCCAACTCTAAAATTCTGAAGCTCTTTATGAAGGTTGCCATATAAAAAGTAAAATATAGGGAGACATGGTGGTGGTGTTGTCATCCTTCATTCTCAAAGAGGACCAATGACATGATGAGAGTGATGTCTTGACTTTCAAGTGAATTGGGTCTGAGTGAGGCAGAACTGCACAAAGTCATCAGCCTCAATCTTTCCTCCAGAGTCACTGGAGTCCAGTGGCAACACAAGAGTCAAGATGACTAGTGATGGCCCAAGATGCAGTGGGTGACCTTAGCCTTTTAAATTAAGGTCTTTCCCAGGTCTTAGTTTGTCTGAAGCAATGTCCATTCAGTGACTATGGGTTAGGTTAAGAATCAAGACAAAAGATGGCCTAATTTACTAGGATATTAAATGGTCTAGGTGAGAGATGATGGACTGAGTTACTTCATAGCAGTGTGAGTACAAAGAATAGGACAGAAAAAAATTAGATGTAGATTTACAATGGATGGTGAGGATGAGGGAGAGGGAGAATTAAAGTTGACTCTAAGGTTTGGAATCTGAGTGAAAGATTGGTGTCATCAATCATAATAGGGACCCTTGTAAGAGGAGTGAGTTGATGAATTCAGTTTTAGACAAGCTGAATTTGAGATAGTTGTGGGATATTCAGATAGAGATATCCGTCAGGCAGAGATAGGGGACTGGAGCTCAGGACAATCTTGGGCTGCATGTAGAGGTTTGAGAGGAATCTACAACAGGATACCCATTAAACCTAGAAGAGCAGAACTGATAAGCAATGGAGTAATTTGATGGCCAGAAAAGATAAATTAATATTGGTATTTTGGTGGATTGGTTGTTTAATCAGTAGTTGTTTGCTTTCATCTAATGCTGACAAAATATCTCATGGCCTCATTTGATGTGAGTCTCAACTGTTGGGCTCTGTTAATGTACCCATTACCCTTGGGTCATAGATTCATACATTACAAAAGGAGCCCAGGAATACAAATCATGGAATATGGGATGGAAGGACCCTCAAGGTCCATCTAGAATATCTGGAACTCGAAGGCCATACATGAAAGGAATTTCAACTGATACAAATGAAGCAAGTCATCATCTAGCCTTTGTTGGAAGACTTCCAAGACACTTAGGGAGAGATCTTATTTCTTTTCCTCCCTCTCCCTGGGATCTTCACAAAGAATCCTATGTTATCAGTGGAACTGGTATTATCAGTAGCAGCAAAAGCAATACAATATCAGAGACTATTGCTGCTACTTTTGTTTAGTGGGAGTGAGGAGTGGTAAGGGGATGAGATCAAGCCTGTAATTACATAGGTGTAGCAAATTCCAAGGAAAAGAATGATAGCTAACATATATAAAGTGCTGTAATGTTTGCAAAGATTTGCAAATATCATCTCATTAGATCCTCACAACAATCCTATGAAGTGTGGTTATTATCTATATTTTACACACGAGGAAAGTGAGGCAGGGAAAGGTTAAGTGATGATATGTAATTCACATCGCACACCTATATGCATGTACAGGTGGGTCACATGTATGTATGTATATCTTTGTGCATTTGTGGTACCCATGCGTGTGTATTTATACATACATAAATATATGTATACATTTGTGTGCACACAGTTGTGTATATGTATATGCATGTACATACATGCATACATATGTAAAATATATTAGATATATCTATTTTCTATCTACTTTTAAGTATATCTATTTTCTATCTATATATCTCTATAGATATCTTTCTATGTCTATAGATATCTAGCAATATCTATTTATCTACATATCTCTATCTGTAGATATCTATCTCTATAGATATCTTTATACAGACAGAGATTTTTATATCTATTTATCTATGTTTATCAATATCTATATCTACATAGAGATATAGATATTTATCTATACCTTTGTCTCTATCTATAGATATCTCTTTATATCTTTCTGTATCTCTATAGATATCTATGTCTATAGTTGCCTATCTATATATCTCTATCTATAGATTTTTGTCTCATCTCTATCTCTATATCTATATCTACCTATACCTTTATCTCTATATATCTCTTCCTATTTATATCTATCTATAGATTGTTCTATCTATCCTTTGTGTGTGTGTGTGTGTGTGTGTGTGTGTGTGAATTAGACCTGTGATTTCACTGATGTACGCCACTTTCAGAAAGGAAACACTTACCAATGCATATCCGTAGCTCTCCTACAATATCCACCCAGTCTTGGTTTCCTGGGGCACTGAAAAGGATCGCCCAGTCTTACACAGCCAGTATGTATGTATCAGAAGCAAGCCCTGAAACCAGATCTTCTGGGACTCAGATTGATTCTCTATTTACTGTGCAATATGGCTTCTCATATAAATATATAAATATTTCAATTAAATTACTTTAAAACCTCAAAGGAAGAAAAAAATGACAAAGCTAGAGGCTAGAAGGAATGAGTCACACACCTTCTTAATGTTTCTTATATTTCCCCGAAATGAATCTCTAGTTCATCTAGGATTTCAGGTTATAAAACAATTAGATACTTCTGGGTGTCTTCTATATATTTAAAATAAATATTTCTTCCAAGGGCATATAAAATGAATAATGGGTCAAATGTGAAAATGGCTTAAGAAAAGGAAACCCCTTAAGTGAGGGAAGTGTTGCTAATAAGAGGAAAGGTTAAGCTTTATTGAGTATACACATTTACAGCTGCAGTTTTAAGTTTCTCTTTTCAAGTGGCCTTGCCAAGATTAAAGTTTATAATAAAATCACCATTTTACAAAGATGTCAGTTAGTTTATTCAGTGGTTTTATGATTTAATTAATGCCTAAGACAACAACTTATTTTAGGGCTGAGTAGGTTTAATGGGGAAGTATAGTTTAGATTACTAACTCAGGGTCCCAAAGGAACCCCCCTCTGGTGAAAGGGTAATTCACTGTAAGACTTCCTCCTGTTCAGACGTGTTCTCCCTTCATAGCATGTGTTTTATGACTTAATGGTGTGGTTTCCACACAACAACTTTAATAGCAAACCTTTTCCTCCTCTCATTTTCTCTCTTGAATTTTTCTCTCTCTGTAGTTGTGGCAAAGCTGTAACCACAGTGTGAAATTCTCCTAAGCCCAAAAGTGGGTATTGACTAACCCCAAGATGGTGAAGCTTTGCCTTTTCATAGGTTAATGGATCGAGAGCTGGAAGGGACTTCAGAGGCCATATAGTTTAACCCCTTCATTTTATAGATGAGGAAAATGAGGCCTGAGGAAGTTAAATGATTTTCCAATTTTCACAGGAGTCACAGGTCCTTGTTATGGAGTTGAAAAAGATCATAAAGTTCATCTAATCCAGAGCTATCAGATTCAAAGTCCATATTTATCATAATCTAAACTCCCCAGGTCAGTGGAACTAGATTTAAATGTATTTGAGAAATGATTAATAAAATAAAAATACAACACAACATAGATAATGTTAATTTGTAGTTTTCCAAATCAATATGTGGCTTGGAAAGATCCATTTTTGATTTGACACCACTGATCTACATCAACACTCTTATACTTTGCCAATTAGGAAATTGAGGCCCAGAGTAGTTTAATGGCATCATTAAATAGGTAGTAAGCAACAAAAGCGAGATTTCAACCAGTTTCTCTGACCTCTGAGCTATTCAATCATACTTTCTCCCTACCATTATTGTAAATATGCAGGTCAATAGGGAACAATGCAGATGATGCAGATAAATGAAGAGATAAATGAACATAAATAAAGGAATGAATAAAAATAAATAAATGAAAAAAATTTGCCACCTGAAGGAAGTTGGTTAGTCTCCAAATAAAGCACAATAATTACTTTCATACCATTTCATATGAATTTCAGTAGGTTAAGAGGTGGAGGAGACCTTAGAGGTCATTAAATCTGATGTCCTCATTCTGTAGATAAGGAAAATAAACCCTGGGAGCAATGGGGTGATTTGTTTAAAGTAATGGGAAGTGAACAGAAAAGTCAAGTTAGAACCCAGAACCTCTGTCTTCAAACCCAGAGCTCTTTCCACTATCAACTGTCTGTCATTTTGGTGTGGGGCAGGTTGGGTGGGGGCAGTTTAAGGGGGTAAGGGAGGTTATGAGTTTATTGACTACAGGTAGATGCTTATCTTTTTTTCATGTAGTATAAAGTGCTTAACAAGAAGGAGGGGGAAAGTTAGACTGTGGTGTTATTAATGATAGTCATACACACTTGTAACTTGGAGTGATGTTAGATGCAATAAATAATAAGTTCATAGATGTAGAGCTGGAAAAGAGCTAACATCAAATCTAGTCCAACCACCGCATTTTTACAAATGAGGAATTTGAGACTCGAGGGGGCCAAATGGTTTGCCCAAAGTGACACCAGTAGTAAGTGGCAGAGCTAGGATTTTAAAGCCCTCTGACTACACATTCAAGATTCTTTCTACTGTATCACACTACCTAGAGGTACATTAGAATAATCAGAAATCCCTGAGCTTATTTTGGATCAAATCCAAACCCTTGTAGCAGTTTAAGATTTTGTGCCACGATGATGGATGTTGACAACCTGGTTTAGGAAGTTCTCCGTGAGAGATGAATCTGCCTAACATAATACAGACAAAGATTCAAGCAGAGCAAAGATGGAACATCCACAGGGCAGAGAGGAGACTTGTCCAACTGAGCTACTGGAAGTTCATATTAAACAGTGAGAGGCATCATTCAAACTGGAACAGAGAGCCTTGAACAGCCAAAAAGTTTGAACTCTTAAAGTGGTTATTGTTGTTTGTCTTTCTTCATTCTGGAAGAGGATCATGGCACCCAGAAGATGATGCCCTGATTTCCAAGTGAATTGGATTGAAATGAGGGAGATCTGTGCAAAGTCACCAGCCTCACTTTCTCCTCCAGAGCCATCTCTGCCCAGTGACTAGATATAGTTCAGGACAACTCGAGATGGCCCCCACTCTTGAGGTAGCTTAACAGGAAACTGAGAACAAAGGGCTACCATTGACATACTGCTTTATGGTTTACAGATCACTTTTACACTATTTCATTTGTTTCTCACAAAAATGCTATGAGGCGGGTGTTGTGCTATAATTATTCCCATTCCATAGATGAGGAATCTGAGGCTGAGAAAGTTTAAATGGCTGTTAAGGGCCACAGAGCTTGTAAATGTCTGTGGCAAGTTTTGAACTGATTCTGCCAACTCTAAATCAGATACTCTATTCACTATGCTGCCTGTTATACTATTGGAAGAACAGAAGGATGAGCAAAAGTAGAGAGAAAAAGAAAATTTTGAGCAGAGGGCCTCAAAGAGCCAAACAGGGATAAAAGAGGTCTGAACATAATCTGAGAACTAAGAGCATCCAAAGTACCATGGGATCTGATGCCTAACGGAGAGACAACATGAAAACAATCACGTACAAACAAACTAGATAGAGGACTAATTGGAATTAATCAAAAGAGGGAAAACACTAGAATTAACAGGGATCAGCAAAGGCTGCCTGTAGAAAGTGAGATTTAAGCTGGGATCTGAAGGAACAGCGGGCTAAACTAGATAAAAAAAGTTCAATTTCTTTCATCAATTATTAATAAATTCTCATTTTACCTTCTGGCCTTAAAAAGTTAGGAAGTTTTATTGGCCACATTATACTTAGTTGAGCTCATGGACAGCCTTTCTCAACTTATGATGGCTCTTTTTGGCCATTGAAGCTTAGTATACATTTAACACTCTTAGCAGCCTTCGATAAGGGTCTATCTGGATATGGGAGGCCTATGCCAAGCAATTTCTTTTAATTGGCTTAAGGATGACATGTATTCAATGATCTTAGATAAACATTCACTTTTTATTAACCAACCAATATGGGTACTAATAATTAATCGATTATCTCAAAGATCTTTACCGTAGGAGGTTTGGAGTGGAGATGAAGAGCCTGATTAGCAAGATATCTTGGAAAAACTACCAAACGAGAAGTGTAAGCCATAGGTTTATGAATGTTTATACTTCAAAGAATATTATTAACTCAATATGCACATAAAGTAGATTATGAAACAAAACAACTATATTTAAAACAAATGTTTCTTCTTAGGAAGTAAACCTCCCAATGGAGCTGTGTTGACATTTAGTATCCAATAAATGGTAAATGGAATCAATCCCCCTCGGGGGCTTGGTCTAGTCTTATTTCTACAAGAAGCAATTCATACTTCGATAACCCTGCAAATCATGAAGTCAAGGTATTAACATATGACACTTACTAGTAAAAAAAATTATCTAGGAAACTTTTATCCTATTCACGCCCTTCCTGCTGGCTCTGAAGATGAGCTTTCTCCATGACAAAGTGAAACTCCCTAATTGTGCCTTTGATTCCATTAATTCCATTATCCTCTTTTACTTTTTTATGGTTGCCCTTAACTAGATTCTCTCCTTGCTGTCTACAAACATTCTCAGGTGTCCCCTACTCTTAAAAAAATTAATTTATCATCCCCTTAAACTACCATCCTAACATTTCTTTCCCATTTCACAAACTCCTTTAAAAAAAGAGGCTATGTCCATACCAATTGCCCCTAATTCATCTCCCACTCACTTCTCAACTTCTTGAAATTTGACTTCTGACCCACCACTTGATCGCAACTGCTCTCTCCAGGGTTAGAAATAATCTTTAACTGCTCAACCCCACAGCTTTTTCTCAATCTTCATTATCTTTGATTATATTCACCTTTTGTCACTGTCAATTACCATTTCCTTAAGGATAATCTGGTCCTTTGGTTTTCAATTTGACTTAACTCACTTGACTTTGTTCTTACCTTTGTTCTTTCTCAGTCTTGTTGATTGGAATATTTTCATCTCCCTCTGGTGAAGCACAAATCTCCCCCAACAGTCTTTCTCTGTCTTTTTCTCTGTTTCAAAGCCCTCATGGGTTCAATTATTCTGTCCATGTAGATGATAATAAATTTTTACATCCAGACTTCATCTTTCTCCTAACCTCGTGTCACCACTCCAAATGCCTACTACACATCTCTAGATGCACCATCATCATCTCTAATGGAACCTATGCAAAAAAGAACTTACTATATATTCCCCTACATCTGTGCCTCTTTCAAGATTCTTTTTTCTTTATTAAAGGAACCATCATCTTTGGAGTCACCAAGTTTGTATTGTTCAGTCATTTTCAGTGGTGTTTGACTCGTAACCCCATTTGAGGTTTTCTTGGCAAGGATACTGGAGCTGTCTGTTGTTTACTTCTCCAGCTCATTTTACAGATGAAGAAACTGAGGCAAACAGGATTAAATGACTTGCCTAGGGTTACACAGCTAATAAGTATCTGAGAACAGATTCAAAATTAGGAACATGAATCTTCCTAACTCAAAGCCCAACTCCCTATCCAGTATGCCACCTAGCTGGCTGCCACCTAGATTTAGAACCTTGGAAAAATCCTTGAGTCTTGCCTCTCCCTCATTCCCTATGTCCAACAATTCACAAGTCTTGGAGAGTACCTTCACAGTATCCTTCAGATGTAAGCTCCTCTCTCTAACAAAAGCAATACCCTAATTCTTGCCTTTATCACTCAAATTATTGCAGTTGGTCTCTGACTTCCTCATAAATGTCAAGTTAGTATTCTAAGGTGCAAGTCTGACCATGTCATTTCTCTACTTAAGTTTCATCACTGCCTCCCCATTGCTTCAAGAGTAAAATACAAAATACTCAGCTTGGCATTCGTTTAAGAACCTGTACAATAAGATTCTTATCTATTTTTTCAGAACAATTTCATATTATTGATGCACTCTCTACTCCTGCCAAACTGGCCCATTTGCTATCCTTTCAACTTAATACTGCCATCTCTCCTGTTAATGCTTTTGCAAGCTGGCATTAACCTTATGCCTGCATTGAATCAGTCTATTTTTTAACATCTTAGAATCTCTAGCTGTCTTCAAGAATCAATTCAGAGGCCACCTTTTTCATGAAATCATTGCTATCCCTCACAGATTCTTTGTTTCCCTAAATCACTTTTCTGTTTTCTTGTCTGTGTATATGTCGTATTCTATTTCTTCAACCCCTAGGAAAATATAAGCTCCTTGAGGTCAGAAGATTTTTTTTTGTCTTTGCATACCTAGCCCCTAGCTCAGTGCCTTATGTATAGTAGGTGCTTAATAAATGTTTGTTCAATTTAACTTAGTTGTACTAGCATTTCTGCCATGGCATTTAGGAACATCAAATAGTAGGATAGTTATTGATGTAAAAGTAATTTGGTGATACCATCAGTGTTGAAAAAGACTGGTGGTGAAAAGAGATTTGGTGAAACAATGGAGGAAGACAAAACGGTTGGAAAGCACATTATGGTGATGGCACTCATGAGATCTGATCTTAAATAATTTCTCCTTTTATCATCACCATGTGGTGGTTGTATAGTTAAGATCATGCCTTATATTGCTTCTAAGTCCACACATAGCTTATATAAATATGGGGAGCATAAATAAAATCCACTCTAGCATTTCCTATCTTCATGTTTCTGACCTGATATTGTTCCTTATGACCCTGACTAGAGAAGGGTGGTGCAGTTAGCACTAATGGAGAGCCGTTTTACCCATAGGATCATAGATTTGGAGTTAGAATAGAATTCAGACACCATTTAATCCAAGTTGTTCATTTTTCAAATTAGGAAACAGAGCAAGGGAGGTTAAGAGACTTTCCTGTCTCTTACATGACTTTATCACCCTTCATGTGACTACATAAAGGAGGGATTTGAATCGTGGTCCATTTCATGAGTTATCATGTGTGAAAAATGTTGATCACATGGTGACACACCGTCCAGGGATAAAACTCTTTGCATTTATTAGTTAGGCTGGTACTCAGACAGCAGACACGCAGCATCATAGTGTTGGTACCCAAAGTGTCTTAGCCTGCAATCCTTTTGCACCCAGCAAGGTATCTCCTTTAATGCTTCACCATAGAGTGGGGTTAATTAATTCTTTTTTTCTTGGACTAATAATTTTATTTCTACAGGGAGCTCCTGGGACTATCTCTTATTATTCTGGTCCTGTGAAACAAACAACAAAATTATAGCTGATCCCAATCATATCTGTCTTGGTGTGAAAAAACAGAAGAACCGGAGTCACCTGCCTGTATTGTTTCCTGGTAGTATACATCTAAGTCTATTTCCATCTGACAGAGAGAGATGAAGAGATAAATACTCTTGAATTTTTAATTTTCACAATAAAATGTTGATTAAGGCAATTACTGCAAACATTAGCTTTAATTGCTCTACTGGAGACCTAGAATGTGTTTTGATTGCTATCAAATAGATGACTTGATGACACACACTCAGATTAATTGGCATAGCAATTCTGATGTGGGGGCTTGGTTAGATTACCTGATTCATTTATTTCTTTGTGTATTATCAATCTATTTCCATGTATCATCTATATATTTCTCAATTATCATTTGTCTATCTCTCTCTGTCTCTCTCTTCATCATCTCTCTGGTCCCAAATATTGTATTCATTGATGTGTGGAACTTCTGGTGAAAGATGCTTTCTCGCTGGGAAAACTGAAAAACTGTATGGCAGAAACTGGGCATAGAGCAATATCTTACACTGTATACCAAAATAAAGTCAAAATGGGTTCATGATGTAGGAATAAAGGCTGATATTATAAGTAATTTGGGAGAGCAAGGAATAGTTTACCTGTCAGATTTTTGGGAAAGGGTAGAATTCATGACCCAGCAAGAGACAGAGAGCTTTATGAAATGCAAAATGGATAACTGTGATTATGTTAAATTGAAAAGTTTTGGTATAAACAAAGCCAATACAACAGACATTAAGAGAGAAGTAGAAAATTGGGAAAGAATCTTTACAAACAGCCTCTAATCTAAAATATACAGGGAACTGAGCCAAATTTATAGGAATACAAATCATTCCCTAATTGAGAAATGGTCAAAGGATATGAACAGGCAGTTTTCAGAAGAAGAAATTAAAGATATCTATAATCATATGAAAAATGCTCTAAATCACTATTGATTAGAGAAATGTGTAACTTAAAACAGCTCTTAGGTACCACATTCTCTCCTGTCAGATTGAATAACATCACAAAACAGGAAAACGATAAATGCTGGAGAGGTTGTGGGAAAATTGGAACATTGTTATATTGTTGATGGAGTTGTGAACTGATCCAGCCATTCTGGAGAACAATTTAGAACTATGCCCAAAGGGCTATAAAAATGTACATACTCTTTGACCTAGCTTCTAGGGCTGTATCCCAAAGAGATCACACAAGTGGGAAATGGGCAACGATGTACAAAAATATTTATAGCAGCTCTTTTTGTGGTGGCAAAGAATTGGAAATCAAGGGGATGCCCACCAACTGGGGAATGGCTAAACAAATTGTGGTATATGAATGTAATGGAATACTATTGTGCTATAAGAAATGAGGAACAGACAGACTTTATTATAACCTGGAAAGATATATATGAACTGATGCTGAGTGAAGGGAACAGAACCAGGAGATCATTACACACAATTACAGACACAGGGTATCTGTAAGGACTACCTTTGATAGACTTGGCTCCTCTCATTGATGCAAGGTTCAAAGACAGCCCCAAGAGACTCATGATGGAAAAAGCTATGCACATGCAGAGAAAGAATCATGGAGTCTGAAAGCAGATTGAGGCAAACTATTTGCTCTCTTTTTTTCCTTCTTTTTTGGTTTCATTTCTTCTTTCTTGTGATTCATTCCACTGGTTATAATTCTCCTTTACAACTGGACTATTATGTAAATAAGTTCAATGTGAAGGTATATGTAGAACCTACATTGGATTACATGCCATCTTGGCGGGGGGGGGGAGGTGGAGGAGAGGGAGAGAGAGAAAATTTAGAACCCAAAAACTTGTGGAATTGAGAGCCATGATGAAAAAAAAGCCTGGACATCATTCAGGAACTTGTCAAAGAAGACTGTCCTGACATCCTAAAACTAGAAGGTAAAATAGAAATTGAAAGAATTTACCAATCACCTCCTGAGAGGCATCCCAAAATGAAAATTCCTAGGAATATTATAGTCAAATGTCAGAACTTCCAAGTCAAGGAGGAAATACTGTAAGCAGGCAGAAGGAAATAATTCAAATATTTTGTAGCCAGCATTACACAGGATTTACCAACTTCTACCTTAAAGGATCAGAGGGTTTGGAAGATGATATTCTGGAAGGCAATAGGATTACAGCCAAGAAATACCTACCCAGGCAAACTGAGTATAATCCTTCATGAGAAAAATGGATATTCAATAAAATAGAGGACTTTCAAGCATGCCTGATGAAAACAAGAGAGTTGAACTGAAAATCTGATTTTCAGACATCAGATTCAAGAGAAGCATAAAAAAGATAAACAGAAAAGAGAAAATATAATAAGGTCAAACTATTTCCATAACTAAATGGTAAGATGATGCTTGTAATTCTTAAGAACTTTATCACTATGAGAGAAGATAGAAGGAGTATACATAGACAGAGGGCATAGGTATAAGTTGACTGTAATGGAATGATGTCCAATAAAACAAAATTAAGGGGTGATAAAGAAGATTGCATTGGGAGAAGAAGGAAGGGAGAAGTAGGCTAGGGTAAATTTTCTAACCTGAAGAGGTGGGAAAGAGCTGTTATAGCACAGGGAAAGACGGCAGAGCAGACAATACTTGAACTCTCATCAGCATTAGTTCAAAGAGTGGATACCCCATACAATCAGTTTGGTATAGAAATATACCAAAGGAGGGAGGGCAGGTTGGGGAGCCATTGGTCACTGGTGAGGAGCGAGAGAGAGAGAGAGAGA
Organism: Phalanger gymnotis; assembly: GCA_028646595.1. Lineage (NCBI taxonomy): Eukaryota > Metazoa > Chordata > Mammalia > Diprotodontia > Phalangeridae > Phalanger > Phalanger gymnotis. Next base: position 188,721,472 of record CM053623.1, read on the forward strand.
CAGAGAGAGATAAGAGGCAAAAATGGGATGGAGGGAAATGAACAGCTATTCACCCATAAAATGAAAGCAGACAGTAGAGTGGATAAAGAATCAGAATCCTACAATATGCTGTTTACAAAAAATACATTTGAAGCAGAGACACAAACACAGAATAAAGGTAAGGGGCTAGAGGAGAATATATTATACTTGAACTGAAGTAAACAAAAAAAAGCGGGGGCAGCAATCATGATCTCTGAAAAAGCAAAAAATAGATCCAATTACAAGGGACAGGAAGAGAACCAAAGCATGATAAAAGGTATCATAGACAATGAAGTAATACTAATATTAAATATATATGTACCAAATATTATAGCACCCAGATTTCTAAAGGATAAGTTAAATGAGTTGCAGGAGGAAATAGTAAAAGTATTCTACTGGGAAACCTGAGCTTTGCCCTCTCAAAACTAGATAAGTCTGGGGGGCGGAGCCAAGATGGCGACTAGAAAGCAGTAACTGGCATGAGCTCCCCACCAAGTCCCTCCAAAAACCTATAAAAAATGGCTCAATTCTAGAACTGCAGAACCCGCAAAGTGGCAGAAGGAAGCAGGGCTCCAGCCCAGGACAGCCTGGATGGTCTCGGGGTAAGGTCTGTCCCAAACGGAACTCCCAGCCCCTAGCTGAGGGGAGCAGAGGGGAGCGGAGGGGAGCGGAG